>BLKR01000784.1:232500-403576 GCA_011170035.1 Teleogryllus occipitalis | reverse complement strand
GAGACAATATACGCGACTAATAATCTTACCAGTTGACGCGCTGTGAATCATTATCAATCAATTACTAATGCGATGAATCAACCATTCTTCTCTCTTCTTTTTTAAAGATTAATTCCAATGAAACCCACAACCTACTCTACGGCACTCACATTTTCTAGTACAAAAGACGTCCGTGGCGCGGCGTGCCCGTGTGACCAGCCAACCCACGGACGTCAAATTCATGGACGTCAACAACGTACGTCTTGCGACGCTCGTGAGTCGCTGGTCTTACGTTCAGTTGCCGCGTCTTGATCCCCCGCTCCCCGCGACGCCATTGGTTCCGGTCGGCAGCTTTTCTTTTCTATTACTCCCTTCGGATTCCCCGGCGCTGTCACCTCCGCCTGTCTGCCGCGCGCTCCTTTACTTTCTAACGCGCAAGCTGCAAAGCGAAGCGAAGCGAGGCGTAGCGGCAAAACGCTGCGTCGGGAAGAGCTCATCTGCGGAGACTGGGTTCGCGCGAGTTCCACTGCTTGAGGGGAGCGTCTCCCACGCGCGAAACGACATTAATGCACACATTTTTAATTTAATGTAATTAAATTTATTAAGTTATTTACGTTATATGTTACTCATGCAACTAGCGAGCACAGCTATGTTTAACTCCACGAGCGTTATGTTTAAAGAACGCACTTGCGGAGTTCGTTAACGAGTACAGCCAAATGCTGTACGTGTTTGTTTTAAACGTTTCCGTTCGCTGAAATTACAGTAAAATGGAATATTCAAAAAATTCTAATTAAACGTTAATTTTTAAATAAGTTCGAAAGTTGTTACTTTTAAATTCGAAAAATGACATAAAGGCCAGTTGAAGAGATGGGAGGAAATATGGTTTAAATTAGAAGACTATAAATACCCTTACAGGTGGTTCTGAATATTTAATGAGGGTTCCTTAAGACAATGTTAGTTAATTGTTCATCCTAGCAAACAAAATTTACTTCGTTAGTGAATGGAAAATTTGCCCATGTTTACGGAAAACAAAAAATTACAAACTTTTTACAAAAACGTACAAAATTGTACAATTTACTTACCTTTGAATTTAGTATGGTTTTGTCTATGAATGTGTTCTTTACTGAATACTTATTATTTATTTAGTATATTCAGGTCAATTCTGTACCTTTTTTTACTGACTTTAATTGATGCAAAAGTTGTATATTTTCTTAAAAACACAAAAAATATTATCTGAGCTGCCAATTATCCAAATTGTTCAAAATCCAGAAAGTAATATGTTATGTAAAACACTTACCGCATTTCAATACTGAAAAATAAGGCTAAGAAATAGTAAATGAAAATATAATTAGTCAACAAATGTTTCCATTTTCAATTTTTGTATTATCTTGCCTTTATTTATTTAATCATGATTTGCAGTGAAATTCGTTTCCGAAAAAAATATTTATTACCCATTCCACTGATATATTGAACCATACCTTTCATAATACCTTCTTCCGATTTAAATTCCTGCTGCGAAAAATTTCTGCTTTGGTGATTATGTCATAATGGCTTTACACTGGCATAACAGTCTGGGGAAACGAAACTTACGACCTTTATAACCGCAGGTCGCGGTCACTTGGTCGAAACACGCGACGGGGCTTGCGTCCCCCGACTGCGAGCATAACCAGCCGGGCGCTCGTTGCCTTTATTACGATAAATAAAGCTATATCGGCTGGATATTAAAATTTCCCGCGACGGCCACGGCGCAGCGCTGCAAAATGAAGTGGACGCACCAAAGGAAATCTGGACGCGAAGCGAAAAACAAGACGGGAGAATACATGAATATGATAACATCACGAATATTACAGGGGATTTGCGTGAAAGAGTTTCAGCAGGCGACCAATTTTCATATTATTAAATGTAATAAATCTCCATAAAATTCCACACAACGAATGAAACACTGAAAGCGGCTACAAAAGTTCCACGTCTAAATATAAAGCTACTTATCTCTCGCGTTACAACAAAAGACCGTGGGTTATTTTGGCTAAAGTCCGCTAAACCTGATAAATGAATATTAGCCTAAGCATATACAAATTTCCAGTTTGACATCGTTGATTAACTGGGCAATCATTAAATAAAAACGTGTTATCTCTCACTAAAAGAAATAAAATTTCAATTAAAACATCTAGCACACACTGGAGAGACGTACGTAAAAAAGTGAACGAAACATTAATTTTCTTCAACGAAAGAGAGAGGAAGCAACAACAACTACAAAAAGAACGCACAAATTAAACACGCCGAACGCAAATTTGGTCATCCATCTGTGCAGAAATGAACGTGCCAATGTGTAAATATGTAGTAATCACGGGCGAAATCACTGGCAACGGTAGCTAATTAGAGCGGACGAGCGTTCAAAAGGGCCGCCCCTCCAGCCGGGCGGCTCGGAAAGTGCAGATTTCTCATCTCGCTTCGTCTTCCCATCCGCGGGTTCCCCCGACTGGGACCCCCCACCCCCCACCCATCGACCGGCGAGACTGCAACGCGGCGCGAGGAGAAAATTACTGGGGCAGAAATTAATTACGAGGAATGGAGAGGAAGCCGCAGTCGGATAAATAAAAAAGAATCGAAGATAAATTATAATGTATGGTGGTAATTAATGAACGGGTGCCTATACAGATCTAGCTCCTGGTGGAAGCTCTGAGAGCAGGTACGATAAGAGGTTTTCAACGTGAGTTCTGGGAGGGGACGGAAAGACAAAATTGCACTGCAACACAAATACTCTTCTTAGCTGTGTGTTTGCAGTAATTCTCCCGCTTTGTACTCTTTGGCGAGAAGGTTCAACTTGAGCTCTGGGATGCGTGCGGAAGACATTAATATCACGAGGACATAAGCACTCTTTTTTTGTTGTTTTGGCTCAACATTTACAGAGGAAGACTCGATATGGAGTTGGGAACATACCACGAGGCGCAAAATTAATTCCATACTACGCATTTCTTATTGATTTCACATCAGTCGGAGAAATAAAATAATACGATAATTAAAATAATAAAAGAAAACTGAATGTGTGTAACGGAAATTAATGAATGGGCACCTACTGAAATCTGGTCTCAGGTTGTATACTCTGTTAACGGATCTACACCTACGAGAAGTTTTCGTCTTGAAAAGAAAGAACACAAATGTTACAAACACACAAATGCTCTTCGTTGTATTTTTATTTTCTCATTTAGAGGAGAAAGTAATGTAATACTGCAGGGAAAAGTGCTTAATTTTCAAGGGAAAATCACTTTCTGGATCTCTGATATCGAAAAAGCTTTTTTTGAAACGTCTATGATGAAGCAAGACAATTTTCTTGCTTCATTATGAAGTAAATTATTTTCTCGAATAATCAGTGCAATCATAATCCACGTTTTAAGGAAAATTAATGCCAAGAAATGTTTTAAAAAATATGCCCGTCCACCTGCGGTTAGTGGTGAGGATTTTGTTCACAAATAATATCTATAGTAACTATCTTGTAGCGCCAGCGGCGTCTTGCTAGGCTACAGGTAACGCCGAGACTTTGCAATATGAAGGCTAGGGTTTCGTACAGATGATAAATGAACAGAATCTGTTCTTTGTTAAGCATTTACGTAAATGTTAAATACATTGACACAAATGCACTTACATAAATGATTAATATATTTATATAAATATATTTTATGTATAATTATTCTTTCAATACACAAAGAATCACTTTACTGTAGAAAAATTTTAAGACAAGAAACCTATTTAGTGAGCCTAGGCTTTCCTATTAATTTAAATTTAGCGACAGTAGTTCTTTTTTTATTTCTTACAAATATTTGATATCGGAGTAATTCAATTTAATACTTCCTTTCCAGTTTGGGAACAGTTCTGGATATTAGATTTATTGAACAATGATTTACACTGCCAACAAGATGGCAATATTTTCTTCTCTTGGTTAAATCTTAAAAAATACTTTATGAAAATTGCACAAGAATTGTCTATCTAAGTGCCTTCACAGCAATCTTCCATTGCCAGCGTAACCAGCTACTACATTTCTTCTCTTTTTTCTCTTTCCTTTTTCTTATTTTTCTCTTCCTTTATCTTATTAAGCGAATGTGACAACTATACCCTTGGAACTTCAAACCAAGTAGAGTGAAAATACGGATCGTAAGGATTTTTAGTGTGCGTCTAATGAAGAAAATCTAAGAGGGTCCGCGCTCCTATCCGCCCACAAAGTGTGCCCAATACTCCGCATTACTTCTCCTTTCTTCCACGGTCGACTCTTTCTCTGCGCAGCTGCGTAGCTGGTCGTTGGTTCGGCTGCTGAAACTTTCTCCTCGAGTTGGAATTAATGACATTCAAAGAAAGATATATTGGACCGCATATCTCAATTTCTACTGCACTGGACACAAGTTGTAAAACAATCCTAACAAAAATTGCTGCAGTTCAAAACTTTAGCGAATAGTTGATTCTAGAAGAAACTATCTTCGATTTGCTTAGTGAAACTAGACATGTAAACGAATTCATTGATGGCTGTTGTTGTCTTACCTAGTTGGAGCTTGGGGCAGCGCGGTTGAATGATGTGATGAATTAATTATAATGCCAGCGTCAGCGTTGTCGCAGAAATGAGTTAATAAGAAACGTAGAAAACATTTTGGAAACTTTACCCCTTTGTCTGACTATTGCTGTTTCTCTACCGAACCTACTGCTGGGCTCTTTTCCCTTTCTCTGTCTCTCTCCTTAAATTATTAATTGACCTTCTGAATTTATAATGTATTTTGAGAATTTTATTTAGAAAACACAATAGAACTAGTCAAGTCACTAATTTTTCCAGTTTTTACGTTTTTAATACTTACTACTGCCGACCTGGATGGCCGAGGGGGCTAAGAGCGAGTACCGACTCAGCGCTTCGGTCCGAAGGGTCGCGGGTTCGAGTCCTGCCTTGGGCATGGCTGTTTGTCCCTTGACTTTGTGTGTGTGTTGTCGCGGAGAGCCTCGCGTTCTGCTGACCCCAGATCAGAGGAGCCCGCAAGTGTTTGTCTAGTGTATGGTCAAATATGCGTCCCTTCGGGACGTAAAGGGCAACCGGCTGTCGGCTGGATAGAAGCCCTAGGAAAAAAAAATACTTACTACTAACGTAGCAATACTACATACAAATGGAGGATGAAAAAAATAGCATAGCACCTCGTATCGCTGCCAAAAAATATAGCTTTTGTAGATAAGCACGCATCTTTACTCATACATCCGCGAATAATATAGGAAAAATAATTATTTTCTTGCCTCGGAAGGTGCCATCACATGTGGTTCAGACGCAAAGATTCAGCTACCGAAACAAACCAGAGATTACTAACAAAAATAAATATACATGTTTTACGTATATTTGGCGTTTGAAATACAGCCCTGCTCTGCCGTAAAAAAAGTTAGCGCAGCTCGATCTCACGGACCAGCAGTTGGCGAGGAATACTTTATTTTGAGGGCTGTTCAATTCTTTATTGAACGCGCCCCTTCAAATAATAATACACTTTTGCATATGAACAGCATGAGATTTTCCCCTATCACTTAACCTTTCAGTAGTCGCCCCGGATTTTTGAAACGTCAGGAGTCGTAGTGGACTGCGAGTTCGCACGTAGTTAATAGTGGATAACGGCAAAGAATAAAAGTCAAATAAGCCTATTCAAGAACAAAACCTACTTAGAATAGTCTCTGTATTGTAAAACATATTTTAATGAAAAATTAATAACAATGGAAGACAATACGAGCCGTCACTTTTATGTCCGGAAAAGACTTATATAATTTGTCACTTTTATGTCCGGAGAAGTATTTCAAAGTTTGTATAACATTTTCGTGAATTGTTTAACAAACATTTTCAATAAATCGTACGAGACTCAAAATTAAACGAAAACTGTGCATCACACTTATCAGTTTACATATTTTATTCACTTTAATCGCATATCCATTCTTCTCCTTGTATAAACATTCTGAACAAAAGATGTAATGCAATAGTCGCGCTGGACTGAGTCCGCAATCGTTTATAACTCCGATATGTCTGCACTGATCAAACTGAAACAAACGCATTTTTTGGCAATAGTTACCATGGCATTACCATTATCACGTCAGTACTATTGGCAATAGTTACCGTAGCATAAATCACGGTAACTATTATTTTTGTGACAATATGAGCACGAGTGGAAAATGTGAAACATACACATGGCAGGTCAAGGTATGAACTAAGTGCATAGTCATTTAACAACACACCAAAAATTGGGTTTCTCTTCTTTATTAAGATATTTGAAAAGACAGTACTGATTTCATGTTACAAAGCATTACAGCATTTATGAGTTCACAAGATTTCCGGAAGCATTACATTCCCGTTCTAAGGGCCCAATTAGGACTCAATTACTGCACGTGTCACATCAGTCCACACACTCACACATCGTCACGTGCGTTGCTGATCACTGGTTGCTACGCTCCCTCGCAGAAATTCTCCTACCCATTCGCGACAGTCCGGTATGCATGGGCGCGATTCCCAACAGCTTCCACCAATTTTTCTACCATTCTCGGGCATTTCTCCCATGGAGAACAACTATCGTGGTGTATGAGTGCTGCTCGAAACGGGTTACATTCAATTCGCAGGGCGGTTGCCAGACAACTGATTTCACATTGCCAACAGAGACAGAGTTGGCTGTTGTTGTGAAAACGTATCAGAAAAGCAATTCTTTAACGCGACAAATAAAATTGTATCATCCGATTGTTGTCATGACTTCTGCCCTAATCCTCGTACGAAGGAGGGTTTCGACTGCCGAAGTAAGTGCAGCAACACACATCAGAAAAGCATTTCTTCCATCCAACAATTATTGTATAATCCGATAACATATATTTTAGAAAAAAAACAGTTGAAATGACTTCTACCCTAATCCTCGTACGTAGGAGGGTTTCGACTGCCCTAGTAAGTGCAGCAACACACATAAGAAAAACATTTCTTCCATGAAATGCGGTAACATATCTTTCAGAAAAAAATAGTTGAAATGACTTCTGCCCTAACCCTCGTACCAAGGAGGGTTTCGACTGCCCTAGTAAGTGCAGCAACACACATCAGAAAAACATGTCTTCCATGAAATGCGGTAACATATCTTTCAGAAAAAAATAGTTGAAATGACTTCTGCCCTAACCCTCGTACCAAGGAGGGTTTCGACTGCCCTAGTAAGTGCAGCAACACACATCAGAAAAACATGTCTTCCATGAAATGCGGTAACATATCTTTCAGAAAAAAATAGTTGAAATGACTTCTGCCCTAACCCTCGTACCAAGGAGGGTTTCGACTGCCCTAGTAAGTGCAGCAACACACATCAGAAAAACATGTCTTCCATGAAATGCGGTAACATATCTTTCAGAAAAAAATAGTTGAAATGACTTCTGCCCTAACCCTCGTACCAAGGAGGGTTTCGACTGCCCTAGTAAGTGCAGCAACACACATCAGAAAAACATTTCTTCCATGAAATGCGGTAACATATCTTTCAGAAAAAGTCGTTGAAATGACTTCTGCCCTAACCCTCGTACCAAGGAGGGTTTCGACTGCCCTAGTAAGTGCAGCAACACACATCAGAAAAACATTTCTTCCATGAAATGCGGTAACATATCTTTCAGAAAAAATCGTTGAAATGACTTCTGCCCTAACCCTCGTACCAAGGAGGGTTTCGACTGCCCTAGTATGTGCAGCCACCCTCTCAGCGGCGCTTAGACGGCGGCGGCTCTCCCTAGGCATCGCGCCGCGGCTCGCCGCGCCCATTGTAGTCGCGCGACAGCCTGGGCACTTCCCGCCTTTCATCGCCCTTCGCCCGCCGCCGCCGCCCGTAGATCAAACCTATCGCCCGCGCGCGCGTAAATTTGCCCTGACTAATGACGCGGCCGCGCCGGCGAGCGGCGGGGCGCGGACGCCGCTTTGTCGGCCGCCCGCGATGCTCCGCGTCGCGCGCCGAAAATCTTACACGTAAAAAGAAGTAGGTCGTATCGATTTTCAGTCTCCGATGACGTGCCATCGATTGGCAAGGGCTTGCGGTGGGTGACGGAGGGTGTTTTATGTTTGACATAGTTCCGCGCGTCGGAATGTCGGTGTCCGCAAGCTGCCGCCCGCCTGAATTATGCACGCGCGGGGACCCGGCGTCCCGCAGGGTTCAAAGCCAGACCCTTCACAGGCGGGTGACATATCGAATCTCCTAATGTAAAGAGCATATCGACGAGAAGGAGAAATTGGAATTTCATTGCGTTTTATGTGTTCCATTAAAGGGAGATTGACAGACAAGAAAACTTACTCATTTTTCCCAGAAGTATAGAAATTTCTGTGTATAATTATACAATTATTTTAGATGAATATCAGGCAGTGGTTGGACATATTATTATCATAAAATCTGAAAAGCCCAGACACCTGGGATCCAGTAACGTTCAAATCAAATACATTTATTTGCGTTTAAATGTTTTAGTGGTCAATATAATTCAGAATTTTGAGTAAAGTGAGATTAAAAGACATCAGATAATAATTTAATTTATAAGAAAAAATGAAAATAGTTGAAAATGTAGATAAATAATTGAATGGATGATTGAGGATGAGGTGCGGAAAAAGAATATGACTATTATTTTCGTCAGTTAGAAACTAATGGGACTTGACCACCCGCAAGAATCAAAGCAAAGTTCTTTATTTGCGGAAGACATATCAACTTTTATTAGGTAAATGCATTATGTCTAGAAGGCTGAATTGCACTTGCATGGAATTCTATAACGGGAGATTGTCAGACAAGTCATATCAAAACACTTATTTTCTTAGAAGAAATAGAAATTGTCTTAAAGTTCAGCTAATTTAGACGAATTATTATCAATATGTGGTGTGATATACTCAATTTTCCTCCCCTGATTGTGTATAAGTTCAGAGATATGGGACCCATCGCGAAGGCATTTTCATGAGAATAAAACCGCAAATTTTGTGCTATAAAGGACATAAACGATAAGGTGAAGTATAATTTCTTTTTCACGTGAAGGAGTGAACAACACATTTCAGATTTGGCGTCAGATCAGTGCTTTAGCGGTCCTCCAAGTGCGGGAGGATGAGTCGAAGGGGATGACTTGTCAGAAAGCTTCCTGACCCAAAGGATTAGAGTTGAAATGGAATGTACAAGGAAGGATTGATGGAGGCCGTGTGCACGTTTACGATTCTGTTTCATCATCCACCTACACTTGGTCGGACAAAACAACGGATCTGATTTGCCGACATCCTGAATTTTAATTTAAACAATGGTAATATGAGGCCATTTATCGCAATTCCATATCCCGCAATTTTAATTAACTGTAATAAATTCGATAACAGACGTCAGATTGTATCATGTTATTAGGCTAATAAGAAAAACATTTATTTTGTAAATACATCGTACAGATGAAATGTAAAAAAAGTGAGGTGGTAACAACATTTCTTACAAGAATTCAAGTGTTTCTCATATTCCATTTTGTCATGAAACGTATTGTAGCCGGGTTTAGGATGCCATTAGTACTATAAAAACTCATAAAAGACAAAATTGCATACCTAAAATCATTACAATATATTTCTCAACAATTTTGGAAATCTCTATCCCTTCTGAGTATATTTTCTATTAAACATACAGACATTTCTTCTCAGGTATAGAGCTCAGCGTTCTTGAAAATTTTCAATTCTGAGTTTGGCGGAATATCTAAAAGCTATCCAGTAGGAGAGTTCTTTGAATATAATTTTAAAATATCTACCTCAGATGTCTAATAAAAGTGATTTATATCATATTCTGGGATTGAAAAGAATACTGAAAACAATTTCCGCGGCTGTAAGATTTCACAAAGATTATTCTGCTAGATCTGGGTATTTTAGAATTTTTTTTCCCCATCATTGCTGTGCCGCAGACATTTATTTCAATACATTATCATTTATCATGTTTATTACTATTATATTATTATATTTATTATATTTGTATTGTTATTATATTTATTTTTACAGATTAAGATTCATAAAGCAAATATTTATTTTTGTTCGCACTATATAATTCTTAAAAATCGTTGAGTAGCCACCAACTAAAAAAAATAAAACCATACAGTCTGAAGCAATGCAATATTACATCCATTTCTGTCCCACTTGAATAATATGTATTTTTATCCCTGATTCGTTTTCTACATTCGTCTGGATCACTTTTTACAAGTTTTGCTACATTTTTAGTCATATTTAACAACGTGTAATGTATTATAAACTTCTCTATCTTAGTGATCTGTCTGGAGTATAGATTTTACGTTCGGTCGAAGTAAAATAGACAGTGATAAATTTCTGTTTTGTCGGTCGCGTCGCTAAGAGTGTTTGAATGAGCGATTGACAACGTCGAGTTCACAGATGACGGTAATGGAGATATAAAGCATATTTCGATTTACTGCGTTGATTCGACTCAATTAATTACGGATACGGTCTTCAAAGTTTCTCGGAACATTTGTATTTTATTTCTACTCCTCTCTACCGATACTATCGCGCAAAGCAACTTACTCTTTGAAGCAACATCTTGAAAACTTGATAGAGCACCCAGGCAAGCTGTGAAATTCCCTGTCGCTAAGCAAGAGAATTCTATTTGAAACATTTTCTGTGAGCTTGCCTTCACAAAGGCTGTTTTCTTCGAATTTCCTTTTGATGAATACATTTGAGTACAATAATGGATTCTGTGCAAACACGGTTTTGGCGTAGTTTCCGATTTTCTGATAGGCACAAAACTAACACAATAGCGTCAAACACTATCAAAGTCGCTCAATCTGGAGTCCTTTTCTAATTTAGTATTCAATCAACATCGTACCAGCTGAAGGACTACTATAAGAATAGAGATATTTGGCCATAATACGATGTTTGACGATGATGGAAAGCCGACTAATAAAAGCAGAAAATGTTGCTATTAAAAAAGTCATTGGTTCAACTTTCATTCTACCTGGCGTGAAAAGCCGCCATACCCATATATAAGCCCCCACACCCCCACTTATTTAAGACTTCTTGTGTATTTATCAAATATTTATATGGAATTACAAGGAATGATAATATTTAGTTCTTTCATGGAAGCTGCTCTCTTTAGATATGCGGAATTTTTTTCAACAAAATAACGATAATAATGTATTCTGATCGTACTTCAGCACAAACATAATCACTAAATTAAGTATCCAGATTTAAAATAAAGAAAAATACATTAAAAACGTACACCAAAAGGAAGCAAAGTAAAATCTATGAAAATATAACACGACTTTTCATTCTGTTCCTAAGTGAGTGAAAATATCTGCCCTAATGGATTTACGTCCTCACACTAAATGGACTTTTTAGATTTATGGCCAAAAAATTATCTTGCCTACAAATAATCGTCATAAAGTTGCATCCGCATTATCACAGCATTATCCGTGTCAGCTTTACATTTTGCCTGAAACAATTTATCTGAAATTAAAATAAAATTGCGCCCAAAGACATAAAAACACGCTAAAAACGTTCAAAAAAGTAACACGAGTTAACACGGCAGCGAGAATGTTTGTGAAAAAAGTTCTAAAGAATTATAAAATTATCTATTTTTACCACTTTCATTTCGCGTCGTATTTATTTTAATACACTCGCAAGCACAGCTCTGAGGGCGTGGCCGAGGGCGGGCGACAGGCCAGCGTTTGACAGCGCTTGGCGCGCCAGTTAACGCAGCCATCTCAAACGTAACCTCGCGTAAGGGGCCGCGGCGTGAGCTTTTACGCGCCGCCCGACCCGTCCTTCCCCTTCCCCGCACCGCGCGCAGCCCAGCCCTCCCCGACACTCCGCGTCCGCCACCCCCAAGCCCGCCCCGCGCCCTCACCGCCCCCACCACACCCTGCCCTTCCACAACCCTGCTCACCGCCCCGCACTCTCCGCCAACCCCAAGCCCTCGCATACCTCTCTCATCCCTGTGCCTCACCCCGCGTATCCCCGCCCTCCTTCACCCTCCGTGCCCGCCACATACCACCCCCATGCCCGCCCCGCGCCCGCTACACCCTGCCCCCTCCACACCCCGCTCCTGCCAAATCCACCGCTCCCACCACATCCCGCCCCCGCCCTCTGTTCGTCACCCCGCACTCCCCGCCAAACCAGGGCCCTCGTATCCCCCTCTCATCCCCGCGCCTCCCCCGCGTATCCCCGCCCTCTCCCACACTACGCGCCCGCCACATACCACCCCCATGCACGCCCCGTGCCAGACCCGCGCCCGCACTGTGTCCACACCGCGCCTCTCCCCATCCCCACCACACCCTGCCCCCTCCACAGCCCGTGCCTTCCACACCCTCCACGACCACCACACCCCGCGCCCGCCGCACTCCCCGCCAACACCAGGCCCTTGCATCCCCCTCTCACCCTCCGCTTCGCCCGGCGTATCCCCGCCCTCCCCCCAAACTCCACGCCACCCCTCGCCCACACCGCGCCGCTCCCCGCCCCCACCACACCCTGTCAATTCCACATCCAACCCCTTTCACACCCTGCTCCTGCCACATCCCCGCGCCCGCCACACTCCCCGCGCCCGCCACACTCCCGCGCCCGCCACATCCCACGCGCCCGCCACATCCCACGCGCCCGCCACATCCCACGCGCCCGCCAAACTCCCCGCGCCCGCTACACTCCCCGCGCCGGCTACACTCCCCGCGCCCGCCCCTTACCCGCCACCCCGCACTCCCCGCCAACCCCAGGGCCTCGCATTCCCCTCCATCCCCGTGTCCCGCGTATCCCTCTACCCGAGCCACCAAGCGCCACCGCGCGCTACGGCGTTCCACCCTCAGCCCCGAGCCGCGTCGCGCTCTGTTATTTGTTTATGGGTCAATATTGCGTCGAAACGCGGCGGTGCGATGCGCGGATGTAGATCTCCCGATCCGTCCCAAAGGGCCGCTGTTAAGCCTTCGCTCTAACGCCAAGAGGTTTCCACGGCCCTGTCACACGGACCACTAAAGCCACCATTTATAACTTCTGCTCCCGCGTAGCCACTGTAACGTAAGTTGGGTTGCGGCGTCCGTCTCTCATTCGGAGGGCCAGAGAACTAGCTCAAGAAGGGTGGATGTAAACGCTTGTTATGGGGAGAAAGTAAGTCGATGGTCTCTTGTGTTCTGTTGATTCAGACTGTTCCTGTGGCCTGCAGTACTTACCCGACGTATATTCACTTAGATTCATACCCAAAGGTCTAGTAAACGTGCGATTCGAATACTAGTAGTTATTGAGCAGTCTTCATTATAGAAGGTGGAATGTTCTTCCCTAATATTGTTAAAAAACTTTTACATGTTAATATAACTGAAAATACCAAACTTGCACCTATTTGATATTATGAATTGTTCTGGTGTTTAATAAAATTTCAGTTTATTTCTTAGTAAATGTGTGGTTTAGTTACAAATGTAACTTTAATATATGCGCGTTTTTCCTTCAGCTCTGTGGAGTGTTAGTGGGGAATATAATTATTCAGATAACGTTCATGATCTCACAGTAATAAGTCGATTTATTTTCTTGGAGATCCGATAAGAGATACTCAACAAAATCGTAGCTCTTTTGTATCGATAATATTTTCTTAAAATGTCCTGTTATCAAATCTTAATAAAAACGCCCCTTACTACCTTCATTAATAATTCAACTTCATATAAGATAATAGCTAAGGTAGGCATTTCAGAGCTCAAGAAAACGTTCACAGCTCACACGTCTAAGATCGTCACACACTTTTTAACTTTTTTTTTTGCATTAAATAAAAATTGAAAAAGATTCATGATCTAATACTATTATTACTATTATTTTTTATTTATCTTTTTCATTCTCTTACTCATTTTCATCATTCTTTCAAATAAATTTGTGTAGAATAATCTAAAAAACAGTGAGTAAAATGCCTTAAAAGTAAAAGTATAAAAGCATTTATTGATTGATAGTGAATAAGTAGAAATATATAAAAAAAATTTCATCAGTAATTAAAAACTATTTCCCATATCACAAATAGTACAGATTACAGGACAACGAATATTATGATGAACGCTACTAATAATGAATGTCGAGTTTCAGTCGGAATACAGAAATAGCCAATGACGTTAGTAAATACTGATCTATCACGGGTTCTAAACATAATCATTGTGCGATTATCAAACATTATACGATATTTATTTATATTAGATGTGTTTGGCCAGCGTTTTTCGACAGAAACTAGTTATTAAAAGTTTTAAAAAATAAAAACACAGAATCCCATATTTATTTAGTTTCATGTATTAATTAGTTTTTGTTGTTCAAAATGTCTGAAAATGGGAAAAAATTCATGTCCTCGAAACGTCTCACAACGAAGTGTTAGTTAATGAAAAATATATACTTTCAAGTTTATAATGTATGATTCTGTGTTTTTATTTCTTAAAAAAATTAATAACTAGTGTTTTAAAAAGTCTGGGGCCAAACTCATCTAATATGAATCAATAGGAACAGTGACAGACAATTCTCTGTTTTTATGCATAATTATACAATGTGTCTCCGTTCGGATACATCTCACTCGTATGGCGCCGTCTGAAAATGAAATTAAAGAGCACCTGTTGTGCGAGTTGCGTGACGCGTCTTGGCCGTCGAGTTGGCTCTCGTGAGTTATGTGACAGAGCGAATTGCAATTCCGAGCGCAGCGTCTGACTTAATTCGAAAAAGCGGAATTAAACGCAATAAAACAAAACTCTTGATTACCTTTCAAATCTGAAGGCATTGTTTGCATCGTTGCTCCGCTGCCTCCGGACATGGAATTTCTTTATTGGCCCATTTGGTCGCCCACCTGAAGACTACATGTGTGTTTTGAGCAAACATACAATAATGAATTGTATTAATTACTCAGTCGACACTTTTCTAAATGTTCTGAAGAATGTGATATGGTTACGTTGATTCCGAAATTGAAGCACACATTTCTCTACCCTCTCTGGTTTGTTTTATTAGGAATCGAAAAAACCGAAGATTTTTTCTAATTAAGGGATCATTGCTAAATGTGGACATACTTAATGTTTGATATAGTAATATTCTCTGAATTTGAAATCTGAAGGTGTTTGAGATTTAAACGCATTATGAAAAAGATATTGCACGTCATTTCAACCGGCCATGACTGAACGTATATACATATACATTTGGCAAATTTACAAAATCTGAGATTACTGGAATAATTTATACTGGGTCTAATCCAAGGTTACTGGAATAAAGGATTCAGGGTCAGTGAGACCGAACAAATAATTATTACAAATTAGGTTGTATTTGTTTCATTGAATTGCAACTTTTCATTTCCAAAATTTCAACTTAAAAATATGAAATCCCTTTCAAAGCGATCAACAGTCAGCTAGACACCTTTCGATGTTTTTATGCAACTGTCTACGTTACCATTTATAACAGAAACCAAAAAGGATTAAGTTTCGAAAAGAATGGTTGCGGTAGGTAAGGAAATAAAGGACTAACGTGATCTACGATTATCATTGAGATAATCTTTATTTGATACGCGACCTTAGACTCAAATACTCAATTACATTGTGGGAGAAATAAAGGAGTGGTTATTTTGGTAGAAGAAATGCGCTATGTTAAGATGTTTAGTTAAAATGGCAGAATGATTAACTCGTGATATATTTGTGAGTTTGGAATAAACCATGAAGCCTTTAAGATCTTTCTCGAAAACACATGGGAACGCTGATATTGCGTGATGATGATGATGATGATGATGATTAATGTATATAAATAAAACTAGGGTGTGAGTCTCTGATTTCAAGATTACTGCCGTCCGTCAATAACATATCGTTTTTACATGAAATAAAAATATTTCAATTGTTTGTGCGGGGTTAACTCTGGAATTGCTATACTGATATGATGGGATTTTCCCTGAAAAGTAAGTGTTTTGTTGCGCATAACTTAGGTTATTTTTTATTCAGATTATTTGACACTACATAAAGAAGAATAATTTTTGTTTTTTGCACCAATCTACAGTTCATTTTGATTTTAACGAAGTTTTATACAGGCATCACAAAACACAAGCTACTATACGCCTGAGAATTGTAATTTTGTACCCCTTAAAGAAAATTTAAGTGGACACATTTCTGTTTTTTGCTACTATCTCGATGGCAATGAGAAAATCAACTAAAATGAATTAACGCTTCTGGAGGCCTTTGTAATTTTCTACTCAACTAGTTTCTAACAAAGGTATTTTTATTCTTTCCACTAGCATCATTATATATTGAGTAATTGGAGTTAAAAGTAAAGTGTTACTGTAAGAGTAGAAGCAGCAAATATGGCGGGGTCTTGCCAGACAGGGCGGGGAGGAGCAATGCAGAGCTGGGCAGGTGGGACGGAGCGGGATGATTTTGCACAGTGCCCCGCAGAACCGGCCAGGACGGAATACATTGCAGATAGAATCTATTACTTTTTCTTTTGAATAGTACACGAGTGTGGTAAATAAAAACCCAAACAACAGGTAGTTCCAGGTACTTTAAAATATGAGCGTTTTGCTCCAATGACCATCATGATTAATTGCTTAACACCAATCGCAGAAACATTAGAAATGTTTCTGAGCAAAATAATGTATTTAATTCATAATAACTTGTTCGATGTGATAACTACAATCTCGGGGCTATGCTCTTTAGTCATTCAGTGTAATCAAGCTGCGTATTTCATTTATTTAATTTTTTAATATGTTATTCTTAAAATGGTTCGGAAGTTGTTCATATAGTAATTTTTTCATATTATTATTTTGAAGGTCCATATTTTTTTGAGGATTTTTATAGCAACAAATATTAATTTGGGATAATTAATTACAATTTACACATCTACCCTTTATTCTCCACGATGCATCAAATGCAGTACCAAGCTGCCCTTCAACAACATTTTAAACTGTTATACAAGAACACTTTGGAGTAATTTTCCAACGTCAATTTATCTCGGCGTACTTTAGAAAACAGGAGTGAATTATGGCGAGTCTTTTCCTTTGAACATTTGTAATGCGTCACTCGCACGTAGTAATTAACACGAGCAGCTAAACAATAAAAAACGAACTGGATGATAAAGAGGGAATACGCAAAGGAAAAGAAAGATTGAGAATGAAATGATCAGTCATTAGAAACTCTCTTTCCTACTTTAATTGTAGTAGTTTCCTTTATAATTTTTGATAAATACAAAACTAATAACATATCTTACAATTGCAGCAAATTGGTCAGCTCCTCTATGTACTATGCATATTACCTTTTGTAACAATATTCTAATTATTCATGATAGTTTTACCATTTGTTAAAACACCTATTTAAATTACTTTGCTTATAATATAATATTGCGCTTACTGAAACATCACTAGATCGGTTTGAGTGGCAAAAAATGTTTCCAAAGTTATATAAAATTTCACTAAGGATAATGCTCCAGGAATTATTTAAGACAGTCAATTTATTTTTCTTTTCAGATTCCTTGATTTGAATCTGTTACAGCCAGCGTAGCGCGACCCTATTCGCTCTGATTCTCAAAGATAAAATAAATAGAAAAGAGTAAATAAATCAAGTTAAAAATATAAAAACAGGAATAAAAGTATTAAAAAATATTGTTGTGCGCAACTAGTAAAAGAGACAATGTACACATGAAATTCACCAAGTACAGGCGAACATTTATTTACCTCGTATACACTCGGAGTATAAAAGTACGTAATATAATGTAATATGTGTTTGTCCAAAATAAGGGAGCCATGTCAAAGAAGAGAATCAAATACTAAAAGCAGTTCCATTATGGAACAATATAACAACGTCTGTGCGAGTTCGCCTTTCGATGGTGAATGGGAGGGGTTGTAGTCAGATCACAGAAGAAAGGGCAACGTCACTTAGGTCAGCAAGGATGGGAGAGGGGAATTTCAACCTTGAGAATTAGATAGAACGTTGACTGTACTATATTCGTATTAATAATACTTGAAAGAAAAAATGACTGTCTAAATTAATTCCTGGGCCATTGCCCTAAGTTAAATTCGGAGTAGGTAGTATGGAAAATCAACTGATACTTTTAAGAGTTTTGACTTACGTTAAAGGTTTTTATTTTCAGATACAATATGTTAAGAAAATTTCTATCATGCATATTTGTCACAATATACCATATTTCTGTCCCAAATACTTGCTACAATCCTACATAACTAATAGATCATTTTACAGGAATAATTGCGAAGTCAACATAAAACAGAACGAATTTTAATGGTATATCTGCATTTGTTACTAATCAAGTAATATTTTGAACTCACATTTTTCAAATATCATTCAACCCCGCATTTTGATGAAAGAAAGGGATAGCGTACGTAATCAAAACAAGTCGTTTATAAAAACTAAACCGACGTTTATTTTAGAGTTATTTTTATTTAGCCTACCGACACTTGGGAGATGAGGGATTAAGAAGAAAAAAACGCTAGCCATTGGCGCCTTCATTTGACTCACAGAATTTCTATTTACAGTCGCATCCATACCCTCTCGTTCGAGAATGGTGATAACTAAAATATATTAGTCGTATATATTGCATTCCTGCATTTGTTTCACAGAACCTTTCTTTCTATTGAACCTCACATCTAGCCCCTGTGGCGGGGACAAGAAAAAAAGTATTTGCAATTAGACGTACATTTCTACATCTAGATTTATCTCACAAAATCATTCTTTCAATGCACCCCCCTTTCGGAGGCGAGGGGAGGGCACGAGGGCTCGTTAGCGCCGGAAAGAAGCTGCCTCAATTTTCCCGTCGCTCCTCTGAGTTCGCTGACCGCGTCCCCTCTTCTCCCGCCCTTTGTTTCTTCGAGGCGGAGGAGTTATAAATTAGTGATCGCCGCGTCGTTTTTTGTACCTCGTCCTGTCCTCCGCCCCACCCCGCCCCGCCCCGCCCCGCCCCTCCCCGCCCCGCCCCGCCCCGCCCCGCCCCGCCCCGCCCCGCCCCGCCCCGCCCCGCCCCGCCCCGCCCCGCCCCGCCCCGCGCCCTGCCCCGCTCGCGCGCGAAAGAAACGACGCGGGGTGCTAACAGCGCCGCTTGCGGTTCCCGCGGACATACATCTCCACGCCGCCGCGCCACGCTCTCCTGTTTCGGCCTCTCGGTCTTCCTCGGGGGCGGCTGAGACATGTTGCGCTTCCAACTGGGTTGCGATGTTCCTCGGAAACTGTTGAACTGCTGTAAATCGTTATTGGCTCCTTTTTTGGCCCACGGTTCTGCGTAGGAATGATAATTAAAAAAGGTTCTTAGTACTTTTTTATCTTCATTATTACTGCACTCTATATTCTTAGTTTATTTCATGAAGCCAGCTTGAATGATTCGACAGCGGGACAATGATAGTCACGGGTTTATTGTAACTTTTTGTTAGTGTCCGCAAAAGGTATTTCATTAGCGTACGATGAGAAAAACTTAGGCCCCAATAGCAAACCCTATGGAACACCGAATTTCATGAATTCCATTTTATTCAAACAGAAAGTTCGAGGAATGATTCTGAATATGGTAATACGAAATGAAAAAATTTTGAATCAAGAACAAAGATACGTTTTTATTAATTATTTGATTTTTATCCTTCGCTTTTTTCGGAACATTTGTCTGTTTTTTGAACTTCCCATAACTTTTGATCCAAACCATGTATTTCATCTGGGGACAAAACGAAATTATAAAGACCATACATGTGATCACTAATTTGCTTTTTATTTCAATGAAAATGGGAAAGTGGTAGTTGTGGAAGAAAAAACACATCTCTGTGCCACCGCGCGCTACTCCCTCATGTTTCGGGAGTAACATCATTTTTTTTCAAAAATTTTCAAAAATTCAGAGACTTCAAAGAAAAAGAGACTGACGCCATTTTTTTAAACAGCATTTGCTCTGTCAGAGGGGGAGAATTAAAGAAAAAAGTAAGAACCATTTTCAGGAAACTGTATTGAGGTTTCACGTAAAGAACCCCCAAAAATCAAAATGACCGTTTCAAACTCAAGGAGCGACATCAGTCTGATCGATTTGAGAATATCAATTTTGGCGAAAATCCTGCTTACTGTTTGGCCGCTAGCGTTGTTCACAGACAAACGGACGGCCAGACCTTTTTCCGACACTGTGTCAGTGTCAAGGACTCGCCAAGCGGAGGTCAACTTAATATTCTTGACATTGAACCACATAATATTCTTGGACATTTTTTGTGAAAAACTAGCCAAACAAGCGACTCAAATACTGATGAATTGTTTTATGAGATGCAATGTGTCTATATTTTTTTTATTATTTCTTGGTATCTTTTCTGAAGAAAGACTAAAAAAATTAAACGAAAATACCATTTCTAAGGTATTTGATTGTTTCTTGTATTCCTCATTATAGTAATTGATGCCTATCTCTGTTTTTTCGGTATTTTTGAACATAAGCAGTTTCAGTCAATAAACAAAGTCTTCTTGATTTTCTTTTAGACATTTTATGATCTCACTCTGGCGTTTAACCAGTCTCTTCAAGTTCATTCTTGTCTAAGTCATGTTGGTACTGCTACTGCAGCAAATGACGCGCGCACTGAATGACTCTGAAAAAACCACCAAACAAATTTAGTCACAATTTACGTGACATCGAAAACGAATCTGACCCTTCGCTATGGCTGCAATTCCGTCAAACGGCTACAAACGAGGTTTTGCGGTCTCTTGCGCGGATCAGCTTTCATGAAAATAGTCATTGTCCGGCCAGCTGTGACAGCGCCAGGCGCGGCAGCTCACGGCCCACAGACCGCCCTCCCACCCGGGGCTCCGGTTGGCAACCCGCTCCACTTTACATTCCCCTCTGCGTTATCTACACACACGGACAGAACTACGGTATGATCAAATCAACTTTACTTTCTCGCATTTATAATTTTACGTAGTATAGAAAAAGAATTGTAATGCTGCGGGGGAAATTGGATAAATCTTGTTTCTAAATGTAGTAAATTACTTCCTCTAACACGTGGTGCACTTAGAATCTACGTTTGGTGGGTTCTTGATACCGAAAAATTGGAATACCACAAAACGTGTGTTCGTCTCCTGTGAGAAACCCTAGCGACCAAACCGTAAGCAGGATTTTCACCAAAAATGATATTCGCCGATTCATCTGACTGATGTCGCGGCCCCTTGAATTTCAAATGTCTTGATTTTGTTGGGTAGTTTTCATAAAGCCTCAACATTTTCAAAATTTTCTAAAAATGTCTCCAAATATTTCTTTAATTTTCCCCTCAGATAGCAAAAGACGCTTAAACAAAAGGCGTAAATGACGTTTGCGATAATTTTCCATGAATTTTCGAAAATTGCAAAGTTCAGTTTTTTGGCGTCTTTCTATAACTACAATAATAAAAACAGAAATTTAAAAAAAATGCAATGAACGGCAAAGAAAGTGGTGCTGGATCTATTTTGGACGATCTCTCTGTATTTTTAAAAATTGCAAATAACAACAGTAAAAATAACATTGTTAAATTGCAATGTTGACGAAAGTGGTTTTTGCAAATGAAATAGTTCTAAAAATCAATTCTTTCAAGAACGTCATATACATTTTTTTTGAAATATTAGAAGTTAAGCGTAATTTTGCAAGTTTCGAATTTACAATTTATAATTTCCGGCACTTCTTTTCCTAGAATCTTTCCGAAATTATCATGTGGAAATGTGTCAATGGAACGACGCAGCATGACAGTTTGAAATTCTCGGAATAAATTCACTGATGTTTCTGGGTATATGAAACTGTGTTATACGTTGTAGCATTTGCGTTTATACCTTAAAATAATTAGTCTTCGCACTTAATGTTCTACGATTTGTAATGAGTTTTAGAAGTGATGACCAAGATATTTTTATGTGGACAGAAATTGAGGTATTACAATATTACGAAAGCATTACTAAGCGTGCAAAAGTACGTGGCATATAGCACTAGTAGTTAGTTCACCATTAATTTGCATCTGCGTTGATCCTTATACCAATTTCGCAAGGAATTGAATTGATTTATCTTATCAGAGTTAATTAAGGTTTTTGAGTTCATTGAAAAAACTCCTCCCTACAACACGACGGAATCAATATTCTTCTCCTCAGGTTTCGCTTTACTTAAGTTCATCTAACATCAGCTCAAAGAGTTTGGATTATTCTCATGGTAAATTTGGATTATTATCATCCAAATTATTATTATTATTATTATTATTATTATTATTATTATTATTATTATTATTATTACTCTTATTATTTGACATTACCTTTCTTTAGGATAAATTCTTCTGTGGTTGATTTGTTTTAAGCTTTTTTTAATTTGTCATCTTTTTTACCCCAGGAATTTCTCGCTTGATTCTGAATGTCTACGCTGGAAATTCTCCATTTTCCTTTGTTGTGATTATCTCTTGCTTCCGCGTCATAAGAAATACATTTTCGTAACTTCATTCCATTATATCAGCTTGGCACAACAAACTGGGGAACAAAAGGTCATTCTTATCGGCTAAGGACTACAGTCCGTCGTCCATTAAGAACAATTATTGAATGACACACACCCGAAACAACAGACTTTGTTGATTATAAGGCTCGGGTAACTCCTCGGTTCACAAACTTCCACCACGTCAGTTATTTGCTCAAGTATCTCGACCTAATGACGCTAATAACTCTAACATAAGATCCATATGTATGTGTGTTTTTCTACACAATTCTCTAGGTAACACGGAATTGCTGGCAGAAATTTTCTGTTATTATCTATACTGAAACTCAAATGATAAAGTCACGTATGCTACCGTCTCTGTTAATTCACTCAAGTTATTTAAAATCATTCATTTGCTGGGCCTTTGTGACCCTTTTATATTTTCGTTAATTTTATTGACTGGTGTTATGTTGATCTGTTGAAGTATTTATCTGAAGTTTCAATTGCATACCTATATTCTGTACACAATTTACACCCACACTTCCGACATACTGCATAGCGACAGTAGGCAGTTGTTCCTTCCTCTGGTTGGCGACTGGCGTTTCATCGCGCCGTTGCTGCGTGCGTGCGTGCGTGCGTGGGGTTGCGGCTGCGGCGCTGTGGCGCCACCGTCGCCGGCACGCCGCACTTCCGGCTGCGGCGCCCGGAAATGACCTGCGGCCAGGGCGCGCGCGCTCCGCCGCTCAGCCCCGCCCCCGCCCCCGCGGGCCGTGCCGCCGTTGCGGAAGCGGCCTTTGACCCAACCGACCTCCCCCCGTCCCGCTCCCTCCCTCTGCCCACGTTCTGTGTTCCTCCTGCTTCGCGCGCTCACGGGCAGCTCTCTCGCCTCTGCGCGAAGGTGCTGCTGCGGTGGCCCCAGAACGGCCCCCGCACATGCTAAACGCGCTTCACGATACACACACACACACACAACAGGAGAGGGAGGGAGGGTCAGAGGCGGAAGATTAGGATTGGTGATCCAGAGAATGAAGCGGTGAGAATTCAAGCATCATATACGATCGAAGGAAAAAAAATAATACACGTGAAAGTGTTTGTGTATGCGAGAGAGAAAATGAGTGAAAGAGAAGGTGAATGAAAGGAAATATGAAGGAAAGAGGAAGTGAGTAAGAGAGAACGTGAGTGAATGAGCAACGGAGGAATTGGAAATAAGAGATTGAGGGAATGAGAGTGAGCAAAGGAGGGAATGAGAGTGAACGATGAAGGGAATCAGACTGAAGTATGGAGAGAATCAGACTGAAGTATGGAGGGAATCAGACTGAAGTATGGAGCGAATGAGACTGAACTATGGAGGGAATCAGACTGAACTGTGGAGGGAATCAGAACAATGGAGGGAATCAGACAGAACAATAGAAAGAATAAAAGAGAGTGAGAAATGGTGTTAGAAGAGAGATACTCAGAAAGGAACAAAAGACAGAATGCTACAAAAAACATTGAAAGTAATCCAGGAACTGAATTGAAATGCGCAACTGTTAATATGTAAATTGTGGAAGGAAACTCCTTAGGAGGGTGATAGAAGTCTAAAGTTTGCTCAGAAACATAGTAATGTGGGGATAAGGAACTACAAACAAGCATACAGCTGGAGCAAACAGAATTGTTTTGTTCTTTTTTTGAAAAAATAAAATTCAAATTCCAAGTAGTATATGGCTTAATGTAGGGATCACAGAATTTTGAAAACGTGTACAGTATTCACTTATCCCCATAGCACGTCATATACAGTTTTTAACTGTTTTTGACATAAATAAATAAATAGATTATCTACGGATGTAAAAGGGATGAAAAGTTATACATGATTAAATGATATTTCCTTCGAGTCTGACATTTTGATTCTAATTTAATAGGAGAATTTTGACAAAATCGCTTTGTGATGTCGATTGCCATGATTCAGAGTCAATAATTTGAACAATGGCGTCAGAATATTTGCCATTAAGAACATGTAACATTATTCAAACAGCATTATAGATAGCAGCACATCTTCAGAAAGATGCGAATAGAAGCAGGATTTTTGAAGAAATACAATAAAGAAATATTTAAATTACTTTTACAAAGAGTTCTAAACGACTCATTTACACTACCCTAATGCTGCACATATTTATAATGCCCTAATGCAGCACATATTTATAATGCCCTAATGCTGCACATATTTATAATGCCCTAATGCTGCACATATTTATAATGCCCTAATGCTGCACATATTTACATATTTATAATGCCCTAATGCTGCACATAATCCGTTTGGGTTTACGCGTTGGACCGTTCTGTTTGCACACAATACACACGTTGCTCTTCTTGCCCATACTAGGCGTCTTCCGCAAACCGCGTATAACAAGGTACCCGTGAAAGACGAGGCTCCGGCTGCCCTCCATCTACGCATCTCTCACCCTTATTTACACTCTCCCTCTGACCAAAGCCTTCTCCAAGCTCAGGTTGTTTGCTCTGGGGCGCCTTCTCCCTCCCCTTAGCTTCACCAGAACCTAAGTGCGTGCCTCTAGAGGGGCGTCCTATTTTACACCGCCCTACTTCACAACTGCACGTCTAAGTCACTGACCAGTCTGAACGCCCTTCAACCGTTTCTCTCTCACTTCCTTTTTCGTTCTGCCTCTATCGATGTTTCTCTCTCTCCCTCTCTCTCTTTCTTTGCTCCCCTGTTAACTTTCTCTGCTTCTCATTGTCTATAACTAACCTCCCACGCTCCCACGCTCCCACGCTCCCACGCTCCCACGCTCCCACGCTCCCACGCTCCCACGCTTCCACGCTCCCACGCTTCCACTCTCCCACACTCTCTCACACACACATCTCTTTTCCTCTCTCGTCTTGCTGACTACACTAAGAATGTTTACTACATTGTTCTCCGGTGTCCATCGCTCTTACAGCAGCCCCTGACCGCTTCTCCTCGTCCTCTACTCCCTTCGCGGACGAAGCCTATGGCGATTCACGGCCCACTTGGCACCCCGCCCACCCCGCCCCCCAGCACTGGCCATCGCCCTTCGAACGCAGCCACACGCCCCTCGCCCATTCAGCCAACTCCCCGGTCCACCAGCATCCTCCGGGACCTCCGTTCCTCATTCAACGCGTTTTAGCCGATTCTTCCCTCCTCTCTCTCCGTCCTCGCTTCACTCCATCTGCCCGCACTGTCGCCACACAGTCACGCCCCCGTAGGGCTCTTCGACCTCAGCTACGCCCAAATTTCCACCTCCGCTGCCGTCACTCAAGTCCGTTCTGTCGCCATCACGTCAACCACTCCTTCTAAGCCATTGCCTCAAACACTGGCACTACGGTGTCCCTTCGACACAACCAGCTCCGCCCTACAAGCCCCTCCGTCTGTCACAAGCCCCGCTTCCACCACGTCTCCCCTGCTTCATCCAAATCTCTGTTCTTGTGATCGTTGAACGCGCTCAACCTACCGCTTTCCATATCAACTTTGTCCCTCCTCCACCGACCTTTCTTTTCCATCCCATCTGTTCCTTCCATCTACATCGACGATATTTCCCGCGTATTCGCATCCGTCGTGGTCGCCACCACTTTGCCTGACACCACCTTCTCCACCGCATTTGCGACCCGCGTTCACTCGTTCGGCTCGCCGGTCCGCCCCTCCCCGGCCTCCGTCGCTCCCCCGACCACCCTGCCCCCCGCCACCCGGGCGGGTCACTTTGTATGGGCCGCCATCGGCCGGGCGCCTTTTCAGAGGCGCACCTGCGCACCTGCCCCGCTGTTTACGTGCCTGATATATAGATGGGCAGCGCTTTGGGTACTCGGCCGCACGTATTTTTCGCCCCGCGCGCCAAAGGAGCGGACTTTTACGGAGCGGCGCCGCCGTCGATTAGAAGTTACTTACGGAGCCTCTTTGCAGCCCGTCTGCCGCCGCCTCCCCTTCCCCCTTCCCCCTTCCGCCTTCCGCCTTCGCCTCTCCTACTACTAAGTCTGCATCGCTTCTGACGCCAGCTTGTCCTCCCTTGAGGCATACCCCTCGCCTACGCACTCGGCCCGCCCCGGACCCCCGCCCCCTCCCCCTCCTCCGCAAACTCTCCCACACCTACGCCTACATCTCCGACCCGCACGTGACTTACCAACACCTCTCCCGCCCCCTTCTCCCCTAAGCCTACACCGCTTTCAACACCACCTTGTCTCCGGTCTCGCCAGCTATGGCCAATCCGCCCCTCCCGCCGCCACCCCCCTCCGCCAACACCCTCATGTCTACGCGAATTCACCGGGAGCGGTAGCTCAGTGCATCAACTGATGTCACTGCAGCGCCTCTGACTGGGAGGTCCTAGGTTCCCACTCCCACGGCGGCAGGATTTTCGGCACTAGCTTTTCAGCTAGGTCGAATTCAGTCGCTGTCTGGAGGAGAATTCTAGGGGCCGACTTCTGTGATCGGTAGTTTTCCGTGGTTTCTTCGATCAACACCAGGCGAATGCCGGAGCAGTAACCTAACAAACGGGCCACGAACCGCGCGCGATATTTCCTTCCTCTTCCTTGTCCTATTCTCTCCCCTCACACACACACTTACACTAACACGCACTACACTACCACATATTCCGGGAGACTGGTCGGGAGCTTAGAGCTTGTCCCGGCTGGGGCGGTGCCTCGCTGGTGGGAGAGTCCTGGTTAGGGGGAAACCCCACTAGCCAACGGTAGGTCGGCGCCGGATCTCGCCATCCATCGGGGGAAGATCCCCGCCAACTCCCGAGAACAAGCATGCACTACACTTACGGGATTAATGACCAGAGCAGTTGACGCGCCCGGAAACACGAAAAAATCAATCAATCAATGTCTCCGACGTCACCTCTACCGGAGCCGCACGTGACTCGCCAACTCCTCCCCCGCCGCTCCTCCCGTAAGCCTACATCGCTTTCAACACCACCTTGTCTCCGGTCTCGCCAGCTATGGCCAATCCGCCCCTCCCGCCGCCACCCCCTCTCCTCCAACACCCGCATGTCTATGTCTATGCCTGTACGTCGCCTGTGACGCCTCCGCGCTCCCTGCTCTCCCGGACTCGCACGCGCCTCGCCAACGCCCACTTCCCCACCTCCCGCCTTCGTCCGCTCCCTCGGCCAGCCCCCCGTTCCCTTAACGGGCACAAACCGGGAGCGGTAGCTCAGTGCATCAACTGATACAGGCTGGCACCGACTATCTCGTATTATTTTTCTATTTTCCTTGGTCAGGGCTAATGTGTCGGACTGGCCACATACTCTAGCCAGCTGCCATTTATCTACGCCCAAAGTACATTTTTTTAAAAATTTGATCACGTCTTCGGTTTCCTAATAGTAGAATCGAAATATTACTTTAATAATATTAAAGAACAGTAAAATCTCGTCCTGAATGACAATTGTCATTAAAAAAAATAGGAACCGTTTTTAAGAAAATATAGTTTAAGCGTTACTAAAAAAGTGAAACTGAACACTTTTTCACAGAAAATTTTTGAGCTTTCAGAAAACATTAAAGTAATTTAAAGCCCTTTAACTCACAAACGTATTAGTGATTACAAATCGATAGAAGTATGTATATTAACGGCGTGAGAGATATTTCAAAAAATTACATTTGTGTATTTTTTGAAAAAGCAAAATAATACGCCAAAACTAATTTTATGTCATAATGAACAATTCAATTAGCACTACCCGTTGTAAAAGTTAGAAGAACAAATTTGGAACCAGTTTTGAGAAATGGCATTTGAGCTGACTTTTGCGGTTCCTTTGTACAATGTCAAGATAGCGGTCCGCGCTGCGCGGTGGCTCACGAAAGATCAAAGGAGCCGCCTTCTACTATCTTTTCTGTGTAGTATCTATTCTCTGGCCCTGTGCTCTACCTTCGGCCCTTCTGCATCTGCGCCTACGACGCTTTCGACTACATATGTGATCTATCCCAACTTGTTAATTTCAACGCCCAGCTCCCATCCCCGCCCACGCATCCCACTCCACCTCCTCGCCCCCTCTCCGCCTACGTCGCTACCCCCCCCATTCCTCCTTCGCCGCTTTGGACCTTCCCTCTCTCCCCCATCTCAATTATCCATCGCATATCTTTCAGCATGAAAAATAAAACGCAATATATTGTCAATACCAGTACGTGTTCATAAGGTTCGAAAAATATACTATAAAAGATGCTTGAGATAATTTATTTCCTCTCTGACGCTTATCCTTCCAATTTTTATTTTGATTCACGTATCTGTATTACACTACAATGTTAATTTATTTTTAAGACTTCCTTCCTCTTATATTATACTAGACGTTTAATCTCTCACGAGAAACTCTCCTCTCCCGTGGGCGCTACCTACGACACTCCCATCGCACGACACGAGTATGTAGGAGATTCGAGTGCGCAATGAAATTGAAGAACAAACATTCAAAACGTGCCACGTCCACGTCACTCTTTTCCAATAAAAGTGAAAAATATAACACAAATTTTACACTTTTCAAAACTGTCTTTAACTCAACGAATACAGTACTACTAAATGTATTGTAAGACACCTCAAGTTTTATTTGTAAATACAATTCTAGGTAAAAACAACAACAGAACAACTCAATTTTTGCCAAATATACATGTCACTTTTTAAATGTTTGCTCTTTCATAATTATTATGGTCGATCAACCCGTCTCAGACCGATAA
Source organism: Teleogryllus occipitalis (assembly GCA_011170035.1). Classification (NCBI taxonomy): domain Eukaryota; kingdom Metazoa; phylum Arthropoda; class Insecta; order Orthoptera; family Gryllidae; genus Teleogryllus; species Teleogryllus occipitalis. The sequence continues at coordinate 374,607 of BLKR01000784.1, read as the reverse complement.
GAGAGCAACGAGCTTTTGTATCGAATTCCACAAAAAAGAGCAAATTACAACGTATTTTGCATAACCCTTTACGTTATTTGCCAAATTATTTCTCCTGATCCTCTATGCATGGTCGTCAATATCCTATCTTGGAGTTATCATTTAACAAGGATATATTTTATATCGTGTGCGTATACAGAAAAGAGTTTAATCTAGTAAAATTTTTTAAATTAGTCAAATTTGAAGTCAATATTATTGAATTACATAAATTGGCATATTGAAGGAAATATATTAATGAATCCTTGACAAATGTGCTTTAGAAATGTATTTATGAGAAATGGTGGTTTATTATATTATAACGTTATGGCATACCTTTGGTAAATTCGGACTGAGAAAACAGTGAACATAAAACTTACTCATTAGAAAAACAGAACATAAACTCATTACCTTTCACAGCAAAAATAAAAAGAAGTAAATTTAAATTAATTAAATAAATTAATTGATCCAATAAAGCTAAAATAAAAACCAAAATTGATAAATACAACCCTGGAATAATTATGTTAAATACTTTCGATCCCAAAAATATATCTTCTTCAAATTGGGTTACGACAAGTTTCCTTATTTGTTCACAAACGATATTAGATTTCTCGGCACAATTCATAAATTCGTCGACATTTTAACTATCAGCATTGTAATTTCCAAGAACAATTAATGATAGAATTGTCCAGTAGTCGCCTATGACTCCACGCTAGTTTAACCGTTTATAACTTACTTATAAATACTTTAATATTTAAAGTGGCCGCCCTGGACACCCTAGGTCGCTAAGACTTGACGGCCGTGGCTTTCTCGGCTCTGAAGGGCCGCGGGTTCGAATCCCTCCCCGGGCGTGAATGTGTGCGTGTTCATGTTGTTCGTATGGGTTCCCCTTACAGTTACCCCAATGTAAATAATAACAATGCTCCCTATATAAAGAAGCAGTTAAAAAGCGACCTTGAATTAAAAAAGTAAAATATTTGCACCACAATTGATGCTATCACCACTTAGACAATGAACTGCATTCTTCTTCAAAACACCTACTTCAAAGTTGCCCGTTCATATAACTGATAAATAAAACCTTCATAAGGCAAAATATCGTCACCCGAAAAACTATGAATTCCGCCTAAGACGTGAAGCCGTCCTGTTCATGCTCTCTTTCTGTCTACGAAGTGTGTTCCACCAAATCTCCACGGAAGTATCCACAACCACAGTCAATTTTTACTTCCTTTCTTCTCAGTCCCGGACACAATTCATACGTTGTTTTTGCAAGCTTGTCTACTGATTGCTCAACATTCTTTAACAGGGTTTAACTTTACAAAACATTTGACGATTGCGCGAAGATGTAGAAACCTAATGTCGTTTCCTGTTCACCACTTCGCGTCAATTCTTCTGTTTTATTACCTAAAACCTTCGTAATCTATACTGTGACTACCAAACCACTATTTATGTACGTAAATAAATTGTCCTTGACTTTTGTCTATATTTTGTTTTCTAAATAAATATTTTTGCCATCTAATACATAATATTTTAACTTTTGTCACCCTGGGAAATTCCTAATTTAGTAGGATTCAATTATTAGACCTTACTTATTTATAAACTATGCTGTTTTGTAATGACAATATCTATAGATTTGTGCATTATATATTGTTTTGCAATATTTTTCAATCCCTTCAGAGAAACCTTTTCTTCCTACAAAGAATCAGGTAATCATACATCCAACTATACACTAGTGTTATTACAAAATTTTGAATATCTATCGACTGCTTTCAAAACAATTTAATTAGAAAAATTTGTATGGATTTCTGAAAAGTTACGATGGCTTTTATTTAGAAGCGAATCTTGTTTATTCGTATATAATTCATCACCATACGTGTTTTTAGAGAAACTAAAATTGATTTTTGTAATTACTTAATGGAAGTAATTCACTGAATACTCCTCGTTGGGAAAATTAAATCCAAATCTATGAACATGTTACTATGAGGAAGTCGAAGATATTATCAGATGATCGATCAATCTACAATACTCGAAGAGAAAAGATGTGTCGACTAGATTTACGGTTTATTCACATACATCAATATTTTTTGCACTTACATTGTGTTGCCATAACAGCCATTCCTGTTCAGACAAAAAGGTTAAACTGTAATAACAATATGTTTTTTAATTCCTCATTGATACTTGTTTGACATTTTGCGCACTAAAAAGAATAAAATCTTGAAAAATAATCATCTCGAGGTGTTTGATTTTAGATATTAATAATTTTTGTTCGATGCTATTGTCAATCTGAAACAGTCGCAGAATTTGTGGCATTCCTTTTTACATGATACTTTCTTCAGTACGATAAAATTCGGGTAATTTGTAAATAACGGTGAATCGGTGTATTTATTAGTTTAAATAACATGAAAAAACTAGCGTTACATTTTGTTTTTTAAGCCGTATGGTTAAATGTCATCACAGTAATGACTTTTTATTTTGCATTTTATTATTTTCGTTTATAAGTTACTGGCATCTTCCCTGAAGTTTAATCTTTTGCGGTAATCTAGGTGTTTTATATTTCACATAGAGCTTCTCCAAATTTGTAAACATCATTTCATTCATTACAGCCTAAAGCCTCGTTCGTTGAAATGACCAAAAATCTTACACGCTCCTTGGAATTCAGAAAGGAATTCTCTAAGTACGAAAAAATTCCCATCTCACGTTCCTCCCGCGAGTACACAGGGAGATTGGTTTAAATTAAACGTGACAAGAATCTCGCCAGTCTATCGCCTTTCCCCGCCGCCTCCTTTCGCCGAAAAATTGTCTCCGCTCATTATAAGTTGGGCGGGGCGGGGAGAGGCAGGGCGGGGTGGGGCGAGGGAGATGAGGGGCGGTGGGGTGGGTGGGGTGGGCGCGTTCTAATTGAAACCGCACAGCGAGCAACGCTCGCGAGGAAAAGACGAGGGGAGGGGGGAGCGGTCGCTCTTCGCGAGGCTTTACGTCACTTTCCATGAGCGTCTACACGGGGGGGGGGGAGCGGGGAGAGGGTGTGGAGAAGGCTGGACGTGGGAGTTGAGCGAGTGGAGCGAGCACAGAGACATAAGACACTCGGAGAAGGAACTGGAGACTCGAGCACGGTAATTGTAGTTGGTACGGTAAGACCCCTTAGAGGGTAAGAAGCTGCGAGGTTAAGGAACATGGGGTAAAGCGGCAGGACCGGATACGTGGTAAGATGGGATGGCGGGTTAAGATGGCATATCAGGGTAAAGTGACTGAATTTTGTGGTATCAGGGGGGCCTGGGGAATGCGGCACGGTGAAATAAAGGGGCATGAGGGGGCTAAGACTGTGTGGTGAGCTAAGATGGAATGGCAGGTGTAAGAGGCAGGGTGACGGGCTAGGGGCGTGAGCGGAATGGTAGAAATTAAGTCGGGTTGAGCAGGATGCAAAGTAAGGGAGCTGTAACACTGTTAGGAGGCGTGGGGGAGTGTCGTGGTGTAGGGAGTAATCGGGATTGGTCTATGATATAATAAATGTTGAGTCTATGATACATATAAAGGGGCATGAGGGGAATGAGACTCTGGTGAGCTAAGATGGCATGGCAGGGTACGTGGCAGAGTGAAGGGCTAGCGGCGTGAGGGGAATGGTAGGAATTAATAGTCTGGTTGAGCAGGATGCGAAGTAAGGGAGCTGTGACACTGTTAAGAGGCGTGGGGGATGTCCTGGTGTGGGGAGTAGTCGGGGTTGGTCGGGTTGGAGGCGGAAAGAGATAGTAGTTGTTTAATTTAGCATCTGTGGAATGTGGAATTTCAGCATATGTTTTCCGCAGAGGATGGAATGAGGTCGGAGGTGAGAGGGACAGGGAAAGGGGAATCAGGCGAGAGTGAGAGACACAGCTTTAATTGTCCTCCCACTGTCGCTCGGATCTGGTCGTAAGCTTCATCTCTGTTGAAACTTTGCACTATACGTCTGAATTTGTGAGAGCTCTTTCATTGAAGTTGTTACACAGTATGTGAGTTTTGTGAACCAATGATATGCGAACCAGTAATATATGCAGAATTTGACAAGATGACTTACTATTATCACGTCTAATAACTGCCAAAAAAAATGACCTTCAAATGTATACGTATACTTAGTCCATTTAAGATATAACTGGACATCTGTTACACTTATTTCAATGATCTGTGGACGTTATTTCTTCCTTTTACTTTATTTTTTATTATAGTTGTCTCTCTTCTTTTTGAAGATTCATTAATACAATATAATGTGAGGTGGTTCACAATGTAACAAAGTAGACAATTTCTACTTTATTTTTGTGCTATTATATTTTCATGGAAGTGAACAGAAAAATATTGCAATGCTGAGTGCGATTTTAGTTGAAAGTAAATGCGAACATTCGTTTTCGGTATCGTAAAAACAATATTTTTATCATTTTAATTGATTTCCTTGACTTTGGTCTGGTATGTGTGCAAAAATTTAAGAAAAAGATTTTATGTTTCCGCATTAATACGATTATATACAATTGTTCGTGAACTCTAAATGCAGTAACAGCATCCATATGTCATTTTATTTGTACGAAACGCTCTATTGTAATAGTATGATGAATTGGCGTATATTACAATTGCATTATAATTTCACCGTTTACATAGAATTCCACAGTTAAGGGTAATGTGTATGATAATTATTAAATCGTGATATCACAATGAAATCTCTATTTTTTCATTTTGTAGTTTTACTAAATAATAACGATAAAAAAACTCATGTAAAATAGAATATCTCTTTGCACTAGATTTGATATGTGACTAACTCATTTTCGTTTAACAACTAAATTACGTGGTAGCCCGCCGGGAATAATTAACGAGAATGGTTTAACAGATGACAAGCCGAAGGGTAAATTATTTATCAGAACGTGTTTCAAGCGCACCTGCTTCCTGTGCTCTAATTATTGCTAGTAGAAACGAATTGTAATGTGACGTACAGACAAGAAACAGTAACATATTTGTGAACAGTAACATAAACGAAGAAACAGTGGTGAACTAGCCATGTATGTTTTCTACAAGTAAAGTACTCGAAATAACAAATCAAGTTTATATGAAAAATGACTTTTTATCGGTATAAATGCACGAAATTCGTAACATTATCCTACTTTTTGGAAGAAATATATATCACCGAACGCTGAATTTTTATGCAAATTCAAAAAATGACGTTACATAATCGGACGAAGTGTAAAATTTGCATTAGTAGTATTATTAATTCACTAAATATGAGCGATGGGTGGAGAAATATTCCGTGGTATCAAAGAGTGCCTACTTCTATGAGATCCAGATGTAGTACCACAAGATGTGTTTTAAACAGAATAAATATATAATTGGTCTTATGTAGCAATTCTTTTTACCACTCTTTCGAACCTGTTTTGTTTCCCTCACAGAAGAAAAAAATCACTGAATAACGAGAATATTTCTTGCTTTCTACGAGTTTTGTTCTGGCATTTTTAGAGAATACCTTTTCTAGTTATTGTAATGTAGATGTTTGCAACTGTACGTAATACTGTTAAATTTGCCCCTAATGCCATTTTTCATGACTACGTCACAAAACGACCTGATTCTCGACTGAAGGGCAATGTAAACAGTGTAGACACATTTGAAAGGAAAATATGTCTGTATTTCTTCCCTCGCTAAGTCTTCTCGGAAAAGAGCAGGACAATTTTCAGGAAGAGCTACCAAGCCGACTCAAGTTGCAGAAAAGGGAAAGAAAATAAAGCAAAAGAACAGCCTGAATGTCTTTTATCCTTCAAAGCATGTGAAGAAGCACGCGCTGTAGCAAGACATTTTATCGGAAGTCATCTGGTCCTTCTTGCCAGTAAATGGAACGGAAAAAGTAATTTGAATTACTTACCTAAGTCTTACGCGTATATGTGAATGCCATTCAGAGAGCGTACTAAACCGAATATTTTCGACAAAAACAAATTCATTTTAATATGCAAACAATGGGTAAGCAATATTTTATTTCGCGGTTTCAGAAACAAAAGAAGAAGAACAAAACTTAAAATATAAATAAAAATAATAATTTTTCTCCAGAACATCCAACAAAGTCGTTTAATGACTTATTAGAGACGGCTGAATTATGAACATACAGTGAATAATACATTTCTCATAAATGCCAATGTATAAACTTGTGTTTGTATGTAAATGTCGATCTATTTCAACTTCTTATTTCATGACACTACTGCTTTGAAAATAAAGACAATAAATCACTGTATACTGAGTTGGAAAAACTTTATATGACTGCAATAACAGATTGATTTCCAGTTTATCTCGCATTGAAAACGCACGAAGAAAATAAAAGAAGACAATTTTATGAAAGTCATGTTGCAATTCATGCTCACGCCAACTTTGTATTAATAAGAAACCGAAAAAAGAAATATACATAGGCGAATCAAAAAGTAAGTGGCACTAGCTCGCCGCGAAAGCACGCTTTGTGTGATGACAACAGACCGAAAAAATATGTAGTATGAAACGTCAAAATATGTTCATAAATATGTAACGAAAACAGTAAGAATATGTAATAAATATGTAAAATCGGATATAATATGTACTATTAAAATACACAAATTATAGAACACATTAATCTAATTCGAAATTGTATTTATCAATCATTTCCTAAAAAAAATTAAAAATAATACAAACATTTTAAAGTCCTTTGGGGAGCACAATTTGATGCACATTTTGCACTTTACATCTTTCCCATCAGTAAAAAGAGCTTTATCTATTGCTATCCAGGACCGTAGTTTAACAGCTAGACTAGTCGCAATAGAAACCCTCCTACAAACTGGCGATATCTACAACCAGCAAACGATCACTGCAGCATGCAGCATGCAGCATTCATCACACTTAAAGGTGAAAATGATCTCAGTCGCTCACTTCTATCTCTGAGATAACTGAAGCAGGCGGCGAACTGAAAGAAAATCCAACCGAAATGAATGTAGCGCACCTCAAGTCGCCAGCACTCACTGATTATGTAGTTTTTTTAAATATTTTTTTAAAAATATGACTTTCTATAAAAGAAGTAATAAAATTTACGAAAATTGGTAGATTAAAAATATTTTGGGAAAATAGCAAAATATGTAAAATATGTAATATAGTTCTAAATATGTAAAAAAATGTAACGAAAAAATTGGATATTGTATTACAATGACGACGATTCGCCAAGATTTCAGTTTTGAAAACGGTAAGGAGAAAGACAAAAAGTATGTAATTACATAAAATTCCGGTCTTTAGTCATGACCGTGGCCAATACGGAGCAAGCTTCAGCAACTGCTGACACGTCCGATAATAAGGTTGGTGTGGTATCCTGACATGTTGTGTGTGTAGAACTGGCTATGCTCAAAGGCGCGTCAATAGGATGTTCACTTCAAATTTAAAGGTGCGTTTGTGTTGTTAAAGGTTGAACCGGTGGCGTAAGGCAATTAAAGAAAAGCGGCGGGGGAAATTCAGCCCCGGTCTGATTTTGTTGCACGATAACAGAACACCTCACACGGCCCGCCAAACGTCCAAACTGCTGCAACAATTAAAGTTGGATGTATGGCAACAACCTCCATTCAGTACAAACTTAGCGGACTGCGATTATCATGTGTCCCGTGAGCAAAAAATATCTCGGTGGACGATGATTCCGAAACGATGAGTAGGTGAAAACAGCAGCTGTCGCAGTCATTACATGGCGCAGGAGGTGATTTCTACGCATCCGGAATCGAAAAGTTGGTTGACTGTTCCGAGAAATGTTTACAGACCGTTGTAGACAAGTGGAAAAGTGAACTTACATTTGTATGTTATCATAGCTGTGTTGCCTGTGTGTAGGTTGTTTCATAGATGGCCATAACGTGTAAGTGTAACTTCCTTTTCGATTTCCCTTGTAAAAGAGTTTAATCTTTTAAAACGAAACCTGTCATCATCCAAAGCGGAATGTGGTCTTCAGTGTTAATAAAGGGGCGCGTGGCAGGAGAGAGCCGAGTGAGAACGCGGAGCCTGAAGATGCCCAGCGGGAGTGCCACAGCCCAGAGCCCGGAGAGAGGATCGAAGCAGACTGGGAACGTGCCGGGCAGGAATGGCTCGGGCGGAATCATGGAGTGCGGAATCGAGGGCGCCTAGAACGTGTCGGGCGGGGGCGTGGCGAGTAGGAACATGGCGGTCTGGACCCGCCGAACGGAGTGTCATTGGCAGGAACGTGGCGAGCAGGATAGATTGATTGGTTGATTGTTAGTAATTCTTGGCGCGTAAACTACTAGGGTCATTAGTCCCGTAAGTGTAGTGTATTTTTTCTCTTGGGAGGTTGCGGTGGTCTTCCCCCACTGGATGGCGAGATCCGGCTCCGACCAACCGTCCGCTAGCGGGGTTTTCCTCAACCAAGTATTTCCCAGTAGCGAGGCATCGCACAGCCGGGACAAGCTCTAAGCTCTCAACCGGTCTCCCGGCACGTGTGTTAGTGCGATGCATGTTAGTGTAAGTGTGTGTGTGTGTGTGTGTGTAAGGGGAGAGGATATGAAAACAAAGAAGTATCTAAGTTCACACGCGCGGTCCGTGGCCCGTTTGTTAGGGTACTTCTCCGGCATTCACCTGGTGTTGATCAGAGAAACCACGGAAAACTACCGATCAGAGCAGCCGGCCGCTAGAATTCTCCTCCAGACAGCCACCGAACTCGATCTAGCGTACAAGCTAGTGTCGAAAATCCTGCCACCATCGGGACTCGAATCCTAGGACCCAGTCAGAGGGAGCGCAGTGTCATCAGTTGATGCCCTGAGCCATCTCTCCAGGTGCGAGCATGACGAGGCACACGGGAGTCTGCCGGGCAGGAGGGAGCGGATTGTAAGTGCGGCGATAGGAGCGTGCCTTGCGTGAGCACCACAAGCGGAAGCGCGGCGGGGGAGCGTGCCGGACGGGATGGTTCGCGGTGAGTGAGCGAGAGCTCTGGTGGCGCACCGCAACGGATTGATTGATTGATTTTTTCGTGTTTCCGGGCGCGTCAACTGCTTTGGTCATTAGTCCCGTTAGTGTGGTGCATGCTTTTTCTCGAGAGATTGCCGTGATCTTTCCACTCTGGATGGCGAGATCCGGCGCCGACCTCCTGTCGGCTAGTGGGGTTTCCTCCTAATCAGGACTCTACCACCAGCGGGGCACCGCCCCAACTGGAACAAGCTCTAAGCTCCCGACCACTCTCCCCGGAATATGTGGTAGTGTAGTGCATGTTAGTGTATGTGTGTGTATAAAGGAAGAGGATAGGACAAGGAAAAGGAAGGAAAGGTCGAGCGCGGTCCGTGGCCCGTTTGGTAGGGTACTTCTCCGGCATTCGCCTGGTGTTGATCGGAGAAACCACTGAAAACTACCGATCAGAGCAGTCGACCGCTAGAATTCTCCCCCAGACAGCGAATGAATTCGACCTAGCTGAAAAGCTAGTGTCGAAAACCCTGCCGCCGTGGGGAGTGGGAACCTAGGACCTCCCGGTCAGAGGCGCTGCAGTGACATCAGTTGATGCACTGAGCTACCGCTCTCGATGCACCGCAACGGACGTGGCGAACGTAGCAGACGGGGGCGTGGTGCGCGGGAGCATCGGGGAGCGTATCGGGCGTGTGCGGATCGCCAGTGCGTGCACTCGCTCGCAGACCGCGCTGTCGGCGTTCTCCTTCCTCCGACATTATATAAGCTCGCAAACATAAGTTACCCTGGATGTGCGTCATAATTTACCGCCACCCGCGCAGAATAAATCCAAAAAGAATAACGAGCTCGAGCTGTCTCTTGGGCGCCGGCCAACTCGGGAGCCCGATGGATATCGAACAACTTTCGAAATACAGGGTGTGCTCTCGTGGTCTGATGAGACGCACTCCCGCCAGATTTATGATCAGTTTCTGCGCTGCGGGTTGCATATCTTCCGACGCCAAGTACTTCGTCCGTGCTGAGTTTTCCGGGAGAGCAGCTACAAGAGCATAATTTTTACTAACTCGACAATAGGAAGGAATAAATATTATAACGAATGAGTAAAAAAGTGCGTTAGTTCAATGATCTTGGTGTTATGATTGCAGGGGGAACATTTTAGTATATCAATCACATATGAAAAATGAGGAAGAGTTTTAAATTACTACTAATGTTATCAGCTACAGTTTCTAATATATTACGTGAAAAATAGAGACAAGGTCAGATACATTTGCATAGCATGGCAGAATATTTAGGGGGAGCCAAACAGAAGTACCCTGATTAACACGAACTTCCTGTTTATTATTTTAATTTAATTTTATTTTAATTTTTATTTTACTTTCTCGTATTTTAAAGATTTTATCTTAATATAGTCGCCTTAGCTTGTGTGCATTACACGTGCCTGAATACTTCCTCTCCATATCTCCTGTTGGTATTGGCAGTAGATACTGAACAAACCTCCATGGCTAGTGATCTTCGTAAAAATGTGGGTGGTAATTACACTCACCTGCATTCGAAACAAAATATGGAAAGGGCAATGTCAACGAGATAAAAAAATCTTCTATGTTGTTTCATTAGTTCGCTAAAACGCTGGGTCCTAAAGGCCATAGTATGATGGATATGACGGGACGATTAGGACGAACCTCCACAAGGCGCCTTAATCCGATTTGGAGAAGTTGATAGAATGATGTGATGATGGTGATGATGACAACGACGATGATGATGAATCGAGAGAGAATACACTAGGTCCGTTTCCCCTTTGAGCAGGGAATCAATGGAAACCCCTGATCAACGCAGTCTGCCTACAAATTCACGCCACACACTCAGCGATGTTAAACTCATTAAGTTCATTTCCGGCACCTTGCCGGGATCAAACTCTCGACCTCCCCCCTCCCGGTACGGTCGAACCACTAGGCCTTGCCTTTCCAATTGTCATTACCAGCGTTGACAGTCATCCACCGTTGCCACCCGATCCATTTTGTGAAGCGCTTACTCCCGTGTTAGATTTTATCTTATAGCTGAATATGTTGGATTTATTACTCTATAATGAATCTAAATCGTACAGTAATGTTCTCAAGAATTTGTTTACTTCCTGCGTTACGTTTATATATTTAAGGGGAATGGAATACTATCCTGCAATGATAAATCTTTGAGTCTAAGATCTGAGAATCTATTAAAATTAGGCTTATGAAATTATCTCAGGTTTTAGATATGACACTCATCATTACACTGAAACAACATTTTTGAAAAAATGTGTTCTGTTTTTGTAGATAAAAATATTTTTTCGTAATGCAATTTTTATACCATGTTCTCAAATAAATAGTCCCGTAGAATGGATAATACTAAGGAAATTATGGTAAAATGTTTCAGTAAATAGAGAAGACCTTTATTAACAACTCCTAAAGATTTCAATTTCTTAATATAAATGTAAGTTGAGAAAATGAAAATTTAGTATCAAAAATATCAACTTTCGGAAAATGTGCTTGAAAGATGCAACCCTCAGAACAAGCAATCTCGATAACTTGCCTCATCAGAATAATCATTTTCCAATAAATACTTCCTTTTGTGACATTTTTATGTTGGTTTTCTTCACAACATAAAGATTTTAATTTTCTTTCTGCATGTCTTTCTTTCAGTATTTATGCTCTGTGTTATAAAACAATCTCTGAAAGTATTGGAGTCCAATGAAAGGAGAGCTTCACATATAAATAATAAAAAATACTTGTAAGAATGATATTAACACATTTCAAAAATCAATTTAAAGAGAAAATAATGAAGATTTATGAAAAATAAAATACCAAAAAACTATTTTTGATAGCAAAAATGTTGTATAATAATGGCTTGTATTATTTCATTATCCAGTTCCTCCCAGCAATGCCGAAAGTACCCCCAGCACGTTACACTATGGTGCCAAACTTGTGTTGCAGGCACGTAACACAGATTTATCTCTTCAACCACAGAAAAGTGCCATTCTATTCTTTTCACACACAGCCAAAAAAGCCTACATGAAGGTTAAAAATGTTCGCTGCAACATTATTCTTAAAATTTAATGTGATTACGCGCTCGTTGAAAAAAGTCTAAAAAGATGCGTTGCTATTATCATTGCTTTACCAGAATGGCACATATCGCAGAACCGGTAAGAATGTCTGCAGCAACAGGATCATGCGAGAGAGCACTGCTAGAACGATATCTCCACGTGTTAAAAAATATTAATTTACAGAAGAAACCGAAGAAAAATTAAAACAGATGCAGGATGCAGATAATTAATCTTTAAATGAGGCATAATCCCAAAAATGTCATACACATGCCGAGTACGGGAGGAACTGCATCAAGCACTGTCAACAAGTTAAGCACAGTACAATATAAATATCTTAGATCAACACTAAATGCACCATGGTTCATCGCCAACCAACAAATCTGACGAGAATTAGTTGTACCAAAATTCAAGGAGTTGATAAAAAATCTCTTCAACAACATTATTTTACTACGCACCACACTCCCTGCTATAAAATGTTTAACTTAGGTAGACACAATAACAGACCCTGCATTAAATCAAGATTCCCAAAAGACCGATTCAAATCTCCTTAACTGGTAGGCATCTCTCTCACCACCCTCCAACTATCTTCTTACTTAGCTCTTTACTAGACAAAACCTAAAATTGAGACAAAAATAATCTATAATTAAAGATGTCCATGTCATAAATGCCTGTATTATACAGTAGTCTTCTCGAAAGACACAAGTGTCGAACGAGAAGCCAAAAAAAAAAAAAAAAAATGAAAAAGAAATATCAGATCTTTTCCAACTGTACGAGTAACGGTGGATTAAAACAAACACATGGAATGTTAAAAGAACACAGTAGATTCACTCACGTGGCGTATCCCGTGGCGAAGGCTTCCACGCTCCACAGCAAGGCGCAGGGGGTGGGTTGCGCGCCGCTGCGGAGTTGCACACACGCGCGAGTGGATGCGCGAGTAGATGCGCGAGTAGCTGCACGCTCGTCTCGCTCCCATGCCTCGAGCTCTGCCCCTGGAACACCCACGCCGCCCCGCAAGAAATCAAAAGGTGCCCCGTAAAGAGGTCAGCGTAAAGAAAAAGCGGGGGAAGACATTCATTGCAATGATATTCAAGAAAACTAGTGGCATTGAGGTATACAGACTAGTATACCTTCATGCATCCAGGCGACCAGGTGGTCCTAGTCATTGATGGGGATGATATCCACTACATGGCTCGAAAATTATTGGAAGAATATGAAAAGTGGGGACTTGACATTAATATATCAAAAATAAAATACACGGTTGTGGGAGGCAATGGTCAGGACCTGTTAACCCATAGGGGCATAATTAAATGTGTAAAGGAATTCAACGATCTGGGTGTAACTTTAACAAGTGATGGCCATGATAACAAAGATGTTCTAATCTAAACAAATACCTCCCGATTTGTAACCTCGTCAATTTTAATCCTATTACATCAAACGCCTCCTCGATGATATTTCTAATTTCTATATTTCGAAATCTTATCATTTTGATATAAGTATTTCCTTGTTAAAAGTATTTGAGAAAAGTGTAAAGGTAAGATGACAATAAAAAAATCGAGTATTCGTGGACACCTCTCAGAAAGTAAAAATAATCAATGAGAAAGATGATTTTTCTACAGATATTTTAAACGGACAATATAATGAATTTTCTTTGTGTTGATTTGTTGACGCATATTCTTAGTAATGATGCTGTATCTCCTTCATATGTAATTTTCTCAAATGGTTAAGAAAATCGAATCCTAGAACGAAAATACATTGTACATTTGGAATAATAATTTCGTTATTTAACATTTTTGGGATTAGAGGTGTAAATATGTTTTTCAAACATTTTATGAATATAAGTAATTTTTATATAAGTAGCATATTATGAATATAAAGTGGAAATATTAGTACCTTACTGATATATAAAATCCCTTACTGATTTATCATGTGAAACATTCGTAAGAGAAGAAATTTCTATTATTTTCTAAGTGATATTGGGAAGACAGAAACTTTCAGAATTGGCGAGACGAATTCTAATAGCGCAGGTTTATCCGTTGCGGTGCCCATGAACGCCCAGTTCTGATAGTTTCACACGCTCTCCCACATTCCGCGAGAATCGACTTCTATCTCGAGACAGGCTTCTTATCATGCAGGCAGCGTAACAGGCCAGCGAATGCATATCAAACCGCGCACGATTCCGGGGCCGCCATGTTCCATATCGAACCGGTACCTGATTTGCGCTGAAAGCAGCAACGGCCATCGGAAACCCTTTGGAAATTGAACAGGTAAATTACTATGGTGCAATTTACGATCTAGTCCTCAGATTAGTAACATTTAGGAGTGGCACCAAATGGCAAACGACCTGTAATAGTTGATATAATGTATTTTTTTAAAGCGCCACAATTGAGCCTTCAAGTGCCGTTCACTCTCTATTGGTTTATAAATGCTTGTTTTTCTTAGGGACTGTGCAATCAAGGAAACACTTGACAGGGCTAACATTAAAAGTCATAAAATAAATAAAAAATAATTATTGTGTGATTAAAATTCTTTTAAATATGTAAACAAAAGAACTAGCACATTATGAATTATTATATTTTTCTATAATTATAAGCAGTTGTAAAATTTTATTACTACAGAAAAAAATTAATATTAATTGAAAAATACATCGATTACATTAATAAATATGGCGGGTAATAAAAATATTTGAATAGCGAAAAAGTCCACTTCAATTGTATTTCTATTTTATTTCTCAAAAATATACAAATCTTCATTTCACGTACGCCAGATGTGAAAACACGAGAATAGCAATTAAACCTCCCACCTCAATGAAACACAAGCGCACGAACCTCTCACACATGAGCAAGCATAGACGAAGAGTATCTCACAATCGCCTCCCCAGCGGCAGCACACAGCGCACGAGCGAGTTACTTGAACGAAGCCCTTTTTTGTTTATTTTACGAGCAATTGCCCGCTATCCTTGATAGAAACAACGAAATACAAAACGCAGCGAGCGTTCTGGTGGAAAAGTCGTGAAATCTCTGCATGGAGAAAGCAAAATAAAAAAGGCAAAGAGCTCGCCGGCGGCGGAATTCGGTTATCCGCGCCGCGGAGAACCTCGCCATATCAAATCAGTACCTGAGCAATCTGCCGTGCACCGCCGCCTCCCGCGCCTGCCTGCCTGCCGCTGCGGCGTTGCACTCCGCAATCAGCGCACTCTGGCTACCGGGCGAGCGGAGACGATGGGTGTAGCATTGGCAGCAGTGACCGCAGCGGCGGCGGAGGTGGTGACACAGATAGTGGTAGTCGTGACTGTTTTGGTGGTGGTGGTGGTAGTGGTGGTGGTGGTGGTGGTGGTGGTGGTGGTGGTGGTGGTGGTGGTGATGGTGGTGGTGGTGGTGATTGTGGAGAATATGGTCATGGCGGCTTCAGCAAGGGTGATGACTTTAATGGAATGGTGGTGATGGTGATTATTTTGGAGGAGCTGGTGAAGGTAGATGGTTATGGTCATCGCAAGATGATGGTAGTGGTGGCGACGGGGATTGCGGTGATAAAGTGTGTTGGCGGTGGAAAATCGCGACAGCGGCAGCATTGATGATAATGATGATGGAGATGATGAATGGCAGTGGTGACGAAAAGAGGCGTTAGCGATGACAACGCTGAAATGAACGACAGCGATGGCGGTAGAAAAGTGTGTGACAGTGGTGTCGGTTGTTGTAGCAATTATAACGATGGCGGCGGTGGTGATGATAATGACGATTGCGACGTTAGTGACATGGATATCTACAGTGATGGTGATGGCGATGACGGCGATGTGACTACGACGTGATGATCTACATCACGTATGCAGTGGCAGTAGCGACGATGATCCATCACGTATGCAGTGGCAGTAGCGACGATGATCCATCACGTATGCAGTGGCAGTAGCGACGATGATCCATCACGTATGTAGTAGCAGTAGCGACGATGATCCATCACGTATGCAGTGGCCGTAGCGACGATGATCCATCACGTATGCAGTGGCAGTAGCGACGATGATCCATCACGTATGCAGTGGCATTAGCGACGATGATCCATCACGTATGCAGTGGCAGTAGCGACGATGATCCATCACGTATGCAGTGCAGTAGCGACGATGATCCATCACGTATGCAGTGGCAGTAGCGACGATGATCCATCACGTATGCAGTGGCAGTAGCGACGATGATCCATCACGTATGCAGTGGCAGTAGCGACGATGATCCATCACGTATGCAGTGGCAGTAGCGACGATGATCCATCACGTATGTAGTAGCAGTAGCGACGATGATCCATCACGTATGCAGTGGCCGTAGCGACGATGATCCATCACGTATGCAGTGGCAGTAGCGACGATGATCCATCACGTATGCAGTGGCATTAGCGACGATGATCCATCACGTATGCAGTGGCAGTAGCGACGATGATCCATCACGTATGCAGTGCCAGTAGCGACGATGATCCATCACGTATGCAGTGGCAGTAGCGACGATGATCCATCACGTATGCAGTGGCAGTAGCGACGATGATCCATCACGTATGCAGTGCCAGTAGCGACGATGATCCATCACGTATGCAGTGGCAGTAGCGACGATGATCCATCACGTATGCAGTGGCAGTAGCGACGATGATCCATCACGTATGCAGTGGCAGTAGCGACGATGATCCATCACGTATGCAGTGGCAGTAGCGACGATGATCCATCACGTATGCAGTGGCAGAAGCGACGATGATCCATCACGTATGCAGTGGCAGTAGCGACGATGGCTGGGTGTCGCGGATGTGCAGGTTGCCTTGTTCGAAAAGTCAGCCCTGGCGACGTCCAGTGGAGACAGGGATAGCGAAGAAGACGCAGCAGCGATAGGGATGGCAGTGCGAGCGGGAGGGGTGGGGACGGCAACGACAGAGGCAGACCGCCCGGGCGCCAACGCGTCCCTGTCTATTGAGCGCGGGCGGCGCTGCATCGGAATGAAGGACTCCAAAGTCCGCGCTGCAACGCAGTCGGCAGTGGCAATGGCGGCGATGCAAGGAAATGTGCTCAAAGTGCGGCGGTGTACACATACGAAGTAAAATTGTAATCATACTAATCAGGAGGCCATGTAGAAGAAATTCGATAGTGACGACAAAAAATATAAGATAATGGTAGTAAAGAGAAGGCAGATGTGACTGCGATGTTGGTGGAGGAGGCAATGGTCGAGACCATTATGGAATTAAAGATGGAGAGAGGAATATGACTGAATCTCGGTCTGAGATTCGCTGGATAGAGGGTGAATCAGTGAACGGCAGCAGTAGCAGAGCTAGAAAGAGAATCGGTGTTGACAGCTGTAGTTGGAAAGGCAGCAGCGAGATGGCAAGTTGCAACAAGTACTTTGGAGCACCTGGTGATCGATGATGATGGAGAAAGTGATTCCGGATGTCCGGATGTAGATAATAATGAATGGGATCCGTGATGGCCAGATGATGCTGATGACGAATGCTATTGTATGAGCGATGGACGGGTGATGTCCGAGGCGCTGGTTAAGATACCGACTGAAACGACAACTACGACAGCACCAGAGGTGACAGTAGAGGCAACGGCAGGGGCGAAGTCAGGGGCGAAGTCAGGGGCGAAGTCAGGGGCGAAGTCAGGGGCGAAGTCAGGGGCGAAGTCAGGGGCGAAGTCAGGGGCGAAGTCAGGGGCGAAGTCAGGGGCGAAGTCAGGGGCGAAGTCAGGGGCGAAGTCAGGGGCGAAGGCAGGGGCGAAGGCAGGGGCGAAGGCAGGGGCGAAGGCAGGGGCGAAGGCAGGGGCGAAGGCAGGGGCGAAGGCAGGGGCGACGGCAGAGGTGACGGCAGAGGTGACGGCAGAGGTGACGGCAGAGTTGACGGCAAATGCGATCTGAGAGGCGACGGCAGTGACGACTGAAAAAGCCACGACAATAGTGACGGAAGAAGCGTCGGCTGAGGCAACGTCTGAGGCGAAGACTGAGGCGCTGGCTATGACGAGTCCAGAGACGGTGACTGAGGCGAAGCGTCGGCCGAGACAGAAATGCTCCGCCTCGCTCGCGCGCCGCGCGCTCCTGCACTGCCCGCCCGCGGGCGCCTCCCGCGCCGCCACCTCCCCCCCCCCGGTCTGGGCCCCGCCCCCTGAGCGCTGGCGCGCTGGGACGCGCGCGCCGGGCGGACCCGCGGCGCCGCTCCAGAATTCCCAGTGAGCCCTGCTGAGGTTTCCCGGAGCATAACTCGCGGGCGCCGGCGCCGCCGCGGCCCCCGGGGGCGTGGCAAAGGCAGGGGGCGTGGCGGGGCGGGGATGAGCCGGTAGTGGGACGATGCAGCCAGGAGAGAGTGGGAGTGCGTTGTACCGGAAGGGGCGGGGACGGGTTGAGGGCGGTGGAGGGCAGGACGTAGTGTGAGCAGGGCCGGTGCGGGGCGGGGCAGACAGGGCCGGGGACGGGCTGGGGGCGGGGACAGGGGCAGGTGGAGGGCGGGACGTAGTGTGAGCAGGGTCGATGCGGGGGCGGGGCAGACGGGAGCGTGGAGACCTCAGTGAGGGTCGGGGAGGGCAAGGTGGAGCGGGAGGTGCGAGGAGGGTAAATGGCGTGGAGGGCGAGGGGCGGGGCGGGAGCCGAGGGGCACCAAGGCGCGGACGGGCCAGGCCGGGTGCGAGGGCAGGAGAGGACCGCCTTGTCGTACGCACCTGCGAGTGATGGGTCGACGCGGGGCCCGGCGCGGCGCGGCGGGGAGGGGGCGGGTGCCAGGGGACCCTGCGTGCCCGTATTTTGAGAAGGAAAATCCTCCACTGGCGCCTACACAATTCTCGGGAAGGGAAAGCGGTGTTCAATATCTTGTGGGCGCTGCATGTTGAGATATTGCATCGTTCAATATGCAGATCTTCCATGACCAAAATGTTTACAACATTGAAACTTTATATCATTTTCAATGTTGCCTTATGATTATGATGGCCGTTTGAAATCACGACTCATACTTGTGTCAGACTTGTATTTTTCTGACAATGAATCAGCGTTGAAGAAATATGAAATGTATTAGAGGATGTCATCCTTACATCGCGAGTAATCCATGAATAGATGTAGCGATTTTGAATTGAATAAGATTGATAAATAGATATTTTCAACAAGAATGCTGACGTCCTTTTCAGAATTATGATTCGTCGTAAAACAATCAATTTTTCTTCCTATAACGGAAACAAGACTGTTGATATTTATTGCGGGCTTCCGTTAAAAAGTAACGTTAGTTTCATTTTCTTATAAATTATCTTAATGTTTACTGTTTGGAAACCTGTATTAGCAGAGGAAGTACAGATCAGAATGTCTGAAGAACGAAGTGAAACCTGACGTACAAGATTATTTATATTATTACACGGCAGATACATGCATAACAGGCAGACGCCAAAGAATTTCTATATTTTTTAATTACGTTTTCACGTATTTTTGTCTTTCTTATACACTTGTATTGAGCAAACAATGTCGAAAACAATAAGGAATAGTACCGGAGGTATAAGGAATCGAACATTTCGCCGGTGAGAAAAACAAGTGTGAGAGGAGGTGGAAGCGTGGGCGGCGAGGGCGGCGAGGGCGGCGAGGGCGGCGAGGGCGGCGAGGGCGGCGAGGGCGGCGAGGGCGGCGAGGGCGGCGAGGGCGGCGAGGGCGGCGAGGGCGGCGAGGGCGGCGAGGGCGGCGAGGGCGGCGAGGGCAGCGAGGGCGGCGAGGGCGGCGAGGGCGGCGAGGGCGGCGAGGGCGGCGAGGGCGGCGAGGGCGGCGAGGGCGGCGAGGGCGGCGATAGGGGGCGTGGGCGGCGAGGGCGGCGGAGGGGCAGGCGCTGGTGGGGGCGGCTCATGAGGAGTCGCAGAGTAATGGGGGTTTTCCGCGCGACGCCTGCGTAGGGGGTCGTCCGCGGGAGGGCAGTTTCGTACGTTGAGTTGGTGCGTTACGTTGTGTTCGATCTGTCCGAGGGCAGCGTGTTGTTCTGGAAGAAAATCGTTTCTTTAGAGTGAAATTGTGAATACAAAAAGCGAGTTTCTGTGGCACGGTGTGTCGCGTATTTGAGTGTCGAATCGTTGTTGTGTGCCACCAGTTCAATACGTATTTGTAGAGAGTGCTGCAAGACTTGTGTCGAAATGTAGTGAACCTGAAAATCTGTTGTTTTTTCTTTCTCTGATGTGTAGCTTAGAAGCTGTCATTATTGTTGCGACTACAGGTTGTTTGGCCAACGATCAGTCCGCAGTTTTTTGTCACAAAATTAGATACTTTTTGTTTGCAGAAGTCTTCAGATAGTTTTATTAATGTTTAAATAATATGTATAAGTATGCGCCACGCATTTGTCATTTGAACAGGGAATAACAGTTTCATCTCGTACAAAAGGTTTTTCTGTAAAAATATGTTGAAAACAATACCAAATTAGCGAAACCAATGAAGTGAAGATTTTCAAAACTCGCAAGAAAATTTAATAACACGAAAGCATTCTGTTTTCTTACATTTTCACAATTTCAGTAGGCTTTGGCATAGCAAAATATTCTCAGTGTTTCACTTAAGTGTTTCAATATATCTCAACGAAAAAGAATGCTATTTTTATCATGAATTTCTTATTCTCAACTAGAAATAATTAACTAAAAACTAAAATCATATTCTAAATTATAGCTTGATAAATATTTACTGAAGTGAATTTATTTCACTCAATATTGAAGGAATAGTTGTAGGTAACACATCACAACTTTTTGCAGCGAGTTGCGTCACTAAAGGAGTCAACAGAGCTTCTAAACAGCCACTATTGTGCGCGTAATTCAATCATTGCAGGAGCAGGGGTGAGCAAAGTTTCTTGCGGGTAGCAGCTGCCTGGAGGTCGCTCTTCGCCCTTTAGCGCAGCCTAGCCTTCGCGGAGGCCGTCGCCAGAGGGGGCGCCGTGTCGGGGCGAGGCGAACGCAGTGCGAGAGTGACCGCTCGCGCCGCCATGTTCGACATCTGCCTGGGAAGATCAGCCAGAGACGGCGCGCCATCGCCGGTAGGCTGCGTGCGCGCTGCTCACAGTTGTTTGTTCCTTTGGTTAACCCACAAGCCCACCACTCGGGTGGCTCAGGGCATCAACTGACATCACCGCATACTCTGTCCTGGTGGTTCTAGAGTTCGAGTCCTGATTGTGGTGGGGTTTTCTACAATGGCTATACAGTTGTGACGAGTTCAGCTGCTGTCTGGAGGAGAATTCTAGCGGCCGGCTGTTCTTATTGGTAGATTTTCGTGGTTTCTCCTTTCAACACTAAGCAAATGCCCGAGCAATGCCGTAACAAACGGACCGTGCGTGATCTTTCCTTCCCCTTCCTTCACCTAACGTCACAAGTTATTTACACACATTTACATGCACTGCACTACCACAATTGTTGGAGATCACTCGGGAGCTTAGAGCTTGTCCTGGCTGGGGAGGTGCCCTCCAGGAGAGAGACACGAGATTCACCACCGTACAGGTTATCTCCCCCAGCAAGGTATCTCCCCAGCCGAGACAAGCTCTAAGCTCCCGACTAGTCTCCCAATATGTGTTAGTGTAGCACACGAATGTGTAAGTTTATGTATGTAAGTCAAGAGGAGGATACGATGAGGAAGGAAAGAACGCACGCGATCCGTGGTCCGTGTGTTAGGGTCCCACTTTGACATTCGCCTTGTTGATCAGAGAAACCACTGAAAACAACTTCTCAGAGCAGCCGGTCTCTACAATTATTCTCTATACATATATAAACCTAGCTCTCTAGCTAGTGTCAAAAATTCAGCACCGTCGAAACTATAACCGTAGGACCTCCCGGACAACGTTGCAGCAGATTCAGTAATGTTGTCGCTGAGCCATTATAGACTGTAACAAGTGTCAAAAAGCAGGTAGGCATCGAAGCTATTACCTATGATCTATCGATCTCCGAAGCTTCAGTTGCGATCTCAAAACTACCTGCATCACTCAGATTCTCACTTGTGTCACAAATGAAATGCGAATGTATCCCGAAGATTTGCAGAAATGCACGCGCTTGCCTACGATGTAACATAGTTAGTGAGAGAGATGGCGTAATATCAATATTTATTTTGTCTGAGAAATATTCAACCGCGTATTTATTTTGTCTGAGAGATATTCAACCGCGACATTTTGAGAACCATATACTACTGTGAATGCGAGTAATACCGAATCTTTTCCTTCTTTTCGAGTAATTACTCAACATTTACTTAGATTGTTAAAAATTGCATGGCACCATTTAAACATCAACAATGAAATCAACTTATGCAGAAAACATACAAGCCACAAGAATCAATATGGTTGAAAAAAGGCTTGGAAAGTTGGGACATATCTTCAAATGTCATGCAGCAAGGATGCATGTTATATAAATAATTGTTATATAAATGTAAACTCAGTTATACGTGAAACATACATGCATCCGAATATCCATCCATACACTATACAAATTGATTTTCGGATTACATAATTGTATATATCTCCTATTCACTTGCACCAATCTTGACCATCTTTGAGACATCACTTATACAGTTCTGACGTATGTGCAAAGTTGCGACTGAAAAGACTCTGAAATGATAATCATATATAATAATGACAATTTTAAAACAAAATACGTCATCAAAATACATAATTTATATTGTCACAGATTTTTTAATCTGTGACAATATAAATTATAAATAAAGCATAAGATTAAATAAATTTAATAAGTTTTCTGAAATCGTAAATATAACAAATTGTCTGAATTTTCTAAATAAATAAGCTTTCTGAAAAAATAGGTAAAAGTGAAAAATGAAAGTGGATAGAATACATTGATTAGATTTTTATGATTATCGTACCGATAGAGAATCGTTGATTTAAAGAGACGAAACTATTTCAATACAAATACATAACAAATATTTACGTTTAAATGCATTATGAAGATTGCCAACTGCGTAAAGGCCATATTAAATAAATATATTTGAGTGTATTATTCTCCTCATCAACTACTTCAAACAATTAATAACTTCATAAACTATGGCGATTGAGCGTCGATTTGTTTGGTTGATGGCCATTTATCGTATCGCAATAGTGCATACCGTTGAAAATGCTGAAGTGTCTCATAAATAACGCTTATATTTCACTCGCATTTACACCAATGGTACCCAATACGTATTGACTTTGCGTTCTGAAAGTTATAAACATTAAGGTTTTAATTACGCGCTGATTCAGAGACAAATAGCATCATTTTATTTCCCCAGTCCATTATAAATCGCTACAAATGAGTTTCTTTATATCCACCCTAAATGCTACCAGCTAAACGTTACAGGATGGAAACTTTCTGGATATAACTCAATGTTTCTTTTCCTTCTTTATGTACGCATACTTGGTAATTTTTAAAGTTATGTATGAAGTAACATCGAATCCAAAGCGGTCGCAGAATTAGTATTCGGTATTCGTAAGGCTGCCCTGTCACGTGAACGTGATTTCATAATGAAATCTGCAATATTTAATTGCTTCTTTACAAATGTGAACTTTCTGTGAAACATAAACATCTTACTATACTTTGTAACATACTATTCTATACTATAACATCTTACTATGTTTTGTCAACTTCCTGAAATTCTAATCATATCTACATGTACGTGTGAGAGTAATCCAGTCAACACAAATGATCATTCCGTTGAATAATTTGAAATTTCATAATTGAAATCATCTTTGTTTTCTTTGAAAATGTCCACGATAAAACGCTTTAAAAACTCAAAAATTGGTTACAAGGTTGGATAATCAGAAAAATCTTATTGAAAGGAAAAACAAAAAATTAAATGCACTGCGAATGTCTGAAACCTACTGAAGTATCGACTTGAAAAAATGTGAGAAGAGTTATAGGAGAAATTCTTCCTCACATTAACTGCAACAACTAACGAGAATCATTGTTAGAATAGCAAAAACTGATCAATTACAAATTATATTGAAAATAATAAAATACTTTTATTTTCCGAAAGTTATGCATGCACAAAATTTATTTATTGTACATTGGAAATACGTACGGGAAAATACGATAGAAACGCTGACGCAGATACTACGCATTTATTTATTATTCTGTTTAATTCTTAGCGCCCGCCGTGCATTCTACAGCTTGGGCAGAGAATTCGCCCTTGGTGTTAACCTCCAGTTTCCGCACTTTCATTCGCGGAGCCATTTTTGCCACCGCCCTCCTGCCTTCCCGTCGCCTTCGCCTTCCGCGACCTCCGTCCTACCCCTTCCCCCGCCTCTCGGCCTTGGCAGCCCCGGTCCGGCTGTGGAATTCGGGGCGCATTCGCCAGCGAAGGCGATCAGCAGGCGGGGGCGGACTGTAGGCGGAGAGGGGAGAGAAGAGGTGGGATGGACGTGGGTGGAGGGGGCCGGGATGCGAGAGAATCGGAATGAAAGGGCGGGGCCCGAAAGGACAGAGGGAGGGGGAGGGCGGAGCCGGCCGAAGAGAGGCCGGAGGGCCTCTAATGCTATGCGTTGCATCCGATGTGAGGCGAGGTACAGTCCGGCTTGGGATGCTGCGTGCCAGCACTGGTGAGCAGCACCAGGCGCGGCTACGGTCAGTTTATGCACACGGAGATCCCCCAACGATGCCTGGTCAACCATGCCTGGATGAAGGGTTGGGCTTTGGAGACCATGGTCTTCGGTCAATGGGGAGTAGCAATTATTTTTTTCTTAAATTGCGTAAAAACACGAACATCTCTTTCTTGGTTACATCGACATGAAAGTTAGGTATATTTAACACATGTCAATGTCAATTTTGTGAAATATACACCGAACTTCTACTTCTTCTTACTTCCTACTTCTCTGATGTGGAATCGCAGAATGAAACCTCTATTGGGCGATACAAATTTATTTGGAATAAATAAGGATGAATTAAGGTTATGGCTTTTGCGTTTTATAGCACACCTTCTGTATAAAAAACACCATAAAAATGCGGCAAAAAGAATAAGAAAGCGAGAATATTATGTTTCTTAGTTACAAAGAACTGGAAGCCCACTAAATTCGACACTTTCTAATTCCAGTTCTACGAAATGTAGTACGCACACTTGACAAATACACTTTCTGGATAATACGAATTGCACATACTGGGTTTTAGGATCTTCCGATTGCCGCCTGTCCGATTGCCGCCTGCCCGATTGCCGCCTGCCCGATTG
Organism: Teleogryllus occipitalis; assembly: GCA_011170035.1. Taxonomy (NCBI): domain Eukaryota; kingdom Metazoa; phylum Arthropoda; class Insecta; order Orthoptera; family Gryllidae; genus Teleogryllus; species Teleogryllus occipitalis. Next base: position 349,488 of record BLKR01000784.1, on the reverse strand, counting down.
CCGCCTGCCCGATTGCCGCCTGCCCGATTGCCGCCTGCCCGATTGCCGCCTGTCCGATTGCCGTCTGTGAACAACGCTAGCGGCTAAAGCAGAATTTGTTCCCGATCGATCTCACTCGTCATGGCGCTTTGAGTTTCAAATAGATATTTAAATTTTTGAGGGTACTTTAAATGAAGTTTCATTTACATTTCAAAAATGACTCCAAATTTTTTTCTTAAATTCTTTCTCGGATAGGCCAAAAAAAACGCTTAAAGAAACGTATGTCGCATTTTTGTTGGACTGAATTTTCTAAATGGCAAAAGTTCAAATTGTTTTGACATCTTCCCGCAAGTACAATATTGAAGGTGTAACTTTTCTCTTTAATAGATCCATTCATTAAAAACAAATCTTGAAATGAGATCAAGGACATGTGTTTGAAAATATGAGCAGTTTTTGTATAATATTGCAAGAAACATAGTCAATTTTTAAACAATTCATTTCTCGATCACGGCTGCAATTTCTTTCCTCGTAAGTTGCAAAGAACGGTAAAGAAGTGGTACTGGTCTCTTTAAAAAGTGTCGTGTACAATTTGTTTTTGAAAAAGATAAGTTTGCTTAATTTGAGCTTGTTTAGGCAATTTATGACAAATACATGTTCTCAAAAAACGCTCAAAATTCTCCCTTCACATTTTCTCACCGATAAAAAAATACGCTTAAAAGGATGACGCTGGTCTCATTTTTGTTGAACACAATGAATTTTCGAAAGTTTCAAATTTAGAAATAATGCGTGAAAGTATATGCTGTTATAGCACCAGTAGTTTTCTCTAGCAGTTGTCAATCTATGTCATTTGGAAACTCAGAACGTCGGTCCCAAGAATAAAATGCAATAGAATTGAAAGATTTTTTTAAAATTTTAAATAAGTAATACATGTGTTTATCAATATGAACCAATCATTTTCTACATATTCTTTATAAATATTTTCAGTTTTTGAGGTACGGCTAGGACGTACCTCAAAAACATTTGAACATTTTCAAACTTGAGTTCGTCCCTCCCGAAACACAAAGACCATTTCTGTATTTTTTTAGAAGAACTATTTCAACATTCATCACGCTGCTCCGATTGCACAACTGTTCTGTAGATCGTTAGATACTAAGATAAGATCTACCCGTGATTGCAAGTAGGCAATAAGAGAACGCCGGAGTTTCGTCGAAGCGATAACGCATGGCGACGATTTCGAATTTTTCAGATGGACGTCGAATGTTGAAACTAAGAGTACAGAGTTCAGAAAAGTTCTCTGAAAGATAAAACCGTAATTTCGTGCATAAACAAAGACATTGAAATTCCAAACTATGCTGGAGAACCGTCCTTGACCCCCACCGTTAGTATTTGGCTATTAATATGTATTAAGTGCCGACCTGGATGGCTGAGGTGGCTAAGAGCGTGTACCGACTCAGCGCTTTGGCCCAAAGGGTCGGGAGTTGGAGACCTGTCTTGGGCAAGGTTGTTTGTCCCTTGTCTCTCATGTATACGTTGTCGCGGAGAGCCTCGCGTTCTGTTGACCCCAGACCAGAGGAGCTCGCATGTGTGTTGATGTCTGGTGTATGGTCGCATATAAGTCCTATCGGAACGTAAACGATAATCGACAGTCGGCTGGAGAAAGCCCTAAAAATGTATTAAGTAATTCAGCTTTCCAGTAAGTGTCGTACTGATCATGGACCAACGGCGTGACGCGCATACAGCTGATTTGCTAATAGTTAAAATAACTCCGTTCATGCATCTAATATTCATATTTAAATATTGCATTCACTTTTTCTCAGTTTTATAAAAACAATTGTTTATATTTAAATTTAAATCAATTTTTATTCTGTTCATTGTAGTCATCTGGACAGTCTGCCTCCAAGGACCGAATCCCTGAGGAGGCTAGAGTACAGAACCGAGGCGGGCGGGCCCGGGCGGCGAGGACAGCAATCGAGAAGTTGATTCGCCAACGAGGTGTGGGCGCAGGTTGGAGGAGGGGGGGGAGGAGCTTGGAGGGCGTGGACACCCCGGGGCGGCGACGGGGCCGAGGTGGGGCGGGGCACTTGCGGCCAAGACGGGCACCGTCGCTTAATTAGATCGCCGGCGTGCCGTTGCGGCGTCGCCCCACCGCCGCCCCCGCCCCCGGGGCTGGGTCCGATCGGGCGGACGCGAGAAGCCGCCGCGTAGGAAATGCCGCACCCGCGACGATCCCGGACCGCCCCCCCCCCCCTCGCCCCGCCCCGCCCCTGCCCCGCCCCGCCCCTCGCCCCGCTCCCCGGTCTGCTGACTGCTCGGGCGCTCCGCCCCGCCCCACCCCGCCCCGCCCCGCCCCGCCCCGCCCCGCCCCGCCCCGCCCCGCCCCGCCCCGCCCCGCCCCGCCCCCGCCCCGCCCCGCCCCGCCCCGCCCCGCCCCGCCCCGCCCCGCCCCGCCGCCCCGCCCCGCCCCGCCCGCCCCGCCCCGCCCCACCGCCCCGCCCCGCCCCGCCCCGCCCCGCCCGCCCCGCCCCGCGCCCGCCCGCCCCGCCCCGCCCCGCCCCGCCCCGCCCCGCCCGCCGCCCCGCCCCGCCCGCTGCGCCCCGCCCCGCCGCCGCGCCCGCCCCGCCCCGCCCCGCCCCCGCCCGCCCCGCCCCGCCCCGCCCCGCCCCGCCGCCCGCCCCGCCCGCCCCGCCCCCGCCGCCCCGCCCCGCCCCGCCCCGCCCCGCCCCGCCACGCCACGCCCCCGCCGCCCGCCACGCCACCCACGCCCCGCCCCGCCCCGCCCCGCCCCGCCCCGCCCCGCCCCGCCCCGCCCCGCCCCGCCCCTCCCCCGCCCCCCGGCCTGCTGACTGCTTGGGCGCTCCGCCGCGCCGCGCCGGCTGCGGTCAATGAGCGTCGCCGCCCACTCGGAGGCTGCGGTCGCGCTGCTCCGCCTCTCCCCTTCTTGCGCTGCCCCGGACGCCCGCGGTCTTTCTTATTCCTTCAAGCGATCACAAACGAAATTAATATGATATCAGTTTATCAGGTATCAGAACATAAATTCATTAATGTGTTATCAGTTTATCAGTTAATGTCAGTTTATCAGTTATGAGAATATCAGAATCATTAATATGTTATTAGTTTATCAGTTAGAGTCAGTTAGTATATCAGTTATAAAAATATCAGAATCATTAATATGTTATCAGTGTATCAGTGTCAGTTTATCAGTTATGAGAATATCAGATTCATTCATATGTTATCAGTTTATCAGTTAATGTCAGTTTATCAGTTATGAGAATATCAGAATCATTAATATGTTATTAGTTTATCAGTTAGTCAGTTAGTTTGTCAGTTATCAGAAGTAATATTACCAGGACCTGTGGAGAAACTGTCTACGTTGCAAATAACTGTGTTGAAAGCGAAACTTTCTTTTTACTATTATTTCTACAACACAACTTCGAACATCCGACCTCTGGATCGTGCGTTACAGCAATAAACGCAGACCTGCTACTGTTCGACCATTCTAATATTGCTAATCGTTGCGATTAAATTGCACAAAAAATCAAATAGTTTATTTAATTTTATCGTGGAAAATTATTTTTGTATTTTTCCTTCAATTTAATCTTACATACATTTCAGGTTTTTATTTCGTTTTGTTCCTTCCCCTGAAAAGAAAACAACTAAATCTCCAAAAATGCAAAATAAAGTTTAAAAAGTTCTCATTTTGTAGAATACTGCTTACGAAACAATTCAGGCTCCAATGGTTCCCAACAAGGGCTCGGATGTTCCCGATCTCTCTCCATTTATTTCTCTTCATCCACTTGCCACCCGTCATTTCCACACCTGCCCTCTCTCCCAACTCGTGTCTCCACAGAACTCATATGTCCTCACAAAACCTCCTTTTAAAAGTCGAGGACCCATCGTTTCAGAGTTATGCGCGATTATAATGTTTGTCTCAATGATCTATTTTGTATGTCTAAATTTGAAAACCTTTTTTCCCTCTTAAATCTATTAGCTGCAGGACGGGGAGATCAACCAAACAACAGCACATTTTCAGGAGTTTATGTTGATAGTTTCTCATAACTTGACAAAAACCATAATTTATCCTTAGCGTAAAATAGTAAGAGAGAGTTAAAACAATATAAGTAATTCCAGCTGGACCCAAGCAAACCTTACCCAATTTGTGAAGTATCGTATGGCCAGGCCCTGAACTCCTACGTTACATTATGAAGACCCCCAACTTGTATGCGACTGTGTTACCCTTGGACTTGCATTGTGCATTTCAATATTTCTAAGCGCGTATTAACAAAGAGAGTTGTATACCCGACTTATTGAATAAAATCACTCAGAAAATAAAAAAAGTCACTATTTTTTCATACGATTTGAGGTTCTACGCATCTTCTGACCAGCCTTCCTTACCACCGGACGGAAGGTTTGTCAAGTTGGCATAGCCTCCAAGGCACAATCAAATAAAACCAATTGGAGTATTTAGGACTTATTTATCGCTAATTTATTATCCAGAAATAAATTTTACTGCTATTTTTAAACAATAAATTTTGTTGCGATGACATATTCATATTATTGTGTAATAAAAAGTAGGAGTAGGAATGTTTTTTATTTTATTGTTCCCATTCCTTCTTACTATTATTCCTATACCAATGACTACCATGCTTCATTTATTATTATTATTTATCACAAATTTATTTATTTTTTAAACAACAACAGTATAAAATTTATTAAGAAGTTAGTAACAAATGAGTACTTAATTTTCAAGGCGTTTTATGTGATTGTGCTCAATCTACTTATACATACGACTTATATATACATACGATCATTTCAGAACTGTGTTATTTTATAAATATCGGTAAAAAATATCATTTGGGATAAAATATTAGTAATAAATGAGTATTTCATTATTCAAACGGTTTTTTAATTGTGCACATTCTTATTTTCATATATAATGTATGCTTGCTATTACAGCTGAATTTATTGTTTAAATAATAGCAGTTAATGTATTTTGAGAGGAAAAATTATAAATTAATTAACATAATATTTTTATTGACGATTTTGTTGTATATTTTTCTAATGTCTCACCTTTCTTCGTAAGAAGAGAAGCTATTGTAATTGTGCAACAGGAAGCAGCGAATTTTCGACAAAACAACTCTTATTGCAAGATACTGGTAACGTAAAAATAGATAATTTGTGTTTTTTATGTATCACATTATTTGCTCTAAAGCGTTATGTAGTCAGAATCCATATCTAAAAGTCCCCGATACCGAAAAATCGATTTGTAGTAAAACGACCGTCCATCCGTCCGTCCGTCCGTCCGCCTGTTTAGGGTCAATGCTAACCGACTTAACAGTTCATACGATTTATTATCTGATCCCTATGCAACGTTTTCCCACCCTTCCTTCAAGTTATAAAGCGGCAGGGTCTATGAGTAAAATTTACTAGCCTTCTTTAGTCACTACACTGCTGATAATATTTTCGCAGGAACATCAATACGTACTCGAAGGAGATTTTCTTGAAGAACGTGTGTGTTTGTGTGTGTAGATTTATATAAGCGTTGGAATATAAGGAAGGTTACGAAGATTGAATAATTGAATGAAGTGTTGCAGAGGCAATTTATTGCTATGAATTTCCTGCTACACTCTTTTAAATTGGAATTTACCCACGAAAAATGAACAACACTTGAGCCAAGCATTTCTCAAGACGTAGAGGCTACAGCTGTCATTAATTGATGGCTGCCGTCAAAGTGCACAATCATTTGAACAATAAAATGTGTAAAGATTCGATACAATGTTAATTGCTTTCGTTATTTTAACGAGAGTTGGTATTGAATTTTTTATCCGTCTATTTCAATGTCTCTGAGATTTCTGTAATATGTCTGTAGATTGGGTCTATTCCTCTCTAATTTTTTATTTCTTATATTGGTTACAGCTATTGATTTTACTACTGTTTCAGTTGTAAACAAATACGCTTCTTCCAGACTCTATCAAATTAATTTTGTTCGACCTTAGAGCCGAGATCGTCCGAGATAACAACATTTGAGTATTCGAATCACTTAGTGCTACAGCAACCTTTTTATTTGAAACCGATTAGCACTTTTCAATCACAATATCACTTTTGAATTTATTTCATTCACTTTTCGCGTACTTCAACAAAAAAATGTCTCGCTCCAATTGTAATCACAATGACTGCTCCCGGTCAAAAACGTTTAAGTGATAGGCGTCTAAAATGGTAAACGTCGAGTTTAAGAGCCGTGTCGTGAAAATACTATAACAGTATTCTCACGAAACATAACAAGAAACCCGAAACTCTTACTTATCCTAAAATGCATTGTTTTCATGAACGCATCAATTTATATAGAGCAATTGTTCGCAGCTGTATGCATCATTTTACTGTGATAAATGTTCAGATTTCGAATCCTTTATAAGGCTTGCTTTCAGATTGTGTTTGTGATGTGAAAACCAAAGGAAAAACGGCCTGCATTTTATAATATTATCCGTATCATCATTCGTTCATAATTTCTTATCAGACACTTAAATCCTTAACCCAGCCAAAAGGCTGAAAGGGAAATTAATAAATCGTATGAACTTGTCATCTTCGACACCAACAAAGTAGTGGAACAGAAATGTCATTACCCACCTGATAAACAACATCTAGTGGATAAACCACATTGTCATCTTTCCACACGCCTCTTGAGATCAAACAGTTGACGAGACGTATCACGACGCCGACAGCGTCTCACCACAACATCGATCTCTACGGAACTCTCTCAGCATCGACCTATCGAACTCCCTTGTGTCAGCGCTAGGCGCGAAGCGTTGAGAGGCTTCTACGGCGTCGCGTAGGCGAAACAAAGAGCAACAAGCGACAAACGACGCGCGGCGACGCGCCATCGGCAGCGAACGAAGCGTGGCACCCCCTCCCCTCCCCTCCCCACCCTCCCCCACCCCAACCCACCCCTCTCTCGGCGCGGCATCGGAAAGAAAGGGCACAGTATCTTCTGTGCGAGGCGCGGCAGAAGAACTGGAATAGAATCGCTCGCAATGTTGTTAACCCAAATTAGAAAACTGATATAAGTGGCCGGAAACCTTGTCAAGGAAAAGGTTTCTTCTCCCTTTTCGAACCCCACGAGAAGGAAAAGAATACACCCCGAGAAAACGAAACGACTATCGCTACCCACTATCTCGTACATATTTGAAATGTACAAAATATTGCATTATGTTTAAGTATTCGAATCTTTCAAAGCAATGCATGGTTTTCAATCCATTTTAAACCAAAATGTTTTTATCAAGTTCTGTTAATATGTACGAAATTGAAAGCAGACATTGTTAAAATTATGCCTTCTGTTGTCGTTCGTCCTCGTCTTTAGTTCTCCGCTCACGCAGATCTTACGGAAGAGATAAGAACAAGAACATTTTTGTATTTCAACGTTCAATACTGGATGTTTCTTATATAATCTTTACATTTAAAACACCCATGCTTTTCATTTAAAAATAAATATGGGCTTTCTTCTCAACCAATATTCATGAATAGGGGACGGATTTTAATGATATATATGGTTTTCTTCTCACTTTAGAATTATGCCATTTAGTATCAACATTCATTTTGTTATGAGAAAAGGAAATGACCCATTTTATGTCTTTTTTGCATTTTTGTCTATTTCGACTATAAAGTCGTTTTTTAACTTCCCCGTCATTTTTATAGTTTTTGTTAATTTCATCGATTTTAACATCATTTTAAGGTGTTAAATAATAAAAATAATATGTATGGGATGCAATAAATTCTCCATCAAATTCCTGAGTAGCCTATTCGATTTCTTCACTCAGAAATTGAACGTCAGCCGTTGCCGACTTGGGTAGCCGAGGTCTCAGCCTGAAGGGCCGTAACTGCCTCGGCTCGAAGAGTCACGGGCTCGAGTACCGCCGCGGGTATGGATGTTTGTGTGTGTTTGTGTTGTTCTTACGTCATTTTGCTTTGCTTTTAGGGCATTTATAAACATTTTAAGAACATTTTATTGATCATTTTTGGCAATGTATTAGGTCATTAAAATCTGTCCCCTATTAAAGAGTTTTGCTTTATATGAAAGGTAGTAGATTCCAGACTTTTTATCGTTTGCTTATATTAACCGATTATATAATATTAACTATAAATGTTATTCTTATTTAAAAATTAATTAAATGAACGCTTATCCGAAGTCATTTGTTCATTCCATCATTTGGTCAAGACCAACTGCATAAGGAATGTAATTGGCCATGTGAGTTGCAATCGAGCTAGAGAAAGCAGGCTACTTTTCGTCGTCTACCGCGACCAAATGTATGTTAGTGTGATATTATAGTTAGGAAGGCAAAGAAAGACAGTTTTTTAAGTTCGAGGATTGGGTGTTTTTAATTGCAAAGATTAGTGAGTCCTTTGAAATATGTGTCCCTCATTGATTTTATTATGCATTTCACTACGTTTTTAAATTAAAGGGGATAGTTGCTATAGTCCATTACAACACACAACACGAGCTTATCTTGAAAAACGAAATACTTCAATTACAATTTCAGAAACATGTTTAACTCTGAATACAAAATGAATCGTGATTTTATTGTTTGTAAACGTTCCTCATTTCATTCATCTTGGAAAATAAGTACTGAACTACACAATACAAAAATGTTTGATGGAGTTTCGATTTTTCGTTTACTGCCTGTATAGCACTTTTCTGTTGTAAATTTTCTATAGGTCTTCCTGTTGTGGGATGTAATCGCAAGAATTTAGCAAGTGTTATATTGTGTTGGAATTCGCAAATAAACAACAAATTATTCTATGACAAAGCTTTCAAGCTTGAGTCGTTTAACATTTACCCTCTTCACCCTCCCGAACTTACCCCTCTCGTGATCACGTGTCACTGAATCGGAGAGAATGAGTCCAGAATCGTCAAGATGGACAAAACAGCCGGAAGGTAAGCGGTCGTGCTGGCAGCTCTATTGGAAACATGGTATAGTGGAGAACAAGATTATGATACCCGACTTCTTTCTTCTGTGTGGGATCATCCTAAGAAACAATGCAGTTGTTTTTAGTAGATGAAGGCATAGAAGGCGCAAAAACTCCATTCTCACGGAGCACCGCGCTGGGTAGGGCGTTATTGTAGGTACTGTTTATGTGTTAGAGGTCTGCTTTCTGTCACAAAACATCCTCCCGTAACCAGCTCTCTGCCGCCTAGGTTTGATGCTCGAGCGCTGTCTGCAACTGGTTTTCTCCGGCCGAGCACTGACCCGCTCGACCCTTCACTGCCAGCTCTCTGCCGCCTAGGTTTGATGCTCGAGCGCTTTCTGCAACTGGTTTTCTCCGGCCGAGCACTGACCCGCTCGACCCTTCACTGCAAGCTCTCTGCCGCCTAGGTTTGATGCTCGAGCGATTTCTGCAACTGGTTTTCTCCGGCCGAGCACTGACCCGCTCGACCCTTCACTGCAAGCTCTCTGCCGCCTAGGTTTGATGCTCGAGCGCTTTCTGCAACTGGTTTTCTCCGGCCGAGCACTGACCCGCTCGACCCTTCACTGCAAGCTCTCTGCCGCCTAGGTTTGATGCTCGAGCGCTTTCTGCAACTTGTTTTCTCCGGCCGAGCACTGACCCGCTCGACCCTTCACTGCAAGCTCTCTGCCGCCTAGGTTTGATGCTCGAGCGCTTTCTGCAACTGGTTTTTCCGGCCGATCACTGACTCGCTCGACCCTTCACTGCACGCGCTGCCCCTATCGGAGACCCTCACCTGGACCAACTTTCCCTTGTTTGAATGTACGCGACTAGAGGTCTTTTTACAAATTTCCCCATTCATAATGTTGGAGTTGAGCCTTTCGACTGTGTTTATTAAGTCAAATATAACGAAAATAAATTTCATTTCCGCGAATTACTGCGGCTCTCCTGCACTGACTCCTCTACAATCCCTAAATAGTATTTGAGAAACTCCTCGAGCGTGCGGATGTGCTGTTCCGTCACTCACGGCTAGACTCCTTCCCGTGCGCCAATCGAGACATACGAGGTGTCATTCGACGCGACTCGGTATCCTCATAGGGAACAGATAATTTGTTTTTGTATCCAGCCAGAAGATTCAAAGAAACTTCCAATAAGGTTATTTTTGCGTCTTTTGGCTCTGCGATTTAAATGAGTAAGCCGAGAATTAAACCAACGCCACCTCAATAAATTTATGTTTGTGGCGTTAATTAAGTTCCAGTGCCCAAAGGCACTTTTCGCAAAATAGTCATAATTTTTCTTCGAAACGTTGGCAACACAGTTGTTGGCATCTTTAAATGAACAAGTGAGGTTAATTTGAACAAAAGAGTGAATCGCGCGGCATATTTCATTTTAAGTTTTATCCATCGGGCCTTTTACCATATTTTTAAAAACATATTTGCAAAAACCTAGGAACAATATTGCCTTGGAACGTATTAAATTTGAAGAACTTTAAGTGAATTCGGAGAAAACAAAATTATCAGTAATGTTAGAGAATGAATGGACGTTCGACTTCTCACTTTTAGGCCTCGGAAGCCACTGTGAACGGCGAACGTGATGCTAGAAAGGGTAACTTAGTGGGTTCGAAAGACTTGTGAATTTGCCGAATCCATTGAAAGCGCTTAGACCGAGCGACCTGCGCAGCGCCGTGCGTTACGCGACGAATGGCGACCGCCGGCTGGCCGTGGCTCGCCCGGTGACTTCCCAGGTTCACAAGACTGGCATGCGCCTTCCCTATGGATGGCAAAAAAACATCGATGCTTTCAAAACATCCACCAGAATCATCGATATATTAACATCGATATTTTGCTTTCGATATTTTCCTTACATCGATATGTTGTTGCAAAAAAATCGATGTTTTTTTATTTTTTTATTTTTTTAAAAGGGGTTTAAGTACGTCGTATAGTAGCAGCAATCCATAGCAATATCGTTGTTTTACGCCATTCTCTTTTATGCACATTTCCGCACATTTCGCCTGTGCAATCTAAGGGAATTTAAGGTGGTTTTACTTCGATGGTGTATCAATGAAAGTGACTAAAGAGTACAGTACACGATGTTATTCATTGCTAATTTTAGTCTTTAGATTTAATAATATTTTTTATTAACACACTGGTAACCAAATAATAAAATATATCCCTTTTACGTACTGTAATTAAAAATGGATAGGAAGTCGCATGTTTATAACTAAAACATGTCTATAACAATGTCTATAACTAAAACATCAATGTTTTAAATATCGATGTTTTTGTCGATGTTTTCATCGACATCGAAAACCCTTTAGCAATGTATCAAAACAGTGATGTATCGATGTTTTGGTAAAATTGGCCATCACTAACCTTCCCGCCTACTCCGCGTACTGGCCAGGAAGGACCCCGAACGGTGAACGGTTGTGTAGACCGAGAGACCCTGCGTAGTGCCGGGCTCTACACAACCGACCACAAGCGACGGCTGGTCGCCGCTCGCCTGAGGACCACTTTTACAATCATGGTATATACCACAGAATAATGTTGTTCTGGGTATAGCGCTCCTTCGTGCTTTCTACCATCACGGTATATCTCCTCCTGGTGGTATAACTCCGAGTTATACCGAAAACCAACAAACGACCGTGAGTTATCCCGGCCCAGGCCCTTATTCTGGGTCGAAGTTTGCAAATGACGGAAGTGTTTAACAGGTGATTTATCGGCACAGAGGCGTAATTGGCGAGGTTGTTCGAGGCGTTAACATTTGAGTTATTTTTATTTGTACCTGCGATTTGCGGAGTGATCGGTACGTATTACGTTGTAATCAAAGCACTGCCGAAATTTAAGTATTCTATATTATGATATTTTTGAATTATTCTGTTTCATTTGCTTTGCCACAGCATCGGATTTTTTATTCTCTACTACATTTTTATTAGCTCTAATTTGTTCTAGCAAACTTCGTATTTCGAGGTCTGTCCTGTTAGGAGCTCACGTAACTTTGCTGTAATGTAATTTGCAATTAATAAATATCTAAAGGATATGGCACATGCACGATTATTTCTGAAAAAAACATTAAAGAAAAATACACTAACCTTTTAGCCTCTGATTCCATGTAACTTTGTTTTTTTCTGCCGCAAATGCTCACACGATGTACTACTCTCTACGGACGCTTGGCTCACACTTTGTTTACTGTTAGCTTCCTACCCACGTGGCATCCTCTGTTGAAATCGTATCCACGGAACGTCTATTCTGCCTGCAATGTCGTGCTTCAGTACCGCCAACTATAACTTCCACGTTCCATGCGAGGGATAGTTATGCTGTTGGTGTAACTGTGTTGGTAGAATGCACAAGAACTTATACCAGAAGGATATCTTTACTCCACGGATACGGAGCTCACGGTTTATACACTGTTTGTAAAAACGGCCCTGAGAAATTCCGAGGTAATCAAGAGCGGCGTCTACGGTGCCTTCCCGATCTTACACCGAGCGCTCGCCACGAATGTCTCTCAGCGGTGGTCGACTGTTTTTCGCAGGACATAAGAATTCTACAATTCATTCGCCTGGAACTGATCGGGATACAGCTCGGTAACTATGGAAGAGAGCATCAGCTGATTCATTGCTGTCAAAAGTCTGGCGTGCTTCACGTGGATTAGAAATTATCTTCCTATTTGGGATGCTGAAATGCGATCTTCGAAGTGCGTATGCCAACTCACCATGAAGAAATGAAAGAGGTCATCTCCGTCAACTTGGTATATTTATTGAGATAGCCGGCTTTCGACGGGTTTACCGCCATCATCAGTCTATAATGTAAAGGAAAGAAAATACAAAGTACCAGTAAAATACAAAATAAGATAAAGCGGGGGATTAATAAAAATAATGGTAAATTAAATTACACAAAAGGGAAATTCAAGGGGATATTAATATACAGACCAGTAGCAAATGACATTACAAAATATACAATGCAAAGGGTGGGTTAATGTAATTAATAATTAATAACTTTAATTTAAAATTTAAATGTATCTAGTAATTTTTGGATTTGTTTCGCAACATTTTTGCTGGTACAGTCGCCCAGTGTATTTTTAATCTCTTTAATCTTAATATATTTGCAAGGTACTATCTGCGAAGCTTCCTTTGATTTCGTTTCTTACTCGATCTTGGAGTGTCACGAATGAAGATGGCGACGTTGTCGCGTCACATATGATCCATGATGAGCGAATCGAAGCCAAAAACAGCTACCCTACACTTCAATACCCATCCCATCCTAACGGCAAAATACTAATATGAAACCAGCACTTCTTCACAATTTCACTTTAAAACTCTCACTTCCTATCACGTAAGTGTAGCTTGTAAAGTTGATAATGTGTAAAAACAAATTAATTGTGTATTTGTTTCTTTTCTTTCAGGTGAGTATCGATGTCATTGAAGATTATATGCTGAGAGTTTGGTGAGTTTCTAACAATCACTTTTTCGGAGCTCTGATGAGTTTTAACGTGAAACGGCTTCGAATCAGTCCAGAAAGGCGAATCTCTTTTCAAAACCGTATGCCTTACATGGATATTTTGTCGAGAAAATAAGCCGCTACTCCAACCCTTATGTATAATGTGTAAATGACGCTCTTTGCGCGTCGCTATTGATATGATTAGAGTAAAATTTGCCCTCGTGTACAGTCGTCTTTCAGAGGTGTATCTCGGTAGTGCGTTCAGAGGCCTATCCGAGAAGAAATGATTTTGCCGTGCTACCCGAGAAGAAATGAGTTTGTTTGAAAGAACTCGTTCGCTGGGATTCAATACTTAGGGTCTAGAAATGCCGTGAAGAGACTTGGACAGAAAGATATTGGATTGTGAATATTCTCTACCGTGTTTGACGTAAAACTTCTGGTGGAAATTGCATGCAATTAAAATCGGATACGCTAAAGTCGATTACATCTTTGAATCCGTGTTACCTGCAAAACTTACCGTTGTGAAGAGGAAAGAAGTCGCATATAAAAGAAACAAAGTCAGTCCGCCAGTTTATTTAGGGAAAATCTTTTTCTTATCGCCAAACAAGTATATGTACGTCCTGAATAATTCTAGAGATTGAGGTTTTCTGATATGTAATTATTATGCCAAAAGAGAAAGATTGTTTGGTTTTTATCAACTGGAGAACTCAAGCTTCTTTTGAAGATTTTTTCGCTTATACTCTTTTAACATAAAACTTTCTGAAATGAAACGTGATGATATAAGAAACCGTTCTCGCCGAACATAAAAACTGAAACTTGCCATGCCGTAGAAATCTTCAATGGAGCTCGAACCCCTAGCCCTCGGCTCCACCTAATTGGACGCTACTCAATCCCCTGCACTACCTAAATAGGTGTAATGTTCATGGAATTGACTTCATCATTGCCCACTTCAACTTACACTTTTCTGAACACTTGAGTATATTAAATATACTATCAGACCTGAAACGTTGCACACTAGCTCTCTCATCCCTTTATGAGAGATGGTCCCGCCTGACAATCATGAATACGGATTACCATGGTGCCAGGTCAACATGTAAAGGTTGTTATTTGAGAACCATCATCTGCTTGCCGCAAACGACACGCGAATGATATATGCTCTGTACAAATTCTAATCTATTCTTATATATAATGTACAAATCAAATGTACACATATGAGATCCTGTCGTCTTTACTCATCACGACGCTACCGGGCTCCATTCTATACTTTCACCGCATTTTAAATGTAACCCACACACGACTCATCCGAAACAAATCAAGTGGTTCGTCACAGGCCGCTTCACGCAAATCGAAATCTTGTCCACGGCGGCGGGCAATATCGCGCGCGTCCCGCGAGGAGATCCGGCGTTTCTAGTGCTGCGCCTCCCGGGCGGGCGCGTGCCGTGCATGGCAGATGCGCCGCGTCGCCGCCCACGTTGGCCCCATCGGGCTCAAAACCTGGTCATAATCGCAAATGCCAGTGGATTTGCGTCAAAATTAAAAAGTCGCGTAGTCTTGTATTTAATAGTTTAAAATAACTGTGCAGGTCGGCCATAAAATGTAGTTAATGCTATTATTGTTAGCATATTATTATTATTATTATTATTATTATTATTATTATTATTATTATTATTATTATTATTATTATTATTATGTCTTTAAATAATTTAAAGTTACATTGTTAAGTAATTTAAAGTTAATATTTGTAATATGTAAATTGTGGTGTTCTGCCACCAGGTTGTATATACCTACCTACAGAATAATATCTATCTATCTAAAATGGGTATCAATGGGTTTTTAAATGGGGTCCGAAGCCGTCTCTGAATTTGAATATCATAAATAAATTTCAAAATTAAAAATGGCGGCTTCGAAATGGCGGATCTACTCATGTAAAAACAAACAAAAGTGCTTAAAAAATATACATATGGGGTTCTGGAGATGACTGATTTTGAATATTATAATGAAATTTCAAAATTCAAAATGGCGGTTTGGAAATGGCTACCTGACTCATAAAAATAACAATGTGTGTAGAAATATGGATACAATATTTCCTGCAATCAGGGGTTAATATTGTTATCATTCCAAAAATGTATATCAGTAATTTTCTTATTAAAAGTTATTATAAGAAGGAGAAATTGGAAAAATATACAAAGAAAATAATTCCTTGCGGCATTGAAGACACTTCCCGGATATCTTAAATGTGTTAAATCTTACTATGTAGCATTTTAGTAAACTGGCTAGAAAACAAATAGTGCAGGTATGTGCAGCTAAATGTGTGATATTCTGATTTAGGACATTCTACTTGATAAATAAAAAAATTGATTGAGGCAGGAATACGCAGGACAAACAATATAATTCACAATATACGTGACTAACATTGTTACGCTACATAGGTTAGAGTTCACCGTATTATATATAAAATTATTAGACACTCTTAAAAATATATCTAACTTATAGTCAAAAGAGTCTTCTATTCGGAAATATGAATATAATCCATCTCAATAAAATATGACAAAAATCTAAAAATAATTTAAACACTTCTTTCAATTTCACAAATATAGTCAACAAGAATCAATGAATTCCAATGTTCCGAGCAGCGGTAACATTACGAGACCGTGAAGACGACAAAAACGATTGAAATAACGTTCTGGAGCTGAAGTAGCATGTTCCGTACGCGCAGTTTGTATTTTGCCATTATGGCCAGGTGTTTTGGCCCGATTGAACCAGGGCGCGCCGCCCGCGGAGCCCCACATTCGCGGCGCGCACGGTCTTCGTCAGCGCCCGCAGGGGCTCTCGCGCGAAAAGCCTCCGGGCGGACCCGGAGGAAAGCCGCCACGGAATACGCGGCGAGGCGCTGCTCATTCGGGGGGGGGGGGGATCTTTCGTTCGGTGGTTGATTGATTGATTGGTGATTGCGAGCGCGAAAATTGCTTAAGTCATTAGACCCGTAAGTGTAGTGCATGTTTGAATCGCGGGAGGTTTCGGTGGTCTTCTCCCGCTAGGTAGCGAGATTCGTCGCCGACCTACAAGTCGGTTAGCGAGGTTTTCTCCAAGGTATCTCCCACTAGCGAGGCACCCCCCCTCCAGACAGAACAGCCTCAAGGGCACCCGACTGATCACTAGACATGTGTGGTCGTGAAGTGCATGTAAGTGTAAGTGTATGTGAGTAAGATGTGAAGATAGAAGGAGGAGAAAGAAAAGATCGCGAGCGGTCCGTGGTCCTGTTGTTAGAGTACTGTTCCGGCATTGACTTCATTGATTGGAGAAACCTAGGAACGCTACCAATCTGTGTAGCCGGTCATTATGTTTCTTTTGGAGTCAGAGTATGTATTCATCCTATTAATGTAGCTATTATCGAAATTCCGCCCCCATCGGTCTCACACACTAGTAGCACATGGCATCCTAGGACCACTTGCACCCCAGAACTACCCATGGTCAGCGGCGCATGGTCAGAGGCGCTGTTGAGGTAGTGGTAAAACTGACTCTGAACTAACTCAGAAGCCACATATGACTGTCACCTTTTTGAATTCGGCTGTAAACCTGTACTGTTCTCACAAACCACGTACTTGTCGTTCCTGTTAATTTATTTAGTTACGCAGAACGGTATCTGCGTGACAAGAATATAACTACCACCATTGTAACAAGTACTGTGATATTAGTTTGAGATAGAATGACTATTTTGTTCCGAGGAATCTTCTATATTCGATGTTCTCTTAGATGACGCAAATGCACGACATGGGATGCACTGCTTTACTTCTCTTACGAATTTAAGCGTGTAAGTTAAGTATATTCTATTCAAAATATTTGTATAAATAACACATTTATTTCCGTGAACATTTTCACGAGTATATCTGGCCAATATGCCAACTTTTACATCAATGGAAACTGCTAGTTTCCTATTAATACTTAAGTACCATTAACTAATTATCTAAATAAGTTCAGTTGTCCCCCAAGAGGATATGGATGTCCTTGGGGTACGTGAAAGCAAGTCTTCATCATTTCTAAGCCTTGGATCTAGATGTGAGTGACGTGGGCAGCATTATATTTCTGCCGATCAGCCGTAGGAAAACATTTTGCCCGTCCACTGAGTAATGGATCGACATTACATTAACTCCATTGTATTTTATAATGTTACGAAAAGTACATAAATTTCTATTCGGGAAGAGCATCGTTGATTATCATAATTATTGCGCATACTATAATTCGCAACGCGGGAAAAGAAAATTAAATAGATATTGAAGTTCTTGTGAAAAATTATCATTTACATAATTATTATTCACTTGATCTAAAAACATCAAAGCACTCACTTTTCACTGGCTCCGCCTTCAACGTAATGATTGCAACATCTTACTGTACGGTCTGCGTGAGGTATTGGCAGTCCTAAAGTTTCATTGGTACTCTGCCCTCTCACAACTTTTACTATGAAATGTTAGAGTAAACATCCTTTTCATCGAGAACTAGCAACTTTCCGCTCTTTCACATCCGAAATCCGAAAAGAAGTTGCGTGCCCTGACCTTACCCCAACGCGTTCACCGGCGAGTGCCAGTGTGCGCATTGATGTGCACGGCCCTCTCCGCTGGGTTTTATTGATTGATTGATTTTTTCGTGTTTCCGGGCGCGTCAATTTCTTCGGTCATTAGTCCCGTTAGTGTAGTTCATGTTTTTTTCTCGGGAGATGGCGGTGATCGTCGCCGGCTGGATGGCGAGATCCGGAGCCGATCTACCGTCGGCTAGTGGGGTTTCCCCCTAACCAGGACTCTCCCACCAATGGGGCCCCAGTCGGGACAAGCTCTAAGCTCCCGACCGGTCTCCCGGAATATGTGGTAGTGTAGTGCATGTTAGTGTAAGTGTGTGAGTAAGCGGAGAGGATAGGACAGGAAGAGAAAGGAAAGATCGCGCGCTGTCCGTGGCCCGTTTGGTAGGGTACTGCTCCGGCATTCGCCTGGTGTTGATCGGAGAAACCACGGAAAACTACCGATCAGAGCAGCCGGCCGCTAGAATTCTCCTCCAGACAGCGACTGAATTCGACCTAGCTGAAAAGTTAGCGTCGAAAATCCTGCCGCCGTTTTCCGCCGGGAGCTTCCCGGGCCGCGGAGCCCCTCCAGCTGCGTGGGAGGGCTCCGCAAGCTGACAGCAAACAGCGCATAGCAACAGCCGTCGCTGCGCTGCGCTGCGCTCGTCAGGCGGAGGAACGCGGCGTCTTGCGCACGAGCGCCTCGCCCCCCTCCCCCCTCCCCCTGCCCCCGCCTTCACCCCCTTCGCCCACGCCGCCATCTCCTGCCGCAGCCGCCTGCGTCAGCTCATACCTACGCACGGGGCGTGCTCTCGGGCGGAACGCGACGGAACGGCGCGGCGCTCCCGTACCTCAGGAATAATTAGTAAATCTATATTAATAAGAATGAATCGCCGAAATGTATGTAAGCGCATATCTTTCGAATGACTGCACCAAATTGGGTAATTCTCTTTTTGTGTGTGTTTGTTATTGTCAGGACAAGGATTGTATAAAAGAAAATTTTTTTAAATGTTAGATAATATTAAAAGTGAGTGAGTGAATGAGACAGAAGACTGTGAGATATCTTCAATATATTAACAAATTATTAAAAGAGGAAAAGGGAGTGGAGAAAAGAGAGAAGGAAGAAAGAGTTAAGAAAGAGAAGAAAAGAGAGAGAGTAAAAAGGAAAGGGGAAAATTAAAAAGGTGAAAAAGAGAGAGGGGAACGTGATAATGGAAAAGAGAGAGAGCGGGGAAAGAGACAGAGGTGGAAAGAAAAAAGAGATAGAAGTAAAGAAGGTAAAAGTGAGAGGATAGAAAAGAGAGGGGAAAGAGAGGAAAATGTTAGCGGGAAGTGAAGAGAGTGAGGGGAGTGAGGGGGAAAGTCATAAAATGAAATAGAGAGAGAAGGAAGGAGATAGAAAGAATGAGAGAAAAGGAAAGAGAGAAAGAATGAGAGAGAATGAGAGAGAGGGATACAAAGAGGGAAGGAAAGGAAGAGGGAGGGGGAAAGAGAAAGGAAGAGAGAGACGGGAACTCAGGAGGAAAAGGGGGAGAGGGAGAAAAAGAAAGTGAAAAAGGGGAGAAGGAGAGAGTGCGAAAAAAAGAGGAGGGGAAAAGAGAGGGGAAATATAGGAAGAAAAGACTGAGGCAAAAAGAGAAAAAGAGATAGGTGAAAGTGAAATAGAAAAGAGAGGGGCAAACAGAACGGGAAAAAGGAGAGAAGCGAGAACTGAGAGGGGAAAGGAGTAAGAGAGAGGAAAAAAGAGAGGATGAAAAAGAGAGAGAAAAAGTTGGAGTGAAAAGAGAGAGGAGAGACAAGGAGAAAAAAGAGAGAGTGGACAGGAGGTCTGCCGGGTTCTGCTAGTTCTATTATAAATACATAACTATTTATAATAAATTAGTAATTAATTAGGGGCGCGTTTCGAGACGTAAAATTTTATAAATGAAGCACTGCCTACACCCATATACGGGGTGGGTCTCGACAGTTCCTAGCTTTTATAACTAAATTCTTTTTGTGATACAAAGAAAAGTAGTGGCTCTAAAACGGACCGTACTTTCTCGTCCCTATTTTTACATAAAATTACGCGAAAAGTACTCAGATGTTTGAAAAATTGTGCATGAACGTACATCAAAAATTATCTTTAAGGAATAGGTTTTATTAAGAGAAAACTCTCTATCTTTAATATTTTAATTGTAGGAAGACTCCGAAAAAATTTGAACTTTTACAATTTTCGCAAAAAATAGGGTTTTCAAGGAACATGAAGCCTGCACCATTCTTTTAAACGTCCTTCACACTATTCAACAAAATATTTTAATCAAAAACGAAGGAGCCATTTTTCCAAAAATTTTGAAAATGTCCCAGAGTTTTCATGGAAAGTTCCTCCCCAAAATTAAAATATCGGTTTCAAATTCAAAAGGTCGCGATATCAGCCAGACCGATTGAGGAATATCAATTTTGGAGAAAATCAGCTGAACGGTTTAGCCGTTAGCGTTGTTCACGGACGGACAGATGGACGGACGGACGGGCAGACAGACATTTTGCCGTCATTCGATTTTTCGATACCAAGAACCCACAAAAAATGCATTCTGGCTACACTATGTGTTATAGAGTTTTTTTCTAAATTTATCAACTGAATTTATTCACTTATTTTCTTCAATAGGGCCCTGTAATAAGGGTTTTTCTGCCAAAAATTCGACGTTGTTTTGCCCAGCATTACATAACTTCCTCTCTACTCTGCAGCGAGCAAGTTATGTAAGATTTCAACTTAATCATTCTTTTCCCACTTTTCACATCCGTGTATTAATATTTCTATGATTTTGAAAAAAGTACTTCGAAGGTTTGTTTGTAAAAAGGTAAAATAGAGCTTGTTTTACCTCACACCTATCTGAAAATATTCTTTTCCGAAGGGCTTTCTTGAGATCTGATATACCGCTGGATGCCCAATCTGAACTGTAGGGTGAACGGTCCAACACGTTGAATCCCCAGTCCTTCACAACATTTATTGCAATGTGGGCAGTAAGCACAGTCATGAATAAGCTAAACAGCATGAGATTTTACGCGCCGAATCCAACTCAAATACCTCTCTCCACAAAACTGAGTGAGATGTCGGCGGAAAACTGAATTACAATAACGAAAGGCAAGACTATCGACTATACTGTTCAGAAGATTTTCCTATTGCTGAGCGTCAACTTGGTCAGGCCGAAAACTTACGGAATTGCATCCGTATTTATTTCTCTAAGCACTAACTTACATGCGTAAGTAGTATACCGGTTTTTTCAGTCTTTCTGAGTAGTATCTCCAATACTCCACGAAACACTGTCTAGGTCCAGATATCCGCGCTTCCATTTGACGAACGAGTTTGGAAGCTTAAGGGAATGTGCGCATTCGCAGAGCGGCTTCTACAGCTGAAGTAGCTGCGCTCTTTCGTTAAAACGCGAGTAATCATTAGTCGAAAGCTGTAACCCGGGTGTACGACGTGTTAGGCACCAAAGACATTTAGTTTCATTACGAAAGACTCTTTTCATCCTTTCTTTAATTGGGTGGAAATATCTTAACATGTAGTTTAAATAGATGTCATAATGAATGTGTAGCAAATCAGAAGAAATAAAACCTTGGCCATATTATTATAATTAAAGCTGGTTAAAAATTTACTTTCGAGTATTGTATTTTTGTAATCATTAAAACTGTTGCCCCAAGTATTAAAAGTCTGCATCTTGAAGTGAAGCCCATCGAACATTATAATAACTTCCTGTTGACTAAAATGCTGCCTGTGTCTTCTGAACAAATTGACTGAGTCACAGCTCATCCTTTCTACGATGATGATATAGTTAATACTCAAAAAGGTTTTATTGAAACATTTTATTTTGTATTCATTTGTAGTCCCTAGAAAACTGATAAAAAATGCAAAAAGTCCTTTAAGTAAAAATATAATATTTCAATGAAATATACATTGAATGCAATGAATAAATAAAGATAAATAAACGTCCAAACATTTTATATTTCAAATATTACTAAAACTGAGATTTTGCCATATAAAATATTACGAAAATAATCTATCAAAGTTCACGAAAAAAATATGAAAATCAGGAGACGCTCCTTTTATGCTTTTGGTTGTTGCTGTTATTTATGTGCATTCTTAAACTTTCTTTTCCGTTCATTGCAAACATGCTAGACAGACATATAAAATATGCTACGCATGCATTTGGCGTCGTTGCGTCCCACTGTAGGCTTCCGCTCCCTCCGGTCTCATCCCACCCTCTGCTTCTGCTGCCGCCGCGGCGCCACAGCTTCTGCTTCTGCTTCTGCTGCTGCTGCCGCCGCCGCCGCCGCCGCCGCCGCCGCCGCCACCACCACCACAGCTGCTTCGCGAATTTAAATTGAAGCCCGGGCGAGACGCGGAAAGCGAAGAAGGAGCCCGCTGGGGAGGAGGGAAGGAATGGCAGGGGTGACCTGGATCGACACACGCTAAATACGGAACAATGTACTGAAGACACCTTCCGGACCTCAGTGCAGAATATTTTCACTTTTACTCCCTATACGATAATGTAGGAGGAAAAGTACTGGAATCAGCTTAATGCAACGACATCTCGAATTTACTGCCATGAAATACGTATTTCAGGTTTGTGAACTGGAAGTTCGCGCCTGCGTCAGTGTGATGTTCCAAGGATAGATAAGTTTCGTGCAAATGGCGAGATACAAGCAATTCTGTACCCGAAAATGGGGATGTCTTTATTGATTGATACCATGAGTATGGATAGATGCAAGTACGTTATCCGCATACCTCTCTCAGAGTAGAAGATTTTGAGCTGAAATTTGGTAAATACAGTAAAGTAAGATTTATACAGTAATTAAAGTAAATTCACAAACACGAATTGGTTGTGAAATCCGGGAGATCATTAGGATATTTTAATTTTTATAGGTACTTTACATAAAGCCCCTGTCACACTTTCATAATTTTCAGAATTTTTTTCTTTAAATGATTTTCTTAAGAAGAGGAAAGTGCATTTATAAATATACTCTAGTAACAATTTTCATTCAACCCTATAAAAGTTCGAAAATTACGAATTACATCTCCAATATTAAAGTCATAGAGATCGTTCTTAAATCAATGTATCCCTCATTAATTTTACTTTCTCATTTTCTACGTAGTAGAAAAAAAGTTATGTAATGCCGTAGGAAAATCCCCAATTCTGTTAAATACAAACATCTGTTAATTATTATGTCTCTTTTCAATATTTAGAAGAGTATAACTATCGAAAACGCTATATTACAGAATAGTAATTTCTATCATATACTTTAGATTCTGTAATACTGAAAATCTTTAGTAATTCAAATTTATATCATATTATATAAATTTAATATTTATATAATATTATACAATACATTGCAATTTATACAATACATTATAAAGTATAGAAAATCTTGTCACGAATGGAGACCGTGAGGATAATCTTATTCGGATAAAGTGCAAAAGAAAGCTACGAAGTGAAACAAGGGATGAACCCTTGGGGCATCAAAAGGGTGCCTCGTAGAAGCGGTCCGGTGGAAAAGGGGGCGAGCACGCAGACACCTCCGTCGGCGAACATGACGAGCCACGGGGGCGGCAACGCCACGGTCGAAGGAGGACGCACGGCGGTGTCAGCGGGGAAGTGGCAGGCAAAGGAGAGGCGCGGGGCCGCCAGCAAACGGCAGGGAAAGACGAGAAGAGATGAGCGGCGGAGCGGGGGCGGAAACATGTCAGAGGAATTCCACGCAAACGGAAGGGTTTTATTTTCAACCACAGGGCTCCGCGCCCAGCACGTCGCGGCTGCTTCGGATATTCTTCTCGGCGCCGGTCGCCGTAATGTAAAATACCTGCAGCCTCAGTTCCCACTTGTCTTCCTTTGGTCTTATTTTCGTTTAATTCTTCCTCTTCTTGATATTCTTCTCCTTATACTTTTAATTCTTCGACTACCAATTCGCCTTCTTTTAATTCTTATTTATCTAGTGTCTTTAATTCAAGGTAGTTGTCTACTTCAAAATGAAAAAAATTGTGAAATTTCATGTTTTCCAATTTTTACTGGGTCGTATGCTCTGTTTTATTCTCTTTTAAATGCCTCAAACCGTTTCTTTATGTGTTTCTTAGTTTTTGAGCAGATACTTTCTTCTAAGCGTCTCATTTGTCAAGCCCTTGGTGACTGAACTTCAGATGTGTTTTCCCGAATTGGAAATTTTCAGCATATTCATGCATATGAATCATCATAAATACTAAACTATAAAAGATAGCAATATAATTCTTTTTGCACCATGTAACCCATGATTTGCTCTAGTGAATGAACAAGAATAGTTAATGAGCTACTAAATGTTTCGGTTATATGAACTGAAATGTCAAGAATAAATTTATAAACAAGTATTTTTTCAAATCGTCTAACTGACCTGACTCTTTAGTTTTCACAGTACCTGTACCATTCTACTAGAATTCACTAGAATCTTTCAATAGCATTCACTAGAACTCAATTGTGATAAATTTAAAAAAAACAATTTTAAAATATGTCATTTTTGTAGAGTTGTGATGTCTGAAGTAAAATCCTACATTTTGTCCAAATTATTTATAAACAAATAGAGAGAATTTTAAAAAATTGTGTAATCTCTAAAGGCGTAAAAAATAAAATGTAGAAGAGAAAACAAAATAGGCACAAAATTCTTAATTTTTATATTTCAGATACACAGGTACCTTCATTCTTTTTCTTTTAATTCTAATTCTCTTTCAGTTATTCCCCTCCTTCTGCAGCTCTGTTTGAACTCGTGTTCGACATTCGTAAACTCAAACCGCAGCTCTATGACATTCTGGGCGTGAGAGATGGATCACCATTGTTTCAGGACGGAAATCGGCCCACTGCCGTACTCAAGGAGCAGAGCGAGGATGGGCACGGAAGGGTTGCGCGCAATGCTTTGTGATTTTTGGCATCTACCAGAAACTGGTCGAAAGAACTTACTGGAACGTTCGATCATAACAGCTAGCTTCCAGAGTTCACATTCAACTAGAGGAATCAATCAAACAGCTATTATGGTGATGTCGAAAGTCCGTCATCGTCAGGACCCGAACGTAGCGTCTCGCGGTCTAAAAGCATTTTCTGTGGGTTTGCAAGCAGAAGTACGCTAACTCATAAGGTATGATATATTTACTGGTTAAATCAAAACAAAAATCTGGGAAGACTAAATGTACACTCGATATATTATTATTTCATACAAATTATTATTTTATATGAATTAACATCAGAAGTACAAACAATTTAAAATAGTACAAAATTAAAAACAAGTTGACTCTGACGTATGATAATAAATAGTTCGTTTACAAAGGAATACAGGTGCTACACACGGTTTAAATAATAGTAATATTATTTTATATGAATTAACATTAGAGGTACAAACAATTTAAAATAGTACAAAATTAAAAGCAAGTTGACTCTGACGTATGGAAATAAAGAGTTCACCTACAAAGGAATCCAGGTGCTACACACGGTTTAAATATCTAAACCATATGTTCCAAACGTGGTCTATGTCATCTGGAGTCTGTTGGAGATTCCTATGGGCCCCCACAGTAGTCCCTACAGGCCCCTTGGGTCATTCGTATGGGGCCCTCTGGTGCAAAATGATCTAGAAGTGAGGGTAGCATACAGGAGGTTAACGAGAAGGAGAGGAAGAAGTCCTATGCTTTCTCTGACATACTGTAGCGATGAGGCATCTAGTGGGTCTCTAATAATTTCAGTAAAAGGAAGGCATACTGATTTATATTTTCACATTGTTCTTATTTAGGAGTATACGTAGGTTTTCCAATTTGTAAATGTGTAAATTTGAGGTTGTTGGGACTTCCTATGTGAGTCGTGTTAGTGAATTAAAAGAGTGTTCACATTACAATATTATTCTGTGTTTACATAAATATACTAGAAAGCAACTAGTGGTGCACCAAAATGGCACAGAATTTCACGAATAAGATATTTTGGTTGGCAAAATCTACATTGTATTTCTACAAAATAATATATAGATTTCCCTTTTCTATCCGAAAGACAAAAATTCCTTTCTGGCCGAAGTACAGAGTCATTTAAAAGAACTGTGGTATTATTTGAAAATTATTTGTACGGATTACGGTAGAGAATGGTTGAAATTGTGTTAAACATCACTTATATTTAGTAATGAATTACTAAAAATATAGTGTGTAGATGCAACTTGCAACACAATGCAGTACACTACTATCGTACGTAACTCGGAAATGCGTTTTAGAACCTTAAAACCTCATCTTATCCATAGGGCCAGGGATTTTGTTTAAATCCTTTAATTTACGATATGTGATACTTTTAGACGTTTCATTCGAACCTCAGTGTTTAAGAGAAAGATACATCACTCCATATTTTCACTTGTGTACGTCAAAAGTGTAGAGTTAGTCGTAATAATAGTAATAATAATTGCAATACTAATTTGTGCACGTGTACATTAGTTTTACAAACGTTCGTTGCAATGTTACTTTTTCACTTATCATAATATTACACAAAAACAAATGCATATTGGTGACAGTATAATTGACTGCTCAAGGACTTTGCTCTGTTGCCGGTTGAGGTCACGAGATCAGTTTCCTTTGCATTTCCAAGCGATGTGGAAGGGGACGAAGTCCAGAGTCGGTGTGTTCTGGGTCCACCACTGAGGTTAATTCAAAATAATGTGATACAGTAATACAAAAAATTCGTTATTGTGTTAAAAGCTGATCGTATGTGCCCAAAATACATCGTTTAGAACTTTAAATTATTATTCAAGAATGGAATGGGCGTTAAATTTCTAATATTTCAATAGGCATTCACGTGCACGAATGTGTTAAATTTTTGCATGGGTTCAGCTAGTGTTATTTAGTTGTTCGCACGAGATAAAGCTAATTGGAACAAAATGTGATGCCAAAAACAGCTGCAATATTAGAAAGGATAATTTTGTAAAACATTTCTCTTTGAAGTTTATCATAAAGTAAAGTAGTTTTGAAGTAAATTTTATTTCATACAAATTTTGTAATAAATTGAAAACTCACTATTTGGCCTTTCTGTTGGTACATCTCATGAAAGTCATTGCTGTAAATTGAAACAATCAAGACATTGTCTAAAACAAAACACTTAAATCAAAATTGTAATGAGCGTGCGGATGTGAATGTTGTCCTTTCCTATCAGAGATAATTTGTCTGTCCATAATTAATGGGGCAAACAAAATCTCCCGAGATTCCCGAGCAGCGAAACACAATATTCTTCTTGAGCGAAGAGTTGGGGAGTTGTCAACCGACGCCTAATGGCGAAATAGATATTTAAGTCGACGCATCAACTATGCACACGCGCAATTACGAAAGTAGGCCACAGTGATTGAAGTCAAATTACGCAGCCCTGCTCGTTGCGACCCCGAGAGACGCTGGGCGGCGGCGCGGGGGCGGGGGGCGGGGGGGGGGAGTGGGGGACGAGGAGGCGGATGGGAGCTGGACGGGGAGTTGGACGGAGGGGCGTGTCGCGGACGGGACTGGTGAGAAATAGGAGGATCGGAGTGGGAAAGAGCGGGACGGACTGGAATGGGGAGGACCGACACGGAGATACACCAGTTGGGTTAGATTGGTTGATTGATTAGTGATTCCGGGCGCGTTATCTAACGAGGTTATTAGTCCTGTAAGTGTAGTGCATGTTTACCTTGGGAGGTGGCTGTGATTTCCCCCCGCTGAATGTGTGTGATCCGGCGCCGACCTTCCCCTCGAGGTATACCCCACTAGCGGGGCACCGCCCCAGTCGGGGCATGCTCTGAGTTCCCGACCGGTCTCCCGCTACGTGTGGTAGTGTAGTGCATGTTAGTGTAAGTATGTGCGTAACGGGTAAGGATAGAACAATGAAGAGGAAGGAAAGATCGCGCAGGATCCGTGGCACGTTTGTTAGAATACTGCTTCGGCATTCGCCTGGTGTTGATCAGAGAAATCACAAAAAATTACCGATCTGAGCAGCCGGCCGCTAAAATTATTCTCCAGACGGCGATTGAACTCCAGCTGTGTAGCTAGTGTCGAAAATCCTGTCATTGCCGGTACTCGAACCCCGGACCCCCAGGTCAGAGGCACTTTAGTGACACCATTTTGATGCCCTGAGCCACCTATACTGGATTGGGCAGGGGTAGGCAATTGGGCAGGGGTAGGCAATTGGGCAGGGGTAGGCAATTGGGCAGGGGTAGGCAATTGGGCAGGGGTAGGCAATTGGGCAGGGGTAGGCAATTGGGCAGGGGTAGGCCTGAAGAAAGGAATGCAGGAAAGGGAGGAGCGGTGTTGAGGGAGCGGAATGGTGAGAACGGTCGGGAGCAGCAGGCCGAACAGGAACACTTCCGAAAGGAGCGTGGCGGGGAGTAGAAGAGCGACGCATGGAGGGGCATGGAGGAGCAGGGTGGAAAAGTGTGACGAGGATCGAAGAGTCAGAAAGCTGTAACGGGCCTGAAGGGAACGGGAAAAGGAGAAAAAGAAGATCGCTTATGGTAACATGTGGTGGGCAGTGGAGGGGGGAGTCTGTCGGAGTGGTGCAGCGCAGAAAAGTGGAAAGCAGCAAGGCGGGGTGTGATGAGTCGTGGAGGAGCGGTGTGAAGTGGAGAAGGGGAGTGCGGAGAGAGGAGGGTAGAGCTGTAGGTGTGGGGCGGAGAAATTTGAAGCAGCGAGAAGAGGGGTTGGGGCGTACGGAGCAGCGGGACAGTAGGGTTCAGGGAGGCGAGGCGTAGTTTGATTGATTGATTTTTTCGTGTTTCTGGGCGCGTTAACTGCCTTGGTCATTAGTCCCGTTAGTGTGGTGCATGTTTTTTCTCGGGAGATGGCCGTGAACTTCCCCCGCTTGATGGCGAGATCCAGCGCCGACCTACCGTCGGCTAGTGGGGTTTCCCCCTAACCAGGACTCTCCCACCAGCGGGGCACCGCCCCAGCCGGGACAAGCTCTGAGCTCCCGACCGGTCTCCCGGAATATGTGGTAGTGTAATGCACGTTAGTGTAAGTGTGTGTGTAAGGGGAGAGGATAGGACAGGAAGAGGAAGGACAGATCGCGCGCGGTCCGTGGCCCGTTTGGTAGGTACTGCTCCGGCATTGCCTGGTGTTGATCGGAGAAACCACGGAAAACTACCGATCAGAGCAACCGGCCGCTAGAATTCTCCTCCAGACAGCGACTGAATTCGACCAAGCTGGAAAGCTAGTGTCGAAAATCCTGCCGCCGTGGGGAGTGGGAACCTAGGACCTCCCGGTCAGAGGAGCTGCAGTGACATCAGTTGATGCACTGAGCTACCGCTCCCGGTGGGGAGTGTGGAGAGAGAAGGGTAGAGGTATAGGTGTGGGGCGGGGAAATTTGAAGCAGCGAGAAGAGCAGCGTGTTGGGGCGTACGGAGCAGCGGGACAGTAGGGTTCAGCGA
Organism: Teleogryllus occipitalis; assembly: GCA_011170035.1. NCBI lineage: Eukaryota > Metazoa > Arthropoda > Insecta > Orthoptera > Gryllidae > Teleogryllus > Teleogryllus occipitalis. Next base: position 320,196 of record BLKR01000784.1, on the reverse strand, counting down.
GGCGAGGCGTAGTGAAGAGCGTTGCTGCGGGGGTTGGGCGTTGCGGGGAGCGCCAGGACGAGCAAGGCAGAGGACGGGAAGTATCGTGGTAGAAATCACTTGGGCGGGAAATCTCAGGGGGGAACAGAAACGTGTCGATTTTAGACGCTAGCAATGGCGAAAGAATGATGTACTGATGTCAGGAAAATAGAAACACAAAATCTCATGCAATTTCACAAAGGAATAATGTTACCACGGACCACCCGAGCACGAACCCAGCACACACCATGTATCTCGAAAGTCGATATATGCGACAAAGGCTATAAGATAAGTCGGTTATCGTCGCCCCTTTCGTTCAGCAGTACCATATGCATTATGGAACCGCAGGCCAACGCTTACGAATTAGTGGTTGGAGTGTGCATTGGTGGAGTTATCTCATTTCCTTTTCTCGTAATTCACATTCCACAGGCGGTTCCAAATAGTACTAAAAAGTAGCCATAGAGAATGACACGTTTTGAAATACCGATAATTCTCCGGTAAATGCCTTTCAATCAAACCCGTGAGCGATATTGAATAAATTATAATGGTATTTCGAGAATGTTGAATTTCAAGAATATTACACAAGATGAAAAAGAAAACTAATGGCAAGGCACGGCATACCAAAAGTTTCCCTCCTCTTAGTGTTATTTCTCAACAATCATTCAAATGATTAAAAAAGTGCATGTCTATTTCATTATTTAATGATCTACAAGTGAAGGGATTTTACAGAAAACATCCTAGACACAAGAATCAATATGGTTGAAAAATGACTAGGAAAGTTGGTTCCTGACTTCAAATTTCGAGCAGCAAGAATGGCCAATTAGATGTGTGTGTGTGTGTGTGTGTGTGTGTGTGTGTGTGTGTGTGTGATGTGGCCGTAGAACACCTAGAAAAGTTCTACATATTCTTATACGTAAAATAGAAAAACCCCAAAACATTGATTTTATATGTTGGACGATTACTAGGCTGGGAGACTGGTCGGCATGATAATACGGACATTCATAATACTCGGATAACACGGATTTTTTATACAACGAACTTCGATTATTTCGTTTCTTTGGAATTCGTGTTAATGAAAGTTTACTGTGTATCTTAATTCTGACGTGTGTGAAACGTTATATCTGAAAAGATCTTTATACACGAATTTTGCGATTGTTATTCTAGATCATATTGATACTAATACTCTTCCTCTCTGTTTTACAGTACAAGGAGCAAAAGTAAAAAATTAAGTAGTTAAATCTAGATGTCTACAAAAATTAATTAATATTTATTGTAGTCATGATTAAAAACATAATATTTATGACGCAAATAATTTACGCAATGGAAGACCGATACTTCTGCGTATATATCTTCTGCATGTCCATCAGACAGTCCAGTACGTGGGAACTACGAAAACAGTACGGAATGTAATGAATTTAGAAATTTCAGAATTTGAAGCTCATAAATAGACAGACACCAATGCTTATGCATATCATAATTTTGCACCCCTTGTCAGAATAAAGGCTTTTATCAATTATTGGAAACGGGTGGGTCATGTAAGTCGTTTACAAATATTTTTCAAGTATTTGAAATATACGTTATCGTTGCATTTTCCAACACAGATCCGCTCATATTTCGACTATTGTGACAAATGAGTAAGGTTAGGAAGTACTGAACAAAAGTATTTTTCTGCTCTATTGAACATAACAAATTATTACCTTAAAATGTCAGGGTATCACAAGTATAAACCACAATTATTCGAATATAAATTTACTATGCAGAAAATTCAACCATACAAGTTTTTCGGGAATTTTCCCACATCATCAGTGGTTCTAAAATATTTAAATTAAATTAACAAATTAGCACATTAATTCAATTTTAATATTGTAGAGTCACTGATGATGAGAAAAATAATCCCGAAACACGTGTATGACTGAATTTTCTGCATAGTAAATTACTTTGCCTATTAATTGTGGTTGATATCTCTGACACTCTGAAATTTTAATACGGGGTACCGCAATATTTCTGCTGCTACTACAGAAATTATTACCTTGAAATACTTGAATGAAACACTTTCCAATTACTGGAACTATTTCTACCACACAGATGATAACGAATCAATAAACGAGACGTACTAACATAAAACACTGTGAATTGAATACTACTACGAATGGTAGCGTCCTTACGCCCAGAATGTTAGGGAGTATCGTAGCGAAAACAGCGTATTGCTCTCCCACTTGGCTTTCAGCTCAATCCGAAATAATATCAAAATACAAACTATTTAATACTGGTTACTCGTCGCATATGTGTGCGCTGCAGCTGTAGCAACAGTATGCCAAATTGCAGTGGAGCAGGACGCGTGGGTTCTTACGCACCTTGTTGCTTGGCTGTTGAAAATGGCGGCGCCTCGGGCGGGTATTTTCAATTAATTAAAAATATATCTTTGAGCTTTGCATGTTCGCAATAATAAGAAAATTGAAACATCCTTTGCATAGCTTGACCATGCTCGGGCTTTAAAATTTATATGAAAAAGCGTTGGTAGACATACGTTTTTAGATTTTTCATTACAGATTAGACGTTATTGGCTTCAACCTGACGAATCAAGTTTTTCCCATTCATTTTATGCCGAAAATACAGTAGTATAGTAATTCACAGAGTTTTGCCTCTGTAGATGCTTTTACTCTTCCTCAACACATTATTTCTAGAATTCTTTCAAAATTTTCTAAAAAAGGATCCAGCTAAAAAACATGCCACTTGATTTGTATTTTTAAGATAAATCGAACGAGCTATTTATCACATCTGCAGTTGACGTAAAATCTACTAAAACGCGTTTCGGACAATTAACATTTTCAAAAACACGTTTTTTTCTTGAATTCTTTTAGACAGTTCTGGAAAGACAGGGGAGAATGGTTGCGGATTCGGTGGTATAACGGTTAGCGTATCGGACTGTTGTGCCCGAGTTTGCGGGTTCAAACCCGATCGAAGCCGTGGATTTTAAGGGCGAAAAAGTCCTTCGTACGCCTTCCTTCGGAGGGGAAGTAAAGCCGGCTGTCACATGTAGTAGATTTAGTGTATGTAAAAGATCCTCAAACCTAAATGAAGCTTCTGAGCAAAATTGAGTTCCGCCTGTTTCGTCGCCCAAGATAATACCTCCCTTCTCCGCTAGGTGGTGAAAGGAGCGTAGCGAAATTTGCGTGGTTAGACGGAAGAGTGGGCCTGATGGCCCGAGTCTCGCCACGTAAAATAAGGCATTAACTAACTAATGGTCAGTTCCTCACCACACATTTCGAACTTCACTTGCCCCAAATGGTGAGCCACCAGAGGTCTATCTATGAGTAACAAACGGGCGTACGGACACACACGGATTCACGCAGACAGAAGCAGGATTAATTTCCCTAAGATTATTTCTTTTTATTCCTTGCATGACATGGATATAATGCAAATCCCTTGCATGGAATCAGGGCTGTGCATTGGAGTACTGGTTGAGCCCTGGGCCAGCCATATTTAAATCTCCTCAAGGTTTAGAAACGAAACCATTAACAACCAGTACTTTGGAGAGGTTGCTGCGTTGAGACGCAGATCGAACTTGAGGTCTCTGACAAACGTGTCAACCCTTATCAGATACGTTAAATGATTCCGCGAGTCGAATACGGCACAGCAGACGAATTCGGGCCCTTCCATATTAGAGAATGACCAACGATTAGACGTAAAACAATAACGTGCACACTTTGGGGAAGATCGTGATATAGAGCGCCTCGGTCAAATTGGGGTCTCCTAGGCACCATCCGTTCTGTCGATTAAGATAAATAATAACGAGCAACAATGCGTGTCCTGCGTTAATGAATCAGTCAAACCCTGTGTTTCGACACAGAGCACCGTGTCACAACAAAAATTTATGACTATCTGTTCACGTCGGTGAAATCCTTCGTCTCCTCCCTCGAATCCTTTCAAACAAACAATGATCCAGCAGTTAAATATGTAGCAATTACGTAATCGAAATTGGCGAGGGTGCATACTATAATGTTCATATCGAGTCAGGAGCTTCAACTCCAAAACTTAGATGCGTAACAATTTTGAGAAGGGTGTGAATCACATCTGAGGCTTCCCCAACATGAGACGGCGCATCTTTAAAAGAGGAAATACATTCTGCAAGTGACGTGTGATTTGGGGCAGGTCGCCCTCAAAGCCTCAACCACATTTTCCATGGCAATTACATACAAAATACTTCAGAGCACGTGCCAAACTTATCGCCTCCACACACAAGGTGGCCCAGATCTTAACTATGTAATGATACCAACAATTCCTAGAGGAAAGTGCGTTATGGCGGTCGACCTAACGATTTGTCGCCTAATAATACTTGCTCCAATTTTGAAAGGACCATGGGTCCCCGGTGGCTCCAAGACGGGATCTAGAGCTTAATGACGTAAAAATAACGTCCCACAAATTGAAGCATGCTTCGAACCGAGGGCTTCTCAGACAGGAACCGTCCCAAAGCTTAAAAATAAATGAACATGAAACAATCTCGAAAGCGCCGTGCGTGGCGAAGGCAATCGACGCAACGCTTAGCCGCGTAACAATAACATGCCCCAATTTTGAGACGGGCGTGTGTTGAACCCGCGGCCTCCCAGCCACGAGGCGGTCCACCGCGCGAGCGCGCATCGATCGGCCCGCAAGCGGCGGAGGCGGGGGCGGGGCGGGGGCGGGGGCGGCCCCCGCCTTTGTGCGCGTCCTCGCGCCGCGCCGCTCATTCCTCGCTTCCGGGGGGCAACGCGCGTGGAGCGGGGCGGGGGGCGGGGCGGGGCGAGGCGAGGCGAGGCGAGGAGAAAGCGAGTCGGAGGAGACTAAGCACGCAGGCCGCCGCCGCCGCCCCAACCGCCGCCACTAAAGGAGCGGAAAAAGATGAGGCCTGAGGAGCCGCTCGCGGCGCGTTATGGCGCGGAGGCGGCGGCGTTGGTGGTGGAGGCGATAGCGGTGGTGATGGTAGTGAAGGCAGGAGTACTAGGAGGCGGGACAGCAGGGGGCGGGGGCGAGGAGACGGCGGGGTTGGTGGCGGTATTGGCGGTTGTGGCTGAAAGGCCGGCGGAGGCGTCAGTGATGGCAAGTGATGGCGGGGGGCGGTGTTGACGATGGGAGAGGCAGGGGCGGCGGGGACGGGGCGGGGTGGCGAGGCGGCGGGGGTGGCGGGGCGGTGGGGGTGGTGGGGCGATGGGGGCAGCGGAGTTCGGCAGGGGTAGCGGGGACGGTGGTGGCGGGACGGCGGACGGCGGGACGGCGGGACGGCGGGACGGCGGGACGGCGGGACGGCGGACGGCGGGACGGCGGACGGCACGGCGGACGGCGGGACGGCGGGACGGCGGGACGGCGGGACGGCGGGACGGCGGGACGGCGGGACGGCGGGACGGCGGGACGGCGGGACGGCGGGACGGCGGGACGGCGGGACGGCGGGACGGCGGGACGGCGGGACGGCGGGACGGCGGGACGGCGGGACGGCGGGATTGCGGGACAGCGGGACGGCGGGGTGCTAGCGGGGACGTCGAGGGCGACGGGGCAGCGGGGGCGGTGGTGATGGCGGGAGCGGCGTAGCTTGCGTTCGCCTCTCTGCTGTCTCAGAGTGCTCAAGGGTTCCTCGGAGAGACAGGCTCCGTCAGTGGCCGTTGGGCTTCTTCTGACGGCCACTACTCGCGTTGAACTAAGGGGGTGCGACAGTTGAAAATGTTAGGTCCTTCAATGGGACTCTTCCTCCCAAAAATATTTTACTATTTTGTATGAACCTTGTTATAAGCCTGAAAATCTTGATTTTTATTATTTTATTATTTAATTATCTGATTTTTTAATGTTCCATGTGTTATGCATCAAGCACGATAGCAATGTTATAAATTAATAAATAATAATTATGAAGTTGGAAAACCATATTTACAAATAATAAAGTATTTATTTTCCATCATAGTCTCCTACTTGGCTTCTTCCGGCAGTTGCTTCTCACTAACGACTAAAAGGACGTAGCGGTGACAACACTAACATACGAAACAAAAATGTACAATGTACTTCCGTCACAAAATTGTTCACGTTTTCAATCATGAAGTTATGATAGATTCTGCTAGGTTGCCTGGAAAGCAGTGTCTTCGATGAAAAGACGCTTTTCTCTGACTTCGACTCGAAGCACTTAAGGCGTTCTGTTCTCCTGTTATATCATTATTTACTTCTCTCCTCAGCCTTTGATTTTCTTTTTCCGTCGATTGCTGGAGACGATCGACCAAGAAAGCATGTTAGTGGCATACATAAGATCTCATGGAATCCCGCAGGGAAAGTTTCCATGGAACCTGCACCCTAATTCACGATTTCAAGCGATTGTTGAAAGTTTATTAGATTATACTGAAAATCAACGTGTTAGCTGAGATGCATCGGCTTTCAATATGCAATCTACTCCGACTCAATAAAGGTTTCTATTTTCATTGATAATTATAAAATTGTAACACTCATACATATAAAATAATACAATAAATTTACTAAGCCTGATCTCCGATCCATAGATATGATGGAATTACACAAAATTATTCTTAACCGTTATAATAATATCTTTTTGACTTAGGACTTGTAAATTATTAACAACACTGCAATTTACGTCCTACGACTTACGCATGCGCCAGTAGAACAATTTTAGCACCTCTGGTACGTGGCATTAGATAATTTCAGAAGTGAGTACTTCTACATTGCATTATATTACAGATGGGTTCCGATTAATGATGTAAAAAGGGCTCTTCAGTTCTGGGCCAGAAATTTCCATGATTTGAAGAATACGATGATGAAGAGGAGATTAATGATGGTGAAAGAATGGAGCATTTTGTATACAGAGTAAGGATATAACCCAAAGGAAACCTCACCCAATTCATTATCCTCAATAGCCTGCTTAAACCTCACCTAGAGTAACTGGGATTTAAAAACGCTTCGGTATCTAAACTGGAAAACGTCTATATCCCTTAGTTTTTAATAAAAATAATTGAGTCACTCAGAATTATAACGGCTTATCTCAACCGAAATTTGTTTTAAGAAAAATGACTTTTTCTGTTTTCATTCACGTTTACTTTCACTCCCGGCAAATGTTTGAAGGTGAAATTTGAGGATTTTGCCATATCCCACTTCATTTGAAACGTCGGTAAATGATAAGTATATGTCAGTTTACTTTCATACTTCTAAATAAATATGCGAAGTATTCGTGAATGTAGGTTGGGATCTGTCGTTATCATCCTCAGCGCCTCATTTTCTTCAAATTTCTAATATAATATTTCAATCAATCACAACTATCATACTCAACATATTTGACAACGTATTTTAGGAACTCGGTATTGCGGCAAAGCAATACTGTTTTAATTTTTAAATAATTTTCAATCATAAATGAAACGATAGTCATAAAAATCATTATATATTCGCGTAATAGGGTAAAGTCCATAGTCACGTGTGTCGCATCATTAGAGATTATTTAACAGCCCTCAGTGCCAAATATTTTTTGAACCCTACATTTGCACATAATTTCGCAACCTCTGATAAATTATAGTTTATTATTCAAGACAAATACGTGTTTATTTCCTACGATGTCGCCCGGGGCGCTCACAAAATTAATGAATATAATCTAGATGATTAAGATGTTCTCGGACATAATATATTATCAACCTTTAATAAGCGTTTTAACTTCAAGAAAAGAATAAAATAAAATAATAAACACCATTACGTCGAATTCGTCGTCTAGGTAGCTAGGTCGAAGTCGCTGTCTGCAGGAGAATTCTAGTTGCCGACTGTTTTGATCAGTAATGTTTATTGGTTTCTCCGATCAATGCCAGGCGAATGCCGGAACAGTACCCTATCAGAAGGACCACGGACCGCGCGCGATCTTTTCTTCCTCTTCCTTGTCCTATCCTCTCCCCTTACACACACACACATACGCACTTACACTAGCATGCACTACACTACCACATATTCCGGGAGATCGATCGGGAGCTTAGAGCTTCTCCCGACCGGGGCGGTGCCCCGCTAGTGGGAGGTTCCTGGTTGGGGTAACCCCACTAGCCGACAACGGACCGTATTTATAAATCTCTGCCAGGGGCCTGACAGACCTAGCAGGCTGCCAGTGTTCGGTTTTGCGATTTATGAACGGCTGCCAGCCAATTCCAGTCGCCCCTTGTCCTCCCAGCAAGCCCCTAGATGGCAGGCCCTTGAGAGCTCTGCTGGCAGAGTTTAATAAATACGACCCAACGACGCTAGCCGAGGATAAAACATGCACTACACTGACGGAACTAATGACCTTAGCAGTTGACGCGTCGGGAATCACTATTGAATCAATTAACGTACATCGTTGCCTTTATATTGTCGATGTTCAAGATGACACATCTCAATAGCCTCATTTTTTTCCTAAATGAAGAAATATGTTAAATTTTATATAAGAAGTTATCAGAGGTTGTCTTTTTAAAATCGCGGCCTTGGACGCGTGTGTCGCAGTGCCTCGGTCCCCCAGCGTCCCCTCTGAGCACGCTTTCGGCTTGCCGAAGGTGTGCGGCAGTGATGAATGAGCCATATAGTATGAGTATTTTTAATACCATACCGTATATTTAAAATACCATATAGTATTTTTGTATTCGGTCATCTGAGAAATTGATGATGAAGTATTTCACCACTGAAAGTTGCTATCTCGGAGACATGTTTGTGCAACTGACTCTAAAACGTATTTCTTTAAGTTATTAATTTTTCTAATAAAATAACTAGGTCTATAAGTTATTATTTTTTCTAATAAAATAACTAAGTTCGACAATGCATACAATGCAAATTATTTGCATGGAGCTTAATACCCGTTGTCCAGTGTTATGTTTTGCAAAAACCCCGTTTTATAACTGTTTTGAAATATGTTTTTACTGGTAAATTGCATGACTTTATTTATGTAATTAAATGTACGTATATACAACAATTTATGTAAAACTGTTGCTTGATTTAATATTTATATTTAAATATTTACTATCATTTAACTCGCGATCACCACCATTTTGTAATGTTCAAGATGAATAGTCCCGCCTCCCTGAAATAAAGCTAAAGCTAAAGTCAGCTCGATCCAGCAGAGCGGGGCAGGGGTCGGAAAACTCTGGTAAAGTTCGGCTCAGAACATCGCCCATTTTTTGTGTGAGCGACGGTACAAGATGACGCATCTCAATAACCTCATTTTTTCTTAAACGAAGAAATATGTTAAATGTTATATACGACGTTATCTTTTAAAAATCGCGGCCTTGGACGCGTGTGTCGCAGTGCCCCGGTCCCCCAGCGTCCTCTCTGAGCACGCTTTCGGCTCGCCGAAAGGAGGAAGGTGCGCGGCCGTGATGAATGAGCACATTTATTTTATAGCGGCTCCTGTGGGCGTCGTTTAATTATAAGTTCCTCCGGTGCGATCGTTAAAATCAAGAGCACACGTGGAGGAGGGGAAGGGCTACGCGGAGAAAATTGAACTCTTTTCTGCAACACGAAATCTTCTCGGAAATCATTTTGAAACAACAGGAAGCTAAATGGGAACTGTTAATCTTCATAATGGAGACTGTTTTAGGGAAAGCAATACAATTTTCTTGAATTCGAGATAGTGTTGTGCACGCTAGATACAACACTAAATCCAAGGAAATGTAGTATGCTAGATTCGATATCTCACTGAGATACATTACGTTCGGTAGTAGATCATTCGCTGTGTTCACTGAACTGTGGGGAAGGAGGATTCTAAAGACAGCGTTCTGTGATCACCGATTTAGTGAGTTGTTTTCTCAACAAACAAAACAGTCCATTTTACATCTGATTTAGGGTATGTAAAAGTAAGGTAAATGCCGGCCTGGATGGCCGAGGCGGCTAAGAGCGAGTACCGACTCAGCGCTTCGGTCCGAAGGGTTGCGGGTTCGAGTCCTGCCTTGGGCATGGCTGTTTGTCCCTTGACTTTGTGTGCGTGTGTGTGTGTGTTGTTGCGGAGGGCCTCGCGTTCTGCTGACCCCAGATCAGAGGAGCCCGCAAGTGTTTGTCTAGTGTATGGTCGAATATGCGTCCCTTCGGGACGTAAAGGGCAACCGGCCATCGGCTGGATACAAGCCCTAGGAAAAAAAATGTAAGGTAAATAACTATATTGTGGGGGTACGTCAATGGACAGATCATCACTCAGGAACTACAATTAAAGCGAATTTGCGGAATAAGGACAAAGGACAGATTGGAACTAAAAAGTTTAGAATAATCTATTCAAGTCAATTGAGTTTCGGGGTGGTTGAAATGAAACTAATTCCTGCGATCTGTTCCTTTTTTACGGAATAAACAAATTTATTGAGGGCTGGAATTCACATTGTTTAGACGTTGAACTCTTTCAGATTGGTTCAAGAACACAAAATATATAACACAACATTGGCAGACACAATCAAAACAATAGCACAGTTTAATATCTGTGAGAGAAACTCAATTTCGCACCTCCAAATGATTCAGTGGCTTAGAATACGACAACATGTGTGAGAAAAGAATACAGAGGATACTAGTTTTTAAGTTTCGAGTTGGGGGGGTCTGTGAGGCCTACTTGAAAATGTAAGATACCGGGAGCCTTTTCAATGTTAAAAAAGAAGTCATTAAATATGGGGTGTATGCATTTTTACATTGTGGGAATATTTAACTCGGAGTGGAGAGAGTTGTTTCTTACAACCCAAGGCACTTTCACGGTGATCTATTCCTCGAAAGCTCATTCTTTCCTTGAGCTCGTGCAGATCTCAGCCTTTGATAACCCACCAGCTTTTCAGAATCCATTTTGAAAGAGGGTTCTTCATCAGCAACTCACCACCTGATTCATCCCCATTGATATGAGTTCACACACGAATACACGAGCAGGCAATAGAAAATAAAGTAGTTCCAATAGTTTTGTTATAATTATGAGAAAATTACGGGCTAACTTTTATAACTTCTGTTTGTTCTAAATATGTGGAGATGTGACAATCGGATTCTAAGAGGTGTCCATGATTTTGAAAAATTCTCTGAAACTCCATAAAAATTCAAAAACAATTAAACAGTTTCGATTTTGACTGAAAGATGTAAGTATTCGATATTGTTATTCCACGTATTCTCATACTGCGCGTATCGACTGAATTCCCATACTCAGCGTGTCACTGCTTACGACATAGATGACACGCAACAGCAAAGTTCCAACGAAGAGGTCGCTCGCCCTTTGTACTCATAGGGCATGTGTGACGTGCCACCCAATAATGCACTCTGCAGTCAGAGGTTTCTGAGCACCACGACATCCTACAACTCGTTAGGCATGTATGTCTACGATGACAATGTAAAACGGCGGCATAGCTCAAAGCCGATACTCGGCATTCCCTCGATCCAACTTGTTCTCACATTATTTCGTCATCATTGTTTTAAAAATAGAATATTAGCCCGGATCTATTCAACAATGAAAACTTTATTTTACATACCAGGAAAATACGTGGGCATCTGTGACATGCTCCACGAGTTATTTAGGGATTTTGGTGTGACATTTGAGACGCGTCCTACGAGTTGTAGGACATGTCACATTAGTTTATTAGTACGAGCTAGTAGACATTATTTTCGTGGCCTCTCTGATATGCCGTACGAGCTGTACGACGCGTATGATGCTCATTGCTTATGAGTGCAAAGGGCACATGTGCTATTAACGTTTGCGTTATGGAACACCGTCTTCTTTGATATTATATATCTATGCACGTCTTCTAGAATTCAGTGGGAAATACAGTTATACAAATTATCGTTTATCGTTTCCTTGTTTTCGCGGCAGGAAGTATTATTCCGAAGGACAACATGGATAAGAGCCCAAAATTTATTGCTTATTTATTCTTGAAAATAGATTTTAATACATGGGAGCTTTTTTTAAAAAAAAATCAAAATTCAAGTAGTATATGACTTAGTGTAGGGATCACAGAATTTTGAAAATGTGCACACAATTCACTTTTCCCCATGGCACGTCATACGCAGTTTTAACTGTTTTTTTTGACGTTAAATAAATAAATTCATGATAATCTATGTAATCATGATTTCCTATGTAAAATTTTTGAGCAGTGTGTAAGATACTTTTTGAAAAATCATTTTGGAAAACCAAAATGATGGCATTTTTGCTTTTGAAATTCACCAGTCAGATTTCCTTTCAGATAATCTTATAACTAAAAGGGACAATTTCTTTACTTTATTCATTTCCAGTAGGCTTCCTTGTAATATTTATCAAAATCTATTAGTGATCATATTTTGAAGAATCCAAAAACATCGAGACATATTCTATGTATTCCAGAAAATGTAGCATTCGTCCCATTTCGAGGAATGTTTCCAGTTGTGTAAGAAAATTTGAATCACTTTGTATTTATCGACTGTAAATTATGTAGTACATTCATATGAAATCAATACAAATAAATTATTATGTCATGACTCAATGTGAAAATATATAAATAGTCCCTTCGATTCCCCCCTTTAACTAAGTTACTTTCCCGAACGCGAGCTCTTGCTGGTTCCCATATTGCAGACTGATGTTTCGCCCCATGTCGATAGCAAAATTGAGTTCTTCAATGCTGCTCATATATTTTAGTGGGTTCGCTACGTTCGGGAACTCGGTAAGACGCTATTGATCAACGTCGCGTCTTAACAAAGCTCGTCTCTTCGGGCCCAACTTATTCGTTTACAGAGGTCGATACGAAGGAACAGCGCAGCAGCGTCTAGAATGCCTCTCTGTGACCTCGTGACAACCGACCAACACCGCGGTCCGAGACCCAGGGGCGGCAACTTGTTATGGCTGAAAGCGAAAGTAAGTTTGGAAAAGAGGAGCAAAATGAAATTCTTTCAATACCATAAATTTTTTTTAAAAAATTAACAGTTGGGAAGATTATTGTTATTACGGGCATAGTTAGCGCTGGGCATCAGTCACTGCAGTGCCTTTGACCGGGAGATTCTAGGGTTCGAGTCCCGACGATTTTCGACACTAACTACGTCTAGTTCAGCCGCTGTCTGGAGAGAATTCTAGCGGTTGACTGCTCTGATCGGTAGTTTTCCGTTGTTTCTCCGATCAACAACAGGCGAATGCCGGAGCAGTACCCTAACAAACGGGCCACGGTCCGCGCGCGATCTTTCCTTCGTCTTCCTTGTCATATCCTCACGAGTACAGCCACCTCCAGCGATAAAGCATGCACTCCACTTACGGGAATAATGACTTTCCAGTTGACGCGTCTGGAATCATCAATCAAACTCTTATTATTATATTTATTATTATTATTATCATTATTGCTGCTATTTGTAGCATGAATTTTAAATATTTTGCAAGAGCGCGTACCCTTTATCAGCAGAAAAATTCGTAGGATTTCTACTATCACTTCTCAGTCACAGGCATTTCAGTGTTCCATAGATCCAAAAGACGTTACTTTATGGGACATGTCCAGCACTTTATCCTCTTTGAGAGGAAAACACCTTATGTTCTTTGTCATCCGGAAGCACAGTTGAAGGATTGTTCTCCGCGAGGGCGTCTCAATTTTGTTTGTTTATCTCTTTTTCAACTGAAACCTTCAATCAAGCTCTTGATTTTCGTGAATCTTTTTGTTTTTGTTTGTTTTGTTTTGAGATCTCTTGTTTCCTCCGCCGCGATCTTTAGTATAAAATTCCGATTGGGACTGGCTGGTACGCTTCATCCACCTCCACAAAAAGAAACAATTTCTTTTCTGCTATTTTCATTCACACCTACTACCATTTTAAACATATACTCCCCAATCCCATGGAAGTATTGTACCAAGATGTCTCAAGCAAACCTACCCCAAGGCCTGTTTGTGTCAATCAACATCGTAAGAGGGGTGTGTTTTTTTCTCATAGAATTAGTTTCCATAGACACAATCAAACGTGTCATAACTAAACCGGAGTGGCGTAAGAAATTAAAAACTATCAGATGGTGACAACCATCCTCGGTCTCTTGTACAAAGAGCCCTTGCTGTTATTCAGTGACTGTTAGTCTCCTCCGAAAAGGGGGATTGCAGTTCCATTGATGAAGTTGTAAATTAAATAAATGTTTTATTTAATGGTTCTGCTTTACTGGGAGTGCCTAATTATGTAACTGCAACGGTTTTTCTGCGGGTTCAAGAAGCATCATATATCGACAATCTTCCTACTAAGTGCTTTAAATTGTTAAATATCAAATAGAAGAGGTTCGTTATGCTATACGTTGTTCTTTAATCCTACAATCGTCCATTTGTCCTCACCTCCAAACATAATGCAAGTAAAACAAAAAAGATTGGTCCACATAACATTAACATAATCACTTGATTTTCCATAAAAAATGTTCAGGAATTTTTATTCTGATTTTCTGATTTCTGAATCTTTTTTCTGATTTTACAACTTCAATAAAAATTTGGAGATTTCTACTAGGCTTCCCAGGTCTCTTAATTTTTATTCAATAAGACGTGATCATAAATGATTAATTAAAGTGGATTGTCAGAATGTGCAAATATTTTATCACCTCGGTATCCGAATTTAGAACCTTCTGTTATATCCAGACAGATGCGCTATTTTTATTAAATTTTCTGCTGAATAAATTGTCTACTTCTGAGTAAATTAGTGTACAACACTCCTAAGCTTCACTAATCCATAGACAAAAATCATAAAAACTGCACAATTTTTTTATACTTTGTTGAGAAATGAAATGCATATTTTGAATTACAAATCTAATGTCAAATGAAGATAAATTGCCAAACATTCTAAACAACGCATTTAAAGCCGTCAAAAATTAACTTAACTTGCATATTATATTTAACAATGAGCGAATTACTAAAATTAAGATCCCAATACTTACAGTGACATTTACGCGAAGACAGAAAACGGCTATTCTCTTGGAGTTGCCCAATGCCAACCAGTAATTCCACAGCGCTCTGCGATTTTGGCCTGTAGCGCTTTCTGCGTTGTCGTTGTGATACTAAAATCACGAGGAACGGTCAACTACTCGCAATGCTGACACACAGGAATGCGAGGCAAGTCAGTAGATCGTGCTTCACAATGTTAAACTTCCCAAATTGCGTGACGTCACAAATAGGTTAGCAGCCTATCTTGCAACTAGTCCAGTGACGTCAAGGTCTCCTGCACAATGTTAAACTTCCCAAATTGCGTGACGTCACAAATAGGTTAGCAGCCTATCTTGCAACTAGTCCAGTGACGTCAAGGTCTCCTGCACAATGTTAAACTTCCCAAATTGCGTGACGTCACAAATAGGTTAGCAGCCTATCTTGCAACTAGTCCAGTGACGTCAAGGTCTCCTGCACAATGTTAAACTTCCCAAATTGCGTGACGTCACAAATAGGTTAGCAGCCTATCTTGCAACTAGTCCAGTGACGTCAAGGTCTCCTGCACAATGTTAAACTTCCCAAATTGCGTGACGTCACAAATAGGTTAGCAGCCTATCTTGCAACTAGTCCAGTGACGTCAAGGTCTCCTGCACAATGTTAAACTTCCCAAATTGCGTGACGTCACAAATAGGTTAGCAGCCTATCTTGCAACTAGTCCAGTGACGTCAAGGTCTCCTGCACAATGTTAAACTTCCCAAATTGCGTGACGTCACAAATAGGTTAGCAGCCTATCTTGCAACTAGTCCAGTGACGTCAAGGTCTCCTGCACAATGTTAAACTTCCCAAATTGCGTGACGTCACAAATAGGTTAGCAGCCTATCTTGCAACTAGTCCAGTGACGTCAAGGTCTCCTGCACAATGTTAAACTTCCCAAATTGCGTGACGTCACAAATAGGTTAGCAGCCTATCTTGCAACTAGTCCAGTGACGTCAAGGTCTCCTGCCGGTGGCAGTGGCACGTTTCGTTGCTCCGTGGCATACCACGAGCTTCTGAGTGCAACTAGCGTCGGAAAATGAAACTATCTTCAGTGACCCTGTCGTTTTGCAACTCGGTGAAATCGCATTTAAAAAAGAGGATATGCACAGAAAAGTAAAAATATAAATAAAAATAACTACAAACTTCTTAAATATATCTAAATTACACCTAATCCTATTTCATGTGATAAGCGTAAAAGCGTTCAGGGTGACTTTGACCTGCTCGCTCTTATGGCGATGTGATCAACTGCGTGGAGGGGTGATTTTGTCGTGCTACCCGTGCCACGAGCTTCCGATCGAACTTCATATCATTGAACTAGACACCAGAGTCTTTAATTTCAAAATGATATCATATTTCGATATGGCTGCAGTTTGGATTATTGAATTATTACTAACTTGAGTATTCCGGAAACGACACATAATCAGGAAGTAATTCAATATATAAATATATACTCGTAACATATGATCTTTTATTTTAAATGAGCCATGATTGGCTAGACTGAAATATATATTTCGGTGCGATTAAATGAAGGCTAAAAGATCGAAAACAAGGCAAACGAAAATTATCTGCCTTCCCCTAAGCTACCGCAGCGGCCTCCGCCTTGCCGGTGTGTATAGGGAAGTAAGGCACCGCGCAAAGAAGCGCCCGCAAGCCCCGCATTCGGCAGCGCGGAGTCTAATCGGCCTTCCGGAATCCGGCCTTTGGAGACAAACGCTTGAGCCCACGGAGGCAAGTTTTGCGCAGCGCAGTGCGGAGCGCCGCCTCAAGGCCCACCCCCGCCCCCGCCTCCACCCCTGCCCCCGACCCTGCCCCCGACTCTGCCCCCGACCCTGCCCCCGACCCTGCCCTCGACCCTGCCCCCGGCCCTGCCCCCGACCTTTCCCCCGACCCTGCCCCCGACCCTGCCCCCGACCCTGCCCCCGACCCTGCCCCCGACCCTGCCCCCGACCCTCCCGCACGACTGCCTGCGCCGCCCGCCCCACCTCGCACCCGTGCTCGGCCGGCGGAGCTCGCCAGCGGCAAGAAACCCAAGTTAACGTAGATGTCCCGGACGCGCCTCCCGGTCGACAGGCATCGCTCGGTTCGTCCGCTCTGCTCGTGGGTCTCGGCACACACGTCGTTTGCCTCTTCTGTTTTCCCTCTCCTTTCGTCGTGGGGTCAACCGTCTGCTGACCCCTCTGCTTCTCCATTCCCCTCATCATCGACCTTCGATTCCTGTTCCTTCTTTCTGTTGAGTTGGCTCTCTCCGATTCCGCCTCCGATTCCGTCTCCGACCCGCCCCCGACCCCGCCTCCGACCCCGCCTCAGACCCCGCCTCAGACCCCGCCTCAGTCCCCACCTCAGACACCCGCCTCCAACCCCACCTCCGACCCCGCCTCCAGACCCATCTCCGACCCCGCCTCCCACCCACCTCCGACCGCGCCTCAGTCCCCGCCTCAGTCCCCTCCTCAATCCCCGCCTCAATCCCCGCCTCAATCCCCGCCTCAATCCCCGCCTCCGAATCCCCGCCTCAATCCCCGCCTCCGACCCCGCCTCCGACCCCGCCTCCGACCCCGCCTCCGACCCCGCCTCCGACCCCGCCTCCGGCCCCGCCTCCGACCCCGCCTCCGACCCCGCCTCCGACCCCGCCTCCGACCCCGCCTCCGACCCCGCCTCCGACCCCGCCTCCGACCCCGCCTCCGACCCCGCCTCCGACCCCGCCTCCGACCCCGCCTCCGACCCCGCCTCCGACCCCGCCTCCGACCCCCACGGACCTCGCCCCGCCCGTATCGACCTCCACACGATGCCGCCGTGACCCCACCACCACCCACGACCCCGACCCCAACCCCAACCCTCACATGACCCCACCTGCGACCCCACTTGCGAAATCCTTCTCGGAATCGGCCTCCGATCTCGCCTCCGCGTATATCTCTCAAGCAGTATTCGACTCTGCTTTTCATTCCGATGCCCCTCTGTACCCATCTCCGCTTCCAGTGCCGCCTCTCTCCTCTCGTCCTAATCAATTGCTCAGTCTGTCGGTCCGGATATCGACAACAAGTGGTTGCCAATTCACTGAGGAGAAACAGCAAACTAATTCAAAATTTGCGAGGCCATCCCCTTATTATGGTTTAGAAAGAAAACGACGCACGAAAACGAATTATCGAGAGGAAGAAAAGGAAAGCAGTGGTTCTTCTCTCGCAGTTTCTCTGCGATTGCAGCTGTTACTACGAAAAACTTTGACTGATGATTGCTTCATGCTCTGCGGAATAATAGACTGTTTGGTTGTGAACTGACGAGCCTTTAATGGTATTGATCCTTTCGATGTCTCCTCTCTTATATAATTATTTTTAGAACCTTGCATTTCATCTTCCTTACAACCTGTTACTGAATTACATTGTGAAACAGAGGAAACTAAAGCTATAAACCTGCTCTCCGTATTCAATTACGTCAACTACCGGTTTCATTCAGCAGAAAAATTGCAGTAATAACGAGTCTTTTACTTAATAGTAGACATTACGAAGGTTTCAAAATCGTTTATATCTTGAGATATAGCCATTCGAATTGTTTGCAAAGTGAAGATGAAATGCTCATGATAATTATAATAATCAGCACTTGTGAAAGGGTATACTTTCAAAATGTAATTTTAAAAAAATATCCTGCTCGCCATCAGTAATCGTTTCTCATTCGTTAATCTGCATTATTTCGTTACAAAACAAGACATTTACGAAATATCTCCTTCGACCGCAACTGTTCGACACTGAAGTAATTGTATCAGAGTTGACACGAAACATGATCAACATGTATTGTTATATAGTCCTCGAGAAATTTCACCAAAGCAGCTGAAATAAGAGCTGCTTTGGAAGTAAATAAAAGTAACTCTCATTAACAAAATAACTACCGTAAATATTGTAATTTGAACTGCTGGTTGACCTATAAAAATTGAAAAATAAGCGTTCCACCTATTCTATGAGAAACAGAGAGGAGTTTTTCAATTGACGTATCATCGGTTCTATTGTTTTAAGAATATTCTTGATTGAGAAGTATCACTCCTCATTAGTTTCTAACGTTCCTTGAATTCAGATTTATCTAATGGAAACGTAAGTGACAACAAGCATAAAGTCTTTCCTCGGGTTCCTCGTTTTTATACCCTTCTCTGTTCTCAATTCTCTGTTCTATATTGTCTACTGTGTTTTCTTATTGTATTCTCGCCTGTGCCTTCCCCTTTTCTTCCTTCTTAGCCTTCTATCGTCACGGGGCACGGGTGTTTGGATCCTGAGGGATCTTAGTTCACGAGAAACACGCAGGGTTGTGAGTAGTCTAGTTTTCTTCCCTCCCACCTCACTTCATTTTCTTTTCCAAAATCCACTGTTTCCGTTTATTCTTCTCATCCCCCTTTTCATTGTGTTCTTATTTTCCGCCTTCTTGCCCATCTCCTGCTCTTCCTCGTCCATCTGCTCCTCTGATGGGTAATTGGGATTGCAGGAGGCAGCAAGTCAGTGGTTCCCAGATCTTTTGGGCTCGCAGTATAGTCTCTCACCGTGAGAAACTTTGCGGCATATCCTTATTGTAGAAGCAAACCTCTCTGTATTTGGCCATAGAACTCTCGAGAGCTACTGTCTTTACTATTTCACTTTTCAATATTGCACCTTCGAAAAGATGGATTTTCAGCTTAGAGTGACTATAAAAAGAAATTGTTCCCCTGTTGAACTATTGCGCAAAAGTAAACAAATCCGTTCTTATCACTAAAATAAAACTAGTGGTGCTACAACAGCACATACTATCTCGCATTATTTCCAAATTTGCAATTTTCAAAAATTTAGAGAGTTCAACGAAAATTAAACCCACACCATTCTCTTAATGTTCTTATTTTTCTAATTCTTATGTTTCTGTGCGTGTAACAAATTTAAAGAAAAAATTGGTGCAGATTTTGACTTTTTTAATTTTAAAATGAACTTATTTAAATATCCGTCTTAAAGGAACAAATTTTATTAAAGAAGAAACCACTCTCTTCAATATCATAGTTGTAGGAAGACTCCAAAAAAATTGAGATTTTAGCGAACATGAGCCCTTCACCATTCTCCTAAGCGTTCGAAGTTTGATCACAAAATTTTCGAGAAACTTTTGGAAATGATTTTTGGGTTTCATGTAAAGTACTCTCAATAATCAAATTATCCGCCTGAAACTCCCGAAGCTTCGTGTTCATTCAGATCGATTGGGAATATCAATTTTGAAGAAAATCGACTGATTGGATTAAGCACCAGCGTTGACCAAAGACGAACAAACAGACGTTTTGCTATCAATTACTTTTTCGATAACAAGGACCCACAAAACATAGATTCTGGCTCCAATACGTGTTAGAGGATATTTTCTATATTTAGCAACATGATTTATCCACTTTTTCGTTACTAGGGCAAGGCAATAAGAGTTTCCTGTCACAAATTCCCCGTTTTCCGTCGCACGATTACATACCTTTCTCTTCTTTCGAAGTACCTTGGCAAGAGCGAGAAAGTAAAAAGTAATATTTAACAATTTAATTGGTCATTTTATATATATCTAGTCTATGGTCACATATTGTACAATTGTGTGACCATAGACTCAAAATTTAATTTCTTCATTTTACCTCATTAAATTGTTTCCACAGCATACCCACGTAATTTTGCAACATGCTGCTGCACGTGGCGACACGCTTTCAGACCCGTTGCGCCCACTGGTGGACGGAGCCCAGCTCGCGGGGGCCGCTGCGGTCGGGAGACTTCAAGCACTGCAGAGGGCAGCGGCGGCGCAGGCTTAGCCAGAGCGGCTCGGGGGGGGGGGGCTTGGACAGGACGGGGAAGTGAAGGAGAGGAGCACAGCGGGGTGAAGCGGAGGAGGAAGGGGTGGGACGTGGACTTAGTGGGACAGGACGGGGTGGTGAAGGAACAGGCCGAGGCGGGGAGAAGGTATGGGGCGGGAAGGTGCAACGCAGAAGTGGGACGGTGAATCAAGCCGAAGCGAGGCGAAGCGAGGCGAAGCGAGGCGAAGCGAGGCGAAGCGAGGCGAAGCGAGGCGAAGGCGAGGCGAGGCGAGCGAGGCGAAGCGAGGCGAAGCGAGGCGAAGCGAGGCGAAGCGAGGCGAAGCGAGGCGAAGCGAGGCGAAGCGAGGCGAAGCGAGGCGAAGCGAGGCGAAGCGAGGCGAAGCGAGGCGAAGCGAGGCGAAGCGAGGCGAAGCGAGGCGAAGCGAGACGAAGCGAGGCGAAGCGAGGCGAAGCGAGGCGAAGCGAGGCGAAGCGAGGCGAAGCGAGGCGAAGCGAGGCGAAGCGAGGCGAAGCGAAGCGAGGCGAAGCGAGGCGAAGCGAGGCGAAGCGAGGCGAAGCGAGACGAAGCGAGGCGAAGCGAGGCGAAGCGAGGCGAAGCGAGGCGAAGCGAGGCGAAGCGAGGCGAAGCGAGGCGAAGCGAGGCGAAGCGAGGCGAAGCGAGGCGAGTTTGAAGGCGGCAGTGTGGAGACGGGTGGAGGCTATGCGTGGCGGACGGAGGCTGATTCCTAACAGGTGGAACGGGATGCAGTGGGCGCTTTGGGAAAAGGGCGTAGCATGGACCCAGCTGTGGTAGGACGACGCGGGGCGGGGCGTTGGTGGGGTGGGGTGGGGCGGAGGAGACTGGGAAAAGGTGGACGCGGGTTGCGGTGGAGCGAATGAGAGGGCGGCAAGGGGCGTGGAGGAATAAGCGAGAGATTAACGGAGCACGGTGGGGAGAAGCGGGACAAACGGCTAGACGGCGGCAAGGTCTGTGGGGTCGAGGCTGGATGAATGCATGGAACATAACGCGTGGAGGAAGAGGATTCAGTGCGGACTTCGCGAGGCGCGAGCGACGCCAAGCGGAACTTGGCGTTAGCAGGGGCAAGAGGGGGAGGTGAAGGAACGGGTCGAGGCGGGGAGGAACAGAACACGGGTGGGACGGTGAGCCGTGACGAGACGAGTCGAGGGAGGGCGTCGGGCTGGAGGCGGGTGGTGGCTAGGCGGGGCGGAGCGGAGGCGGTTGAGGCTAAACCCTAGCAGGAGGTGGAAGGGGATACAGTGGGCGTGGCGGTAGAGGGGCAAAGCATTAACCTAGTGGGGGCAGGACGAAGCGGAGCGGGGCGCTGGGAGGCGAAACGGGGCGGGCGAGACTGGGAAGGGGTAGAGGCAGGGTAAAGTGGAGTGGGTGTGAAGGTGACGAGGGCTGAGTAGGCGGGGGAACGACGGGAAGAATTAGGACGAACGGCGAGTCGGTGGCGAGGGTAGCGGGGCGGAGGCTAGGAGAAGGCGGGCGGGGGAAAAACCGAACGCGTGGGGTAAGGGGTTGCAGAGGGGATTTGGCGTGACGAGAGCGACGCCAAGCGGCATTTGGGCTTAGCTGTGGCCAGAGGGGGAGGTGAAGGAACGGGCCGAGGCGGGGTGGGACGGAGAGCCGGGGCGAGGGTGTCGGGCTGGAGGCGGGTGGTGGCTAGGCGGGACGGAGCGGAGGCGGTTCAGGCTGACCCCTAGCAAGGGGTGGAAGGGGATGCAGTGGGCGAGGTGGGAGAGAGGTGAACCTAGTGGGCTACGCGGTGCGGACCGTGGTGTTGGAGTGAGGGCGGGTCGGGGGAGACCGGGAAGGGGTGGGGTGCAACGGACGTGAGAGCGGTAAGGGGCGAAGGAAGAGGGGGAGCTTAGCGGGTGGGGAGGGCGTCGGGCTGGACACGGGTTGTGGCTAGGCGGGACGAAGCGGAGGCGGTTCAGGCTGAATCCTAATAGGGAGTGGAAGGGGATGCAGTGGGCGAGGTGGGAGAGAGGTGAACCTAGTGGGCTACGCGGTGCGGACCGTGGTGTTGGAGTGAGGGCGGGTCGGGGGAGACCGGGAAGGGGTGGGGTGCAACGGACGTGAGAGCGGTAAGGGGCGAGGAGGAAGAGAGCTTTGCTTGGGTGGGGAGGGCATCAGGGCTGGACACGGGTTGTGGCTAGGCGGGACGAAGCAGGCGGTTCAGGCTGAATCCTAGCCAAGAGTGGAAGGGGATGCAGTGGGCGAGAGGCAGGAGAGAGGTGAACCTAGTGGGCTACGCGGTGCGGGCCGTGGTGTTGGGTGAGGGCCCGGGTCGGGGAGACCGGGAAGGGGTGGGGATTACAACAGACGTAAAGGAAGCAGTAGTAAAAGGGAGCGAGAGGAAAAGAGGGAAGCAGGTAGGGGAGGCATCCGAGTGAACACAGGTTGTAGCTAGAGCAGGACGAAAGCGAGCAGTTCAGGCTGAATCCTAATAGGGAGGGGAAGGGGATGCAGTGGGCGAGGCGGGAGAGAGGTGAACCTAGTGGGCTACGCGGTGCGGGCCGTGGTGTTGGAGTGAGGGCGGGTCGGGGGAGACCGGGAAGGGGTGGGGTGCAACGGACGTGAGAGCGGTAAGGGGCGAGGAGGAAGAGGGGGAGCTTAGCGGGTGGGGAGGGCGTCGGGCTGGACACGGGTTGTGGCTAGGCGGGACGAAGCGGAGGCGGTTCAGGCTGAATCCTAATAGGGAGTGGAAGGGGATGCAGTGGGCGAGGCGGGAGAGAGGTGAACCTAGTGGGCTACGCGGTGCGGACCGTGGTGTTGGAGTGAGGGCGGGTCGGGGGAGACCGGGAAGGGGTGGGGTGCAACGGACGTGAGAGCGGTAAGGGGCGAGGAGGAAGAGGGGGAGCTTAGCGGGTGGGGGTGGCGAAGGGCGCCGGGCCGATGGGACAGAAAGCAGAAACGGACCGCGCCCTCCCCGTCCTCCGCCCTGCGGTCAGCCGGTCTCCGTGGCAGGTGGGATTCGCGGAATTAGGAAGACGGATGTACGCGCCGTCCTTTTATTCCTGACCCTAGTCCGCTAGATTTGAACGCGTCGTGATTAATAACTCGTCGCCCCGCGTCTTCCTGCACCTTTCGCAAAAGAGGATTCTGCTTCAAACTCAGGGTGGAGATGCTCAAAGAGTTTTTACTTCATTAAAGGTAGCTACCCTCGGGGTTGGCTACATTTCAAAAACTTTTAGTCCATCAGAATGGCAATGGAAAATTGAAATACAAACAACACTGGTGTATGAATAGTTTTTATTACTAATACGTTGCCTAATTTCATTTGAAAATGTAGTTCTATTTGGCTGAGTAAAGAAAATATGTTTTCTGTTTTTAGTACCTGATTGCTTTTGTTTTTAAAAAAATATTCATATCTGATACTTTGTGGCCGATTCGACTGAATTAGTAAACATAATTTGCGACTGAATTCGAATGATAATTTACGACTTTGGGTAATTTTGATATGTCAAAATATTTGTTCGACGAAACTTTCATGGGTAGAATAATTGGCGATATTTAAAAAATTAAATTAAACTTCATAATGAACCTAGTCTTTTAAGTCAAGTTAAAATATTGATAGGTGTTGTGCATAGAATGTTTGTAATAATACTTTCATTTTGGTAACTCATTTAAATGAGCATTAAAACCAGCATACAGAGAAATTCAGAGGGTTGACTCGATTTCATTCAATGAAAATTAATCAGTTCGAGTAGCATCTACTATAGTATATAACATATACTTTTATCACTCATTTAGTTGTATGTTGATAAACAAGACGTGCAGAAACAACGTTAATGCAGTTTGTAAAACAAAGGCGTTTTAAGGAATTTTCAGGTTGTAGAATTACACCAGTGATTTGCCATCGGAAAGATGAAAGAGCGATAAATTTTGGAGGTTTCTCTAAGTAGAACACTAACTTTCCAGACACGTAAAGTCCTTTTAATACTCTGGATCATCAAACTTCTACAACAAAATTCAAAGAAGGAAGACAAAGAATATATTTCTCCTATCGGTGATGAATGGGAGTATGAAAAATGTTAATTGAAAATTATTTTTTTGCAATTTCATTATTTGGAAATGTTTTTGAGAATTTAAGATTATAATCAAATAAACTAAAAAACTACATTAAAACTGCAGAGAAAGTTTAAATTTAAGGTTACACACCATTAATGATTTTATTACATAATCACATTCTTAATAAGAAATCAAAAGCCTTAGTGGAAAAAAAAGGAATTTCTGTTGCAATTTTCAACGATATTATTTATCCAATCACGCAAATACAAACCATCTCGTTGGAACAGCTGAAGTATTTGCGTACAGTGGTAAATGGCCGGCAAACAGTAATACATTTCATCGACATTGTGTCAATAAAATCTGATATTACTTTTGAGTAATGTTGTATGACAAATTTTAAACGTAGACAGATATGTTTGAGTCTGTTCGTTTATTCTTGGTTTACGTTTATTCTTGGTTTCCTCTAAATATTTACTTTCCATTTGAATGATTCTCGTAATGATATTTTAAAAACTAGCGACGTTAGTATCTTTAATTTTTATTCATATCCTACGATTTTATGTGATAATTACTCACTTGCTGAAGTATATTACGTTGTGGCCTACATTGTCATATGAACATTTTACAAATTTAATACATCGTTTATCCATACGTTGTTGTCGTGCCTTCCCTGCGATATTTCTTCTTTTTAAAAGTTAAGATAATAAAAACTTGCATCTCTTATCAGTGACATCTCATCTAGGTTACCGCCACACGTTCCAGAATTTCATGTTCTTTGTATTATATTAAGTTTAAGCGAATCATTTAAGTATTAAATGTACAATAATCGTAATTCGTTAGAGCAGGGGTTTGAAGACTTTAACTATACATGGTAGTGAAGGAACGGGGTGATAACTATTAGTCTACTAGCTTCTTTCTTTTATAGTGATAAGTCGAAATATATGCGGTGAAATACGGAATCAACTACAAAGGAATGTCCTTTATTAATTTACCTGTATTTGTTTTCTTCTTCTAGTTTGATATTATATAACTTACAAAAACGATAGCAGTGACTGAGCAACCAAAAAAATTACATCATTTCAATGATTAGAAAGAACCGAATATTATAAATGTAAATATTAATTATAGTTATATTAGCATTACAACATCTCTTAACTCGTCAATCTCTCTTTGGATCTATTAGATTCACTACTTATTACTCACTAAAATATTTAACGTCAAAACTGCAAATTATTGTCTGGTGGGAGAGAAAAATTATCATTTGTGTTCAGACGGAAGACAAGAACACTTCTGCACATTTGCTCAAACAATCATGGAAACGTAAACAAACGATCGAGATAGGGCCAAAGACTCAATAGAACGATACTACTCTTGTTTACTGGCATATTCAGTCTTCAATCAATGCATTAGTAGCATTACGATCTAAATATCATTTTCCTTCGTGTATCTTAATTTTCAAGGTTTCTTCATCGAGAAAAACCTATGAGTTGGAGAAAATATTTTACATCGCATTTGAACTTGTGTATAAACTTTAATTCTTAGATATTATCTGCTATTGTATCGCGAAATAAAAAACGTTCTAGTTTCATGTCCGTATTTTTTGTGAGGTGATGATACTGATTCCTAATTAATACAAGTATTACGTACGTCATATTTTATAATTATAAATATCTGTACTGTATTTGTATCCCCCCATTTGAATATGTCATTATTGACGAAATTATCTGATTTTAAATCATAATTGCATAGGCAAGTCAATGGTAGCATCCCAAGCTCAATGAAGACAGGGTTGAATAAATGAATAATTATTTTGCTTGTTCGTAGTTTTTTCTGTGATCTAAAACTACCCTCTAACTAGTAGTGCTAAAACAGCACGTACATTTGCCCGTACTTTTCACAGTACTCAAATTTTCGAAAAGTTGCAGTACATGACCTTACTTCAAAATATGCCTTTAAGGGACAGATTTAAATAAGGGAAAAAATCTTCATAATTCCAGTTGGGCGCCAAAAAAACTTGAATATTTGCAATTTTCAATAGATCAGAGTTTTCAAAGAAAATGAGACCTGCACCGTTATCTTAAGCGTCCTTCAAACTATCCAACAAAATGGTGCAACTTTTTTGAAATTTTCGAATATCCCAGGGGCTCATATAAAGTACCCCCTAAAATTAAAATATCGGTTTCAAATTCAAGCAGCCAGCGGACAGACGGACGGACGGACAGACAGACGTTTTGCCGTTTTTCGGAATCAATAACCCAAAAAACATGGTTCTGGTTACACATGTTTTTTTTTTAATTTAACAAATTAATTTATCCACTTCTTCGTTACTACAAACCTGTAATAAGAGGTTTTCTGCGGAAAATTGGCCGTTTTTTCGCGCAGCATTACATAACTTTCTCTGTACGGCGTAAGCGATAGCGAGAGGGCTAGCAGAGAAAGTAAAAAAATGTATAACTAAACGCCACCGCCAGCGGCCGCAGAGGGCGGAAGCTGAAGTGGAGGCGTCGGAGGAGACGGAAGCAATGACGAGAGCCGGGGGCGGAGGGGGAGATGGTAACGGAGGGGGAGACGGGGGCGGGGCCGGGGGCGGGGCCGGGGGCGGGGCCGGGGGCGGGGCCGGGGGCGGGGCCGGGGGCGGGGCCGGGGGCGGGGCCTGGTGTGGGAGCGGGGGCGGGGACGCCACGGATCGCACCGAGCGATGCGTAAACTGTCCGCGCGTCCTATCGGAGCGATAACGCCGCCGCCGTTTCTCTCGCCAGATAGCGCCCCTCGAAGCGCGGGACGGGGCGGGGGCGGGGAGCGGGGAAGGTGAGGGGACGGAGGCTGTTCGCGTCTGCGGAGGCGTCGGAGCTCACGAGAGCGAATGCGATCGCATAGAGACCCGGTGGCGGGAAGGAGCGGGGGGAGGAGGGCGCGGATATCACAGGACCGAGACGTGGATCAGAGGCGGGGAAAAGTGAGGGGTGGATAAGGAAGAAGGCGTAGAGTTATAAAAGGGTTGGGGGAGCGGCGTAGAACAAACGGCCGGGTGGGAGACGGTTGAATTTGACGTTGAGGGGCAATGAGATGTGAAAGAAAGGGCGCGAGTAGGCGATAAGATTTGTGGAAGGCAAGGAGAGGAGAGGAGAGGAACGGTGGAGGCGGCGTCAGGAGAGAATCCTGCGCGGGGAGAGAAAAGAAGAGCTACGAGAGAGATGGTGAAAGCTGATCCCGAAGTGGATTCACAGGAGCTGTCAGGAGGATCATGACCCACCGAAAAGAAATCCAATCATAAGAAAAAAAAACATTCTCTGACAGAAGATGAAAAGGCTTGGTATTGTATGAACGACACATATTGATATTTTCATGAGTAAAAAATACGAATTCCTAATGTAATAAAGATAAATAATTTTATAAAATCAGTCGAAGATTCATTAAAAATTATCTTTAAATAAGTTCGGGATTGATCTACTGTTCTCCTCGGAATGTCTCATTGGCAAAAATCACATGCCAGAATTTTGTCTTTGAAACTCAATTATAATGTTGCTTAAGGTTTTTAAATGAAATTCGTTTAGTCGCGATTTTCGAACAGAAGAAGTCGACATATTAAATCAATAAAACGAAGTAGACAACGCTTTCTTTACCCCCGAAGTCCGTGACGGAGAAGTAAATGTTCACAAAGTTTGATATTTATCTTGCCAATAATTTATTCACTACGGAAAACAGCAAATCAATAGTTCCAGAGGAACTTTCAAATTATATAGTCAACTTTGATATGTTGGTTCGAACGTCAATTGCTGCCACCAGGGAGCGTCACATTGTCGAGGGTTTTTTTTTACTTTTTTGATACTGAGTATTATTAAGAATAGTACTAGTATAATTTATTAATAATTGGTAATAAGTTATTGTTAAAAATGAGTAATTAATAATAATAGTAATAATAATACCGAGAACATTAAGTCATTTCTTAAAGGAGAGTCATGAAATGAATCGTCCCAAGAATTCCTTACCACACAACCACCTTAGAAAACCTTACCGTTCTCATCCTGTACCATTAAAATTTCACTTGTAATGCACGTTGTGGCCATTCACTTTCTTCTTTCTTTGATGATCAATTTTGAGACCACTGGCACTCAGTCTCGACGCTGATTTTTAGCTTGGCAACTGTAGGATTTGAATCGTCTCACGACGGAAAGTGTGCTGGGGAAGGGGCGCGTTGAGTGGAGTGGCGATCGAGCGGCCACGCCCACGCGCCCACGCTGGCTGGCACTGGGCGAGGCCGCGCGGCGAGGGCGGTGCACAGCAAGGGAAGACAGTCAGTGGCTTTGTTGGATTGATGATTCCAGGGGCGTCAGCTGCTATGGACAATAGTCCCGTAAGTGTAAGGCATGTTTTTTATCACGAGAGGTGGCGTTGATCTTCTTCCGCTGGATGATGAGATCCGCCGCCAATCTAATTACCTGTCGGATAGCAGGATTTTCCCCAACCAGATATCTCCCACCAGCGGGGCACCGATCCAGCAGAGAGAAGCTCTAACGCGGTCTCCTGGTATGTGAGGCAATGTAGTGTAAGTGTGTGTAAGTACGGGAGGGGGATAGGAAAGGAAGAGGAAGTAATGATCGCGCACTGGCCGTGGCCCGTTTGTAAGGGTACCGCTCTGGCATTTGCCTGCCATTTATCGAAAAAAACACGAAAAACTACAATCAGAGCAGGCGGTAGATATAATTCTCCTCCAGATAGAGACTGAATTCGAATGTAGTTAATGTCGAAAATCCTGCCACTGTCTTAAATGGTTATCCAGGACTTCCCGGAGAGAGGCACTGTGCTGACATCAGTTGATGCCCTGAGCCACCTCTCACAGTGCAGGCAGTCGCAAAGGAGATCAGGGAGGTGATTGAAGCAGGTGGGAACGTCGATTCTGTTGATTGATTGATGTTCATAGGCATGGTCATTAGTCCTGTTAGTGAAATGAATGTTATATCTCGAGAGGAGGCGGTATTCCTCCCGCACTGTATAGTGAGATCCGGCGGAAACCTACGTGTCGGCTTATGAAGGGTTTTCCCATCCAGTGGGGCACCGCCCCAGCCGGGACAACCCCTAATCTCCCGACCGGTCTCCCAACATGTGTGGTAGTGCATGTAAGTGTGTGTGATTAAGAGGGGAGAATAGTACAAAGAAGACGAAGAGATCGTGCACGTTACGTGATCCGTTTTTTAGGGTATTCCTCCGGCATTCGCCTGTTATTTATCTGAAAAACCACTGAAAAGTTTCGATTAGAGCAGCCGGTTGCTAGATTTCTCCTCCAGTCAACGGCTGAAATGTTAGTCGAAAATTTGCCTCCATCGATACTCCATCGATACCCTAGGACCTCATGATCAGAATCGCAGTAGAGACAGCGGGTGAGAGTTAACTCAGTTGGTGTGGGGATTGGAGCTGACACAGGCGTCGCAGATTGGTGCAGACAGGCGCGAAAAGGAAGAACAGAGGGCGGGCCAAGCTGGTGGGAATCGTTTCGGCGGAAACGAGGAGGATGGCGGCGAGGCAGGACGGTCGGGACGAAAGTGATTGAAAAGCAGAGCGGTCGGAGAAGTTCGGGACCAAGTATGTTTGTGTGTGTGTGTTGGGAGGGATGGAATGAAGCGGGAAGGACAGATCGGTCATGAAGGCGAGGGTTGATCGAGGCATGGATGTGGATGAGTAAATTAGAATTGTACGGCACCGGCGGGAGGCATGGCGAGAATGGAGGTGTGGCTGCGAGGGAACTTTGTGAGAATGAAGGGCGTGGGCGATAGGTGGGGCTGAGTAGTATGACAAGGATGGGAGGAGTGACGAGGACAGTGAGAGACAGTGGGGGATAAGTAGTGTGGAATGCGGAAGTGGATGGTGTGGCGAGAATGCGTGTGTGGGAATGAGGGATGCGTGAAGAAATTGATTGATTGGTTATTTCAAGCACATTAGCTGCTGCTATTAGTCCCGCAAAAGTAGTGAATTTTTATCGCGTACGTGGTAGTGATTTCCTCCGCCAAATGACAACCCGACCTACCCGTCAGCTTGCAAGGTTTTCCCAACCAAATATTATCTATCAGCGAGGCACCACACCACCACAGTCATGACAAGCTCTAAGCTCCCAATTGGCCTTCCTGCGTATGAGGTGCATGTAAGTATAAGGGGTGAGAATAAGGAAGGAGGAATAGGACAAGGAAGAGGAAGAAAAGATCGCACGCCGTCCAGGGCCCGTTTGTGGTTACTGTTCTGGAAGTTGTCAGGTGTTGATCAGCGAAACAATGATAACTACCGATCAGAGGAGCCGACCGCTAGAATTCCCCTCCATACAGTGGCTGAATTTGACGTAGCTATGTATTCAGGGTCGCAAATTCTGGCATCGTCGGAATTCGATCCCTAGCATCTCCCAGTTTTGATTCATTGATTGATTTTTTCGTGTTTCCGGGCACGTCAACTGCTTTGGTCATTAGTCCCGTTAGTGTAGTGCGTGTTTTTCTCGAGACATGGCGGTGATCTTCCTCCGCTGGGTGGCGAGATCCGGCGCCGACCTACCGTCGGCTAGTGGGGTTACCCCCTAACCAAGACTCTCCCACCAGCGGGGTACCGCCTCAGCCGGGACAAGCTGCAAGCTCCCGACCGGTCTGCCGGAATATGTGGTAGTGTAGTGCATGTTAGTGTGAGTGTGTGTGTAAGGGGAGAGGATAGGACAAGGATGAGGAAGGACAGATCGCGCGCGGTCCGTGGCCCGTTTGGTAGGGTACTGCTCCGGCATTCGCCTGGTGTTGATCGGAGAAACCACGGAAAACTACCGATCAGAGCAGCCGGCCGCTAGAATTCTCCTCCAGACAGCGACTAAATTCGACCTAGCTGGAAAGCTAGTGTCGAAAATCCTGCCGCCGTGGGGAGTGTAACCTAGGACCTCCCGGAGAGAGGCGCTGCAGTGACATCAGTTGATGCATTGAGCTACCGCTCCCGGTACAGCGGCTGAATTTGACGTATCTATGCATTCAGGCTCGCAAATCCAGGCATCGTCGGGATTCGATCCCTAGGACCTCCCGGTCAGAGGCGCTGCAGTGGCGACAAGACGCGTGAAGAGGACGGCGACTGTGGCAGAGAGGGAAGTGAGGCGTTGCGAGGAGGGGGCTCGACGCAGGATTGGGCGAACAGCGGGCGGCGAAGTGGGGGAGTGCGGGGACCCGCGGTCGGGTTGGGGGCGGCGCGGGCCGGCGCCTGCTCGTCTGGCGAAGCGCTCATTTAGATGTGTTGGCCGCCGTCCAAAACGCAGGAATCTCCGAGCGGCGTCGGATCTCACGCGTTTTTTACTACTGCGCCCTCGCCCTCGCCCGCGTCACCGATTTAAGGGCGCGTCGCCCGCGGGATTAGGCGGCGCGTGGGAGGTCATGGGCGACGCGACGCCTGCTTAGGGCGAAGGGACGGCGACGAAAGCTGTGGCAATAACCCCAGTACTTAGTGCTTAATGTAGGTGCTTGTTAGGTGCTTGGGGGAAGAGCATCGTCAATGAAAGGGAAATTAGAGGTGGTTGATGTCGCGCGGACTTTCTCGTAGTACAGGTTATGTTATAAAGGGTGTTACTCTCTCGATAATTTCAATACACATATAACAATCTTTAAAGTATTTTTGAAGTTTTTTTTAAATTTTTGTGTGATGTATCGCTGAAAATTTGGTATTTATTACTGAATTTGTAAAAGCAGGCAACCTACCCTTTAATTTAAATGTAAGTGAAAAATGTTCACTGGGCACAAATAGGCAAATAAAAAATCAATTGAGCAGTGACGTTTACAGAACTATGTACTACAGACAATAATTTCTATATATCAATGTATCTCAAATGCTTGAAACACATTATGATGTCTAATTAATAATCGTTTTAAAAGTAAATTCTCTATTTAAGGGTTGTAAAGTTACTTTCATTCGCTATCGCATTATGAACTCCTCGTCATCAACAAGAATTCATAGCAACCAACGTAAGATTGTAAACTTAATCAATATTTGAAGGAAAACAAAGAATTCAACTCTGAACAGAACACTCAATAAAACTAAAGGAAAGACGAAAATCCCATTTTTTCGTGCTGCGGTTTTGACGATGGAAACAACATTGCCACATCTTCCTCGCGCCGAAGAGAACATGTAACGCACAATGACAATACAGTGACAAACAATACTATAACAATAAACTCAAATTCGCTCCGCACGCGTAAAACACATCGTCTGGCTCGTACATTACACCATAAACCATGAAGGCAGGGCTCACGCTCAACAGCTGAATGACACTGAGCTCCTTCACTTGTTTGCGCCGAGTTATTGGCAACATCGCGTCTGAAAAGCCACGCCATTAGCGGTTGCTAGGATACCACCAGCAGCAGCGTTACCACGTGACTTACATGACAAGCACAAAGAATAAAATTTCGGGACGGGATGTAGTGTCAGATGCATTCTAAAACCAAACTCTCGGCGTTTCGCCGCCATTAAGAACACAATTCTCGGTTCACGGACCGCAGGAAAACAGTGTGACGTGATAAAATGTGACAATGTGATATGATAAAATTAATAGAAAAGTTTATTTTTACACCAGCTCATTTGTAAAACGGAGGTGCACATGCATTCTTGAATCCTTCAAATTCTCAATTCGTTTTCAGTTTCGAGAACGTGAACGTTTGCGGTTCCTTTATGACGAATCTGTCAGCTCCTATCGAATTCTATAGTTTCAAAATATATTTGTTTTCCCTGATGTAGGTTTGCATAACTTATTGCACGTCTGTTTATTGAATGTTCATTCATTGAATGTTCACAAAAGGCGTTCTAGCTTTTCTGTACTAACGTTCTAGCTTTTCACTTGTTTGTACTAAGTGATCACTATATAAAATTTGATGCGTTGTCATTGAAACAAGTAAGAAGAGGTACGCATCTCCTTTAACGGTGCCGAGTTTGTGGCAACATCGCAGTCCGACGCGCGCCGTTTGAAAAACCGCCGCCATTAGCGGTTGCTAGGATACCGCCAGTAGCAACGTTGTCACGTGACTTACATGACAAGCACCGAAGCATTCGTCACGACGGCGTAAGTTGTGGTAACTCTTTAGTCTAACTTGCCATCCAACCCCAGGACACTAGGAAACTCCCAGTTTGCGGTGGTAGGAAAAGCGATGACCCGTTCTCTTCACGCTGCGTGTAAGAAAATAAATAGGAAGGTTAGAAGGAGCCAGAAAGTGTTGGTCAAACAGGAGAGTGGTATTTACGAAAATATTCCAGACTTTTCTATTAAGTCATTTTAAGGAAAGAAGTACATTAAATTGGAATCCTTAAATCACTATCATTTGAAAAAACATACTTGAACTTTACAAACGAAGACAATCATAGAATTTTTTAATTTTTGGAATCATAAAAATTCTAATATTTTTTAATCCTTTATTTTTCAAATCTTTTTCTTCAGGTTTTCCTCTATCCTTATGTTTCAGACGGATGATACTTATATTACTAAACACATATAAAAATGGTAACTCTTCTACATTTTTGTAGTTTTTTTTTATTTTTGTAATAAAATCATTAAGGTAATCATATAATTCGGTATTAATTCATTGAAATTAGGTCAAAGGAGCGTAACGAAATTTGCGTGGTCAGGCGGAAGAGCGGGCCTCATGGCCTCATGAGTCTCGCCACGTAAAATAAGGCATTCATTCATTCATTGGAATATATGTTAGTATCATAGCAACACCCATTCCTTGAGCGTGGTTAGGGACAACATTGCATTATGAGACTGAAAAATCGCGACTATTAGCGGTTGCTAGGATACCACATGCTTCAGCGTAATCACGTGACTTGCATGTCAAACACCAACTGTCGCTTCGGGATGGAAATTGCTTTCTAATCAGTGTTGCCAAAAGTACCAGGATCCTGGTATTTTTACCGGTATTTAAATGAAGATACCATGTACCAGGATGAAGACATCCTAGTACGCATAAATACCAGGAATTTAAGTCTATGTAATTGATAATGAACGATTTAAGATTCCTATAATATTTTCTATTAAAAAATTTAACACGAACACCAATATTACAAATAACTGTGATATTCGTGAAAACACTGCCATAAAAACATTAAGAGTGACACAGGATTATATTTTTCCAGCACATGCTATAGGAGAAAAGGATACGTCTTGGTCTGTCATTTATGATGGAAAGACTTATTTCTTTCCACCATGCTTCCATTTAGTTTATAGAAATAAAATGTCTCGATATCCAGTTAAATTTAACTAACTTTCTGTGTGCGTTAAAAATACAATAGAATTATAATATGAACAATTTCAGAGTCAATTGTAATGGGTACCATAAACTGTAGTGGAAGTACCAGGATTTTTTAAGGTTGGTACTGAGTAACACATTTAATCCTGTGGTAACGTCGTTTTTTAAAAAAGTATTAGAGAAGTTTAGAAAATAGTTTTTTAAAAATACCATTATTTCACTTAAAATTACGCGAAAATTACTATTTTGAAAAAAACTGTACACGACCTCGTTTAGAGACCTAATTTTGAAGAATAGGTTTCATTGTAAAGAAAATATTGCAGTTGTAGATTTTTTTTTAAACTTTTTTAATTTTCAAAAATTTAGAAAATTCTAAAAGAGTATTCTATCTGATAAAAATTAATCCAAAAATTTGAAGCCGTTTTTGACAAAAAATTGAAAATGTTCTTGAAGGTTAATGAAAAGTACTACCAAAAAATAAAATATCCGTTTCAAATCCAAGGGTCGCGAGAATTCAAAACATTTGAGGGGGGTAAAAATGTTGGTGAAAATCCTACGTACGGTTTCGCCACGTGTTGATCACGGACAGACGTTTTGCCGTAAACCAATTTTTATTTAACCATATGCAAAAATCCGCAGCTTATTTACTGTTCTTAAAATTGTGTGTGCAACAAAACAGTTCTCATCAACAGCTGTCCCATTTCTATGTTTGGTACATTTTCGTTGCAAGCCCACGATAGTTTACTTTCGTTGAACGTTATTACGAGAGTGTTGTAGCATATTTAATTGGTGTGGACAACATTGTGGACCAGAATCCAGAAGTGGACAACATTGAGTCACGATGCGGTCGGAAAACCGCAACAATTACTGCTTGTTAGGATACCATCACCTACATCGTCAGGGCAGTGACTTTCGTGCAAATTGAAAAGATATTCACCCAGGAACACATTGTGGTCTTCCAACCCGTCAACGCGAGCAGATCTCCGCAATTAAGACGGCATCTCCCAGCTCGTCGATGGAGACGCCAGTCTTTTACACGACACCGAGGGCAATAGGTCGGAAGGTTAGAGGGATTGCCACCAGTGCGCGCGAGTCAAACGGCGCAGTAAAGCCGTCGCGATCACCCGCTATCACCACGAGAGGCGAGAGGGCTTTGTTATCGCCACGTAATTTTTTTTAGTGTAATGGCCGCCGCGGCAGCATGAAGGGCGGTGGCCCTTTCAGCGTTGCCCTCCCGCAGAAAACACTCGTCCACCCGTTGTTTTGGAGGTCAGCCCTTTTCATTGCGTTCCAGGGCAGCGAGCGGCGGCACATTGTATTTACTCGTCTTTCGTCGGTGGTTAAGAATAGAGTTTTACGCCCCGTTCTGTGCCAGTGCTCTGCTTTTGTCAGGTATGAAGTTTAATAAAGTGCGCTGGCGGAATAGGTTGATCAATGGAAGATAAATTATTCTTTTATCGATTCGGCTATTCTGAAACAGGATAAAGGTTTATTTAATATCAGCGGGGGTCCTCGTATCTGAATATACAAGTAGATGAATAAGTGAAATGAAGCTCACACAGGTTTAATAGTGTACGGTAAATAGACATGATTTCGACGAACTTTTGGTCAATTTCTCTCAACTTACAGAATAGTTCTTCGTGATTTTAGCCTTACCACACATACGTAAAAAAGGAAAGCACACTTCACGTGCATATTTTATATTGTCCACAAATTCCTCGCCGTAATCAAATAACGCAAGTTAATATTTTTAATTATCTCTGGAGGAAGTAATATCATGTATTTACGTCTATCTGGATCATACTTGTTCAATAAAAGAATTCAAAATTCCATACGCCTATGTACAGAACTTACTCACTGGTGTTGGAGGATTTGCTCTGTCCTAGTTGAAATCTCTAAGTTATTTACAATTCATTCTCGAAACGTTGGTGTGCGACGTGAATACTCATTAATGTTAGTCAAATGACCCACATTGTCGTAAACTTGTGGTTCTACAGAAGTGCACACATATTCTCGTTCTAGTTAGTACTAGTAGCCCTCGCATTACAAATTAAAGAATCAGAAAGAAGAAAATTAGATCTGAGTAAACGTATGAAGATGTTTGGATGAAAAAGAAAGAAAATATGAGCTAAATAAGTCTAGACAGGTTCCGAGGACATAACAAATAAAATAGGTAATAAAACAATTTATTGATAGGATTTATGAGCCGTCACGCTACTTCCATCGATTCTGTGATGATACAATTTGGGAATGTTATTCCACTAGATAGTAAATGCAATTGTTTCCAAAGTGATTTCAGTATCAAAAATGAGTATTAAAAATTTTGAGTAGAAGAAAAGTCGTACGACAAAGCATACTTTCCGTACGTAATATTATATTTTACTATAAAAATACTGTGATGAGGAAGAAATAACTCAATAATGAGATTTTTATTTTATACAAAACATGAGATGACCTTGTTAGCGCAATTTTGTTATAAATTTATGGTGGTGAATAATAGATTATGAACACATAAGCGCGAAAGGTTTATTGTTCTCCTAGCACGATTTTCTATATGAGCACTCATTCAAGGGAGCGTATGCATCCATCCTTCAGACGTCCGGGATTTGGTCCAGGTGGTCGTGGGAATATTTTTCAAACAACACCTACAAGAAGAAAATCCTATTTATTATTTTAAAATAAAATTTATTTTTCACTTAATATTTTTCTCTTCAGTTTTGATTTCAAGGCCTCATTTAATTTGTAGAGAACTCTATGAATCATTTATAAGCAATTGTAATTGTATTTCATTACATTAAATTTCGATTTAATTTGTATCTCTGGATTAATTCATTCGCCTGAATGCATCTACATGATAGCAATGTGTATTACTCGGGAAGTCCTACAATTAATGCTCGATTAGTGTTTGGTTTTAATAATTTGTTGAAAGTGCACGCGTCACCCACGTGACATTACATCGTTGCAGCGTGGATTAATTCAGAATAAATGATTTAAAGGAATAAAATTAATGTTATTCCTAATTATTTAAAATTTTCAAGGGAGTTTGGAAACAACAGACAGAACCAGATTAATTCGAACTTAATTTCAATTTAAAGAACTCAAAAATTATTTAACGTTTGAAATAATAAAGCTCATAGAATTTTTTACTTTCTCGCATACGTACGTATAAACGGAGACGTAGTATAGAGAAAGTTATGTAATTGTGCGGAAAATCGATTTCCAGATTTCAACGGAAACACATGTTTTGGAGTCCTCGGATACCGAAAAAGTCTTTTTATTTTTCAAAACGCCCGTCCGTCCGTCTGTTTGCCTTTCCGTACGTCTGTCTGTCCGTCTATTAACACCACTAGTGGCTGTACCATACATAAGATTTTTTCCAAAATGGATATTCCCCGGTCGATCTGGCTCGACTCGAGGCGCTGAGATTTTGCAAAACTTTCTTCAAAATTTGAGCGTACTTTATATGAAACCCCAATTTTATTTTCAAAAACAGCTCCAATTTTTTCTTTAAATTTCTTATTAAAATAAAGTAAAATACATTTACAAAAGCGGCATAGGTCCGATTTTCACGGATACATCTGAATCTTCGAAAATTTGTTGTTTGAATTTTGTTTCAGCGTCTCCCTACAACTACAAATTTAAAGATATAGATTTTTTAAATGAAATTTGCTGTCCATAATTAGTTCTTTCATTAAGGTCATGTTAATTTTTTTTAATTTTTGTAGTTTTCGTGCAATATTGCAAGCACTATGTGCAATTTAAAAAAAAATATTTTCTCAAAAACTGTTCGAGATTGTTTCTTTAAACATTTGGTAGAAATAGTGATAATTATACTCTATTAGATGGCATAAACATCATCTTGCTCCATTCTTTTGTTATTTCAAAAATTTCAAAAATGTTATCTTTTGACTTGTCTCTCACGTCGTTAATATTTACATTAGCGGTGACTTGTTCACATTATTGCATTTAAGAGTACAAGTGCTTTAAATAATGTCATATAAAATTTCTGGAAAACTCTCAATATTTCTGTGAGAACGTGCTCAAAATTTCGCATTTTCAGAAACGCTCAAACGTCAATTTCTCAAAACGGTTCCAAATTTTGTCTTCAAACTTTTCGTAGAGACAGTGATAACTGCACTGTTTAAGATGGTCTAAAATTAAGTTTGATGTATTCTTTTGATTTTTTAAATTACATAATTGATTTTTTTCAGAAACGCATACGCGCATTTTTCGCAATTTGCACACATTATTGCAAGTGTGATTGGAAGCGCTTTAAATAACTTTCAATATTCGTTTTCGAAAACTCAATAGTTTGCTTGAAAAAAAAAGCTTCAAATTTCGTATTTACAATAACCCTTACATGCTATTTTCGTAAAAACCACTCCAATTTTTTCAATGAAAATTACCATATAGGACGAGGTTTTACTCTTCTATTATAGTCTTAAAGTAATTTTTCGTTTCTGTCATTAAGAAACCGAAAAATTGAGAAAATGTGAAAAAATGTTTGGTAGGCGATAGATGGCAGCTGGGGAAAGGATGGGGCACGACCGAAAAGATAGACCAGGCCAAAGAAATTAGGAAACTAACTAGTACGAGAACGTCCGTGCCATTCTATAATACCACCAGTTTCTACTGATAAGTATGTGGCGATAATAGCACTCCTCACTGTCGCCACCGCAGCCACTGTTGACTACGCTTATAGAGCAAGTGTTTTTTTTTTGACAAAGCCTATATTTTAATACTCAAAATTTCTAAAACGTTTGCAAACAATAATTATTTTTTCTATTCCCGTTGTATAATTCTGTCATTTGAGGGCTGCAACCCGTTGCATAATTATACTCATTACGATATAGGTTTCATTATGATACAGGTTCTTGACCAATCACAGAGAAGTTAACAAACCAAGTATTGGCACTTCATTAATCATTGAGAATCGTTCTAGTAAATATTTCGTTGGATTGTGTACATTAAAATTGCATTTAATATTATTTACTATGTTTGTTTTAATTTCTTTTATTTTTAGTAATTTTGTGGAATAATATTGAAAATAAACTGAATCGTCATTTCCCTTTGATCATATTTGACGAGTGGTAGAGGGAACATTTGACTGATGTCAAGATCAGAACACAAGTTATTTTGTGTTATATGTTGCAGCCCAGTGATTGTCTTTAAAAACCGGCTAATTCTTTAATTTAAAATGTATAGAGAAACAGAGGTTGAGTTGGCACCTCCATAAATAAGATAAAAAGCGAAAATGGTGACCTGGAATTATTGCAGCAAATTTGTACTTTCTCACAGGCGGACTGGTAAACCAAAGCCATCTGCGGCAGCTAGGGTAGCTGCCCGCTAGGTGGCCTTGTCTTAATCTTGAATGTCAACAACCACGAAACGACCCCAAGTAAAATTTTAACTTATAAAAGTTACCACAAGCCGTAGAAAAAGTACCGTATGAAACTCGATGTAATATGTATTAATACATTCGTGTGAAGTTTACGATACTCGCTCGTACCTCGCTCGTATCGTAATATCACACTCGTATATTAATACCCATCATTACATTCTCATTTCTTAATGTACTGTTGAAATTTATTGATTGAATTTGCACTGTCCTTCGAAGTAGTATGAGGAGTTCGAATTTTCAGTTTTCAAAAGTTCTGAATTTTAATGAAAATCGGCCCTCCCGTCATTTCATTAGCTCACTCACACTTTAGCTTTCCTCTATTTTTCCAAAAAAAAGAAACATTGAAGTCATTTTTTAAGAAAATGTTTTAAATGGTCAAGGTAATTTCCAAGAAGTACCCACAAAAACTAAAATTGTTCAAATTCGCAGTGACCAGAACGTTTGGTTGATCCAGTTTGGTGAAAATCCTTTGAACTGTTTAGGAGCTAGTGTTGCTCATAGACAGGTAGAAGAACAGGCAGGACAGACCGAAAGAGTTTTTTGAAACAAAAAAATTCTCTTATCAGGGAGATCAAAAACTCGTACGTTTAAGAAACTCTATACGACTATTTTTGAAGCGTTACAAAACTATGTAGAAAGTAATTTGCTTGCATCTTCCTCATTCTCGAACGAACAAATAATTGCCACTACCTTTGCGGTAACCGTCGTATGGAGAATTCTAAGAAAAACTGGCTGCTG
Source organism: Teleogryllus occipitalis (assembly GCA_011170035.1). NCBI lineage: Eukaryota > Metazoa > Arthropoda > Insecta > Orthoptera > Gryllidae > Teleogryllus > Teleogryllus occipitalis. The sequence continues at coordinate 279,170 of BLKR01000784.1, read as the reverse complement.
AAATTGAATTGAAGTGGAAACACAATTTGTATACTTGAAGCGCCCCCCGGCAGAGGCCGTGAGGGCAGCGGCGCGCGGCCGGTCTGCCTTCCGATTGGGTTTTGTTTGAGAGCTTCGGGAAACGCTTGGCGGGGAGCTCTGTTGGTCGCCAGATATCGAGTTAACGAGCTGGAGCATTGATTCCCCGACTCGACCATCGCTTTCTCAGACAGCAGGCGGTCTTCAGCGGTAGCCTGCTCGACAAACCACGAGAACATTCGATTCATCGTAGATGTCCTAGTGTTTGTTGAAGATAGTGCTGTGTAACAAAGGCATGTAAACATTTGTATGCGCTCACATTTTTATATAGAACTTAAATAAATATAATAATTAAGTACAAAGTATAATTACATTTTTAAATTTTGTGTATTTTATGCTAGAAATCAAATATTTACTAGCATATTAAAACAGAATAAAAGACGACAGGAACACAGGTTACAGTAAAAAACTAAACTTCGTCAACATCATGTCATGACGGGCCTATTAAAGCGTCATATTAATGTTCCATAAATTTGTATTTTCTCACTACTCTGCTGTGAAGTAGGGGTCAACACAAGAACAAAATCTTTACTCATTTCTACGCGCCATCTGATCCTCTCGTGTTTTCATACACGTTCCCTGATATATTCTCTTTGCATGTTCCTTCGTATTTTCACGCGTTCCTTTGCATCACAAACGTGCTTTAAAAACTGCGTCAAAACGAACTGAATCCCTGAAAGTTATTAAACATGTATCGGTCACATATTAAACACACAATGTGCAATTCAAGAAATCATTTGTTAGTATTCAAATTATCTTCATCATTATTTTCTAAAAGTAATATTGTTTCCTCTGACAATACTCAAAGGAATCTTAGGTACACTAACAAATATGTGAAAATATTTTTACCTTGGTCACAAAACACAAAATTTATTAAACTGAACTAAACTGGAAAATCTATTAAAATTTATAGGGCGACTAATATTTTTTTATTCAGTAGGCCATCTATTATAAATGTAACTAGAGGCACAACAACAAACGTTCTCGTAATAATTATAATTTTTGCAATTTTCAAAATTTCAAAGAGTTCAACGCAAATAAGACTTGTACCATTTTTAATCGTATTTGGTCTATCAGAAGAAAAAATAAAGAAAGAATTTCAAACCTTTTAAGAAAAAATTGTTTTAAAAATTGCCTTTTATTTCACGCAAAAATTACTTATTTCGTTAAAAGTGTACATAACATCATTCACAAGAAGAAAAATATCTATCTTCTGTGTCGTTCAAGGAAGGTGCCGAAATTTTTTTAAACTATTAATAATACCGCGTCTGTAAACACTGCCAAGGACTGTATAGTAGAACATCCTGCCCGCCTGATTACTCCGACAACGCAACCTGCAGCACAGCTCTGCAACGCTGGAAATGCCTGGGAATTGCCGGAACTCCATCCCCTTCAATTTATTTTGCTTTCTCCCTCGCAAAACAGTAGCATGACTCCGCTGTAGGTGTGTTGGCTGTTACTATATTAAAATCCTCTCACTCAATAGTAATGTGTTCTGGTACACATTTTATCATCAGTTCAAAACTATATTAATATACCGTGGGAATATTAGAGAATCGGTATCACTGGTGGTTTTATCATTTGGCATCGTTTTTAAGTGATTTAACAATTTTCTCACCTTTTCGTATATTTTATTCAGAATAGAATTAATAGACATGCATTCAATTTCTAAAATGTACATTCACTGTCACATCTAGGAGGGTGTACATCTGAGTACATTTACCTCACTAGAATGGTTGCCATCATCTCCATAGCATTGTAGATTTATTTCTCTACCCGAAAATCAGTGTAATATAGAAATTAATCATATGGTCTTATAAAATATTTTTGCCTTTGATCATCTTTCAATTTCCACAAAATATGTTTTCTGAACCTGTTTATTTTGCTATGTAAGCCTATTTCCATTAATTGGTTATATAGAATCCTTAGCATTGTAAATTCACAGTAGAAAATTTCTTCATTCATGACACATTCAGTTTAAAAACTTTTCTTCTAGACAATAAAATATTTTTTCTACTTCCAGTTAAGATCACGTGTGAGAGAATCTATCGTTTTCGCCTTGTCAGATGGCTCCACGAGCCAATTGCTTGAGAGATCCAATTGAGAAGACGGACAAGTTCGACCAATCACGCAACACGAGAATTTCTCCTGGGAGAACTGACGACCCGTTCCTCTCAGTCGCTTAGTGGTTCAGATGTGCAACGAAGATCCGACGAGTTTTCTTCTGCCTCAGAAGGTCCAGTAAGTGCATTTCCTAATAGAAACTGCAACACGAACATCCATTCTTCTCCGTATTCGACATTATCGCTCTTTGGGACGCTTCTCAGAAAATCTGTTAGATCCTTCTGCTGCCCGATTCTCTTTAGGGATACCATTCCATAAAATTCAGTTTATACGATCCACTTATTTTAAAATTCAAATGAGAAGAACTGAGGCGCAAGCCAACAGGTCCGGAATAACGAAAGAAGCCGAAGTGACACGCTTATTTTGTTTCCCAACAGTTCACAATACAACGCAATAAAAATATATGAAATTGTCGTGAATTTTTGGCAGTTTCATATAAAACTATTTACAGTTGAAATATTAACACACATTGCCAATTCGCTCGAATGCGGCATATTCATGCATATGCATACTTATTATATAAGCCATATATTGGTCAATTGACCAATATATTGGTCAAAGTGTATTGTCAAATACATGAAATATTAGTGAGGTGTGATATTCATCACTACTGAATTATGTAAGTATGAAAACCGAGAATGTTTATGAAGGAGTAATAGATTTTTACACATCATAAAATTGGTTCAAAATGTGTAATATGACAAATATTTTTCTGTCGTATTTCCAATTATTTCTGATTGACGCAAGCTGAACTTTTCACTAATTTAAGAACTCACATGTAAAAGGGAATAATATATGCATGGAAAAGGGAATATATATATATATATATATAACTCAAATAATAGATGCCAATAAAAGCTTAAATAAAATCTAATTTTAGAAATGAATTATGGAATACTAATATCATTATAGTGTGAATTTAAAGATACTCATTGATTGATTACTATTGATTCTGCTTGGAATTTTCTTCATTAAAAAGTATTATACTTGACTTCACCAACGACCTAGTGACACATGAGAAAACGTTCGTTACAGTAAGACATTTTCATAAAAATCACTGTCTAGGACATTCTCCTGTATCACGTGCTTCTTTTTGAAGAAACGTGTCTAGTTCTCTCTGAACTAATGATTTCAAATATATGCTTACAGAAAATAAAACGCAATTTTTTTCGAAATCAGACAGCATATTCTACATTTTTACACCGTTTTGGACACAAAAATCTTTTGTTTTATTGTCATTTTGTTTGTAATGAATATTTCTTTATTTAATCAGATAGTGCTATATTGTATTATAATTGTTAATATTTACTTGCTTCACAATTACTCATATCAGATATTAACAATTCCCTTTTCGCTTTTTCTATCCCCTGTAGAGTATCGTCAACGCTGAATGACAGTCAGCTCTAGCGATACCTCGTCAATCTAACCCGCAAGCGCCTCGGGGACATTAGCCGACTGCTCTGACTCTACACGGCAACCTCCACAGGTCTTCACCCCCGCCACTCAGCATTGCCACCTTTGCGGTGTACCTGCCCCACCCACGGGCGCCCAACCTCCCCAGCCCGCCCCATCCACGCCTGCCCCTCTTCATCATCGTGTCGCGTCTGCTCCAGCTGCGTCTTCAGCGGCTGTCTGGAGGAGAATCCTAGCGGCCGGCTGCTCTGATCGGTAGTTTTCCGTGGTTTCTGCGATCAACACCAGGCGAATGCCGGAGCAGTACCCTACCAAACGGGCCACGGACCGCGCGCGATCTGTCCTTCCTCTTCCTTGTCCTATCCTCTCCCCTTACACACAGACTTACACTAACATGCACTACAATACCACATATCCCGGGAGACCGGTCGGGAGCTTAGAGCTTGTCCCGGCTGGGGCGGTGCCCCGCTGGTGGGAGAGTCCCGGTTAGGGGGAAACCCCACTAGCCGACGGAAGGTCGGCGCCGGATCTCGCCATCCAGCGGAGAAGATCGCAGCAATCTCCCGAGAGAAAACATTCACAACACTTACGGGACTAAAGTAGTTGACGCGCCCGGAAACGCGAAAAAAATCAATCAATCAAACCCACGCGTCGCCTCCGCCCAGGCCCCGTCGCCGCCCTCTGCTTCGCGACACGACGCACCGCGCCCCCTCCCAGCCCTCGCAGGTGTCGCCCGCGCACATCACATGGCTTGGTGAAAGGCACGGGGGCGTGGCGACATAACGAGAGGCGGCGCGTGCAGCGCGCTGTGCTGCGTGTGGGCGGGCGGTGCGAGCGCTAGTACTGCAGCAAGCGCAAGAACGTGTGTCGTACATGGCGGTACATTGAATGACGATCAATAAATCTGTACCCATGTTGTACAGAAACGGACTTTTTTATCGATAAATGCTATAAAAATTGGTGAATTTTGAATTTTGTTTCATTTCATGGGAAAATTTCTGGATCTACAAGATACTTCCATTATCTTTAAAGATCGATGTTACAATTGGGCAAATACTTAAATCCCTCTACTTTTTTTTCTTTAGGCATTCAATATGACATAGACTGGAAATTTGAAACAACGCTTTGAAATGTCCCATTCAATCGTATTGTCAATATAATTACCTAGAAGGAGTCTGGACAAATTTCAACCCCATTCACAATATACGATTTTAATTTTACCAGATTTTACACGTATCACTGAGGTTTATTTAAAATTATCTACATTTATTCAAGAATTAAAGGTACATGTAGACCTTTCTCCTTGCATAAAGTTTCTATTTATAGATATAAAAATATTTAAACATAATTATCTATAGTGTCAATGAATACCATTAGTTGTACATTACGACCTACTTCCATATCCGTCACAGCCACACAATCTTCTTCGTTCGTCAGAGGAGAGCTTTTCTTGCTGTCCAGAGCTAGCCTTCTCCACTCCGAAACTTGTAAACTCATTCACAAGCTTTTATTGCATATTAAAATAGAATTATTCTAGTCTCGATATCATACAATTTACCGAAATAGCGAAATACTTTAGTAAAGAATAAGCAAGGTCATAATCATGGGGTGCTCATAAGACGAAGCATAGTGACGAGGGGAAAAGCAATTCTACCTTCTCTTCTCCACCTCTGATTATTACAACCCATCTTCCACCGACCCGCTCTATAATTTAGTTGATGTTGCTTCTACACCTCCAACCTGATCTCAAATTCAACATCACTATTGAGCCATTCCTGAAACAACCACATTGACCCTATCCCTTATTCTCTCATAGTCTTTCTTTCTCATTTCTTCCTTGCGGTCCACCTCATATTTTCCTGCTAGCACAATTTTCGAGTCCCTCTTTTCTCTTCTTCCCCTCAGACTTTCACGCTCTCTCATGAGTTTTCATTTCCCGACGTCCACCCTGTGTCTTATCCACTTGCCCCTTGGTGGTAGTTTCACACAGTGGATTTCTGGGGTCCACTCCACCACCGACTAACGCACATCTCCGCTCTTGGCCATGGTCAACAATTTGGTCAAAATTGAGTTCTTAACTTCCACACTCCAACCAGAATCATCCACGTTCGCAGCAATATACCATCAGAAAACAGAAACTAATAATGCAAAAAATTAAATTAGTGGTGTTACAACAGCGCATCCCTTCTCATATTTTTTGTAACGGTTACTTTATATTGTAATATTCCAATTTGTTTTCTACTTTTTCAGTTCTTTTATTTCGTAAAAAACTCTCTTCGACGAAAGAAATACGTTAGATTCGAAATTGCAAATTTCGATGTTTTATTGAAAATTGGGATGTACATATATATTACATTCTATTCGATTGAAACATTTTGAAGAAAAAAATTGGAGCCATTGTTTAAGAAACATTTAGAAATATCCTAGGGGCATCATGTAAAGTCAAGTCTCAGGGTCTTGAGTATGGCCAAATCGATCTTGAAATATTCATTTTGGAGAAAATCCTGTTAAAGGTTAAGGTGCATAGGCGGTCGGACAAAGAGACAGAAATGACAGACATTTTAGGGAAAAAGTTCTTTGGGTATCAATCTACCTCCATAAAAGGGAATTTCCGTCAAAATCTCGACATCGAATTTGAGCAACATCACAAAACTTTATCTGTACTACATAGTAGACAAGAAAGTAAAAAGAATTTTTTACTCTTCGCTGACCAATATTCATTTCCCAGAACCATTGTCTCGTCTTCATCTCCTCCTAATGTCCCTTTTCGTTTGCTCATTTAGTGCCTTCACCGCTCTTTCTGTCTTGGACCTGCTCTGTTCTTCATTCACCACTGCAGTTTCCATCGGTCATCGCTACTCATCGATCATTGACCTGATCCACAATTTGCTCCACATGGCGTCCTTTACTTCACTTTCGGAGCCTTCCTCAACGCACAAGCGCCAGGCTATTTACATCACAGCTACTGCCCTATCTCTACCTCAACCACCAGTTCGATCGCCTCAGTCTGCACCACTATCTCGACTTCCAACATCCCGCAATTGTCGCCACCATCGTCACACCACCTCTCCCCGCCCCCTCAGACAGTGCGATCCCCAACCTCAAAACTGTCATCGCTCCACCACCCCCTCCCCAACCTCTATCTTCCACATCAACACAACTCCTTTCAGCAATCCTCCATACCGGTCTGCGTCACCATTCATTGGCACCTCCGAACCTACAGCTAACGCCCTCACATTCTGTACTCCCCCCAATTATTTGCTATCATTGCACCAAGAGTCCATCCGCTCCAACCCCTACTAGCCTCTCCGGCCCAACCTCTACCAGCCTTCCACCACGCCAGCCTGCGGAACCCCAGCTCTCACTTTCGCCACCAACATCCCCACCGCCGCCGTCAGCACCGCCATCATATCCGTCTCACCTCCACTCAGCTGTTATCACGCCAGCAACCTCCCGGCGACCTCCCGCGCCGCCTCGCCGCCGCCAGCGCGTCCAGCGGCGAAAGGTCGCCGCGCGCCCCCACGCGCACTGACGCGCGAACAGCGGCGCGTGGCGACGCGTTATTTATACCTGCGAGTACCGTAATCCCACAAAGAGTGTTTATTTTTCACGCGGCCGGCCGCTTGGTGGGGGGCGGGGGCAGGGCCGTCGGCCGGGGGGCGGCCCCGGTGACCTCTTAAACGCGCGATCTTGGCGCGGCGGCGGCGGCGGCAGCGCCCTCCCGCCGGCGGTAAGGAGCGGCTGGTGCCGAGGCCGGCTTCTCGGATCAATAGGAGCGGGCGGCGGGAGGGGGCGGGGGAGAGAGCGAGGCGGCGGCCACGCGCCCGCGCGCCGGGAGGCCGAGCGAGTGAGGGGCCCCGCCCCGCCACGCCCCTCCCTCCCTCCGCTGGAGCATGCGCCGTCTGGGCCGGCCGCGCCGCCCGCGCCGTCGGCGGCGGACCCCGCACTCAACGCGGTAACTAAGGGAGCGCGCCGGAGAGGGACGACCGGAAGAGGAGAGCGGGGAAGGAGGAGGAGGAGGAGGCGTGACCGGAGCAGGGGAGAGGGGCGTGGCGAGGGAGGGGGTGGGAGTGTGGAGGGCGGGGCGAAAGGAACAGGTCGGAGGGTAAAAGGCAAAGAGAGAAGAGTCGAGTGGAGCAGAGGGATGTGGGTCGGGAGTACTGAAACGGCGAAAAAAGTGTGGCGGGAACGGGGTGTGAGGGTGGAGTGAGGGCAAACGGGGTTGAGAGGAAAGATAGGCGGGACGTTGATCAGAGCGCTGGGAGGGCAGAACCGGCAAATCAGGCTTGGTGTGCCTGAGGATTCAAGCGGAAGAGGAATGAGCGGTTGTGTGAATATTGAGGGGGGATTGAGAAGAGACTTGTAACGTGAGGAGAGGATCGTGTGGGTCAAGGGAGGGCGGGAGGTGCGTGGCGGGCAAGTGTAATCGTGGTGGGGCGGTAAGGAGAGAGCGGGGTGCGATGTGCCAAGCCAGTGCAGTGTGAGGCGGGTGTGTAGGGTGGGCTGCGTGAAGAAGAGGGAGGAATGTGACGGGGAAGTCCTGCAGTAATGGGGTGATAAGGAGGGAGCGGGGTGGGAAGTGCCTTGTCAGTGCACCGGGGTGGGCACAGTGAAGAAGCGGGTGGTGCGTGGCGGGGAAGTGCTGGGGTAATGGGGTGGTAAGGAGAGAGCGGGGAACGATGTGCCTGGCGAGGGCAGCGGAGTGGGCACAGTGTGGCGAGCAGTGTAAGGCGGGTGTGCAGGGTGGGCTCCGTGAAGAAACCGGAGGTGTGTGACGGGCAAGTGTTGAGGTAATGGGGTTGTAAGGAGAGGGCGGGGTGGGCACAGTGCGGCGAGCAGTGTAGAGGCGGGTGTGCAGGGTAGGCTCCATGAAGAAGCGGGCGGTTTGTGACGGGCAAGTGCTGGGGTGATGGAGCGGTAAGGAGAGAGCGGGGAACGATGTGCCTGGCGAGGGCAGCGGGGTGGGCACAGTGTGGCGAGCAGTGCGAGGGGGATGTGCTAGTTGGGCGGAGCGTGGCGGGAAGATCGCTATGGGCGCGGGGGGAGTAGGCTGGCGGGCTGTGGGAGTAGATGTGGTGGCGCCGTCGGAGGGGGGGATGGAGCTGCGAGAGGCGGCGAAGCGACGAGGCGGCTGCACCCGACGCGCAGCGAAGGCTCCGCGACGCCGCGCGTTGAAACTGGCGCGTCACGAGTCGAAAGAGAGAGGTGTTGGAACAGGGAGTGATTGGCGACTGGACTTAAATTCCTAAAAGAAACGTTTGTGATGATACTACCACATAAACATAGACGTAACATTTACACTGACTGGGAATGATTGAGTTTGTTACACCACACATTCAGAATTATTTCATATTAAGTCAAATTGCTTTGAGCTTATTATGTGTTACGAATGTAGTATGTTTCTGCCTGAGTATTCCATAAATTTCTGGGATAAATCCCTTACTACCTGTGAATTTAGATTACAAAAGAAGGGTAATATGAAGTACTTGTACTTGAGTACCTATCTTCAATACTAATGAAATGACGGAGGTTTACTCATTCTGGAACAAATGCATCCACTATTCACTTTGACCACAGAGATTAATATGTAATGTAATTGATGTAATAAATTGTGTTCTAAATTGCATTGTACTGTATACGTATTTGAGATGTTTTCTACTCGTATTTCCAAATGGACATGTATGTTGTACGTGTTTGGTAAAAATTCCGTTATCAACTTGACTAAAAACGTAAAGCTTTACATATAATTATAATCAATGATTATTTTGTAAAGACATACTTAATTGTTGGACTTAACTTTCACTAATCTTTGCATTTATAAACACTCAATCTTCAAACCCTTAATGAAACTCTGAGGTAACCTTCTTTTCCATCAAGTTCGTAAGATTTCATGCTTCCTGTCTATGTCACCCTGTTTCTATCTTTTCTTGTGAGATGGAGCACAAATTTGCTTATTTAGCGCCAGACGAAACTTCATGGCATTAAAAACGCAAAAAGTGGAAAATACTCTTCCCACTCGTTCCTAGAGCGGGAAGTTTTGCCGGGTTGCGAACATTCGTGTAAAGAATATTTTACGGGTAGTTTATTTTTGGGTGAGGTATTGGTGAAATCAGTATATTATGCATTAAATATATGATAAATAGCTAAATACGTAGTAGTAGATCGTGTTACTAGGTATGTGACCTAACGAAATTAGTGCAGTCTCCCATATTCTTTTTAATTGTGAAGATGCTATGATTAACTGTGAAGATGCTATGTAACGTGGTGTCACAACACCTGGTATATTTGGAGAGTGATCGCAGATTTTTTAAATATTTTATTTCTCTAAATAGTCAGTAAAAGTTTATAATAACATGACATTCGTTTTTCTCCTCGTGAATTCTGCATCAGAAATTCTCCCTTGGTGAGGTGAATGAACAACCATTCCCCCCGAATAATAATGGCGATTCTAATGCCGGCAATACTCTGAATACTGCATTTTATGGACCGGGAGCGGTAGCAGATCATCAACTGATGTCACTGCAGCGCCTTTAATCGGGAGATCCTAGGTTCGAGTCCTGACGGCGGCAGGATTTTTGACACTAGCTTTTCAGCTGAATCGAATTCAGTCGCTGTCTGGAGGAGAACTCTAGAGCCCGGCTGCTCTGATCGGTAATTTTCCGTGGTTTCTCCGATCAAAATCAGGCGAATGCCGGAGCAGTACCTTAACAAACGGGCAACGGACCGCACGCGATCTGTCCTTCCTCTTCCTTGTCCTATTCCCACCCTTACTTACACACACTTACACTAACATGCCCTACACAACCACATATTCCGGGAGACCGGTCGGGAGTTTAGAGCTTGTCCCGGCTGGGGCGGTGCCCTGCTGGTGGAAGAGTCCTGATTAGGGGGAAACCCCGCTAGCCGCCGGTAAATCGGCGCCGGAACTCGCCATTCAGCGGGGGAAGATCACCGCCACCTCCCGAGAAAAAACATGCAGAACAGTAACGGGACTAATGACCAAAGCAGTTGACGTGCCCGGAAACACGAAAAAATCAATCAATTACAAAAAAGCATTTATTTCCCTGATCTTGGATCTATTGCGCCATGCCTGGCATGTAACCGGAAAAGCGAACATCTGATCTTTGCACCTGCCGCGTGCTAAAAGAACCGTTTTTGTCATCTTGACGTCCTGTGTGTCAAAAGACTTTCCGGCGTCCGCATTTTTCTTTATTGTTTCGAAACCAATTACCAAGTTTTAAAAATCTCTATTTTTTCATTTCTCCAACATGTATACAAAATTTCACATGTTTGTGATATTATAATCAACCTATAATAAATATAACTATTATTGTATGTAATACTATTATATATCTCATCGTCGGTGTAAACATTACCTCACAGATGTACCCATTTCCAAAAATATTAATATACAATAAAATGATAGACGTTGATATGTGTGTGTTCGTCTTCCAGCTTGACCCTTCAACGCGGGAGCAATGTTATTTCAACAAAACTTGTTATACATTCACTGCAAAAACTCCAAAAACTACCGATCTTTTTTTGAAGGCAATGCTAACTAACGATGAAAAATGGACTACAATTGGACAGAGGACTGTACATTAATTAATAAAAATTAAGAGTTCGAAGGTCAAAGAGAAAATACCTACTACCACTTTAAAGGACGCTTCCTTTACCGTAAATTCGTGATCTACAAGCTTCGGTCAAACTGTATGAAGACGATTTTGCCCCTCTCCTTGATTACAGTTTACAGAAACCTGAAGACACATGGAAAATGTCAGTTATTATTTAAAAAATACTACCATTTGAGAAGACTGCTGTTAAAGGTGAAATCGATGTCAAATAGAATACTTGGTAAAAGTTATACTTGTGAAAATGTCCTCACGATGATAGTAATTTACATTATATTTTAATTTCAATGAATCTATGTGTATCGTAGTAGTTTTTGTTCTTCTTGAAAAATTTACAAATAATAGTAAAATGTTTAGAAAAACTTTTGTCAGGTTATTTTTCCGATATTCTATTTTCAATTTGGTACGATTATAATGATTTCGTTCAGGCAGCAGTTAAATACAAAAAAAAAACAGTGAACTAGGTACAACCTTGAAAACTTCTTTTTGTTCACAAAAACAATACATGTTGAGTGATGTCTCGAGATAGCGCCTGTGTCACCTCGAACTTATTGTCTGAAAGGTTACGAAAGTAGTCATTATGCCATTATTTTCAAGAATCAGATAAAATACTTCTTTAAGACAAATGACATCATATAATTTCAGTCGACGCATTATTATTTTCCAATGAAAACTACTGGTTAGTCGCTCACAAAGTGAAATTATAAATGATGGCATTTGCAATATTGATATTCGATTGTAAGAGCAGTGCTCAGAAGAGGTTATTACTCATGTCAGTATTTGGGAATATGAAAAATGGCATATATCCTGTGCAGCTTATATTAGTTAAATAGATGAAATGTTAACAGTAATATCTACTAATCATATGAATATTTTGAATTAAACGAAAATTTTAGGAAGATACATTTAAACGTACGAATTAAACGAATTGAATGATTTAATTTTTGGAGCCAAAATAATCTTTTGACGTCAAGGTTTCTTTTCTACTAGTTATGACTTTTTGAAAAGACAATTCTATTTTCATATACGCACATCTCAAGAAATGATAGAAATTTAATACGGTTGAAGTAAAATGAAATATAAGGATGTCTCTGGTCTATTGTTTCATCTTGGAATCTATATGACATTGAATATTATTTTCAATTAGGTAAAGTTTTTTAACAATAAGGATTACACTTTCCTGAATACTTCGTTTCACACAATTTGCAAACTCAAACGCATAAGTTAAGACTTTCAAGAACATCGCGATTTAAAATAAGATATTTTACATTTTTAAAACACATTTCATCTTAAACCACCTAAACTAGTTAAAGGTTTATGTTAATTACTCGTAATTAAATTAAATTCTAGGAAGTTCTTATAAATTTATTTCCTTCAGTAAAAGTCGAGATCACTTGATGCATGCAGCATGAACATGATGCATGCAAAAATGTTTTTGAAGATTTCATACCATCATTTTGTTCGTTCACTTCACTCACATTTTAATATCAATTGTTCAATACATATTCGGCTCTGGCCTATGTAGATTCGAAGGTATGTGTAACTCATAGAAAACTTTTTGTTTAATAGTCACAAAAGAATACGTTACATCGTAATGTTTTACCGACTTATAATTTTACTTGCGATGAGAGCACACTGAAAAGCAACGGCGTCCTAACATTTCATCAACTCACAATAAATAACATTACAATTTAACAACTACTGGTTCTAAAACAGTACGTACTTTCTCGCCCTTAGTAATGGTTTTACTACTTGGTAATAACATATCAATCAACATATCTCAGTCATCATTATCGTAAAACTCATTACAAATCGCACAACATTTGGTGAAAAAACTAAATAGTTGTAAGCAAATACCAACACAAATTTGCAATTGAGAGAAAAAGGTGTGTCTTCATAATTGTAGTTGTAGGAAGACGCCGAAAAAATTTTGAACTTTTGCAATTTCCGAAAAATCAGGGTTTTTAAGGAACATGAAATCTGAACCATTCTCTTAAACTATCCAATAACAAAGTTTAATCAAAAACGTTTGAACCATATTAATGAAAATTTTGAAGATTTCCTCGGAGCTTCATGTAAAGTACCCCCAAAAGTAAAATTTTGGTTTCAAATTCAAGAGAACGCGGCATCAGCCTCATCGGCATCAATTTTGGAGAAAATAGAATGAACAGTTTATCCGCTAGTATTGTTCACAGATGGACAGACGTTTTGCTGTCAACCGAATTTTCGATTTCAAGGATCCACAAAACATGAATTCGGACTACACATCGTGCTAGAGGAAGAAATTTCCTATTAACACGAACAAGATTTATCATCTTTATTGTTACCAGGGTCCGACAATATGAGTTTTTCTGTCGAAAAATCGTCGTATTCCGATGCAGAATTGCTATACTATCTCCCCTTACGAAGTAAGGCGAGAAAATAAAAACGAAGCAACGGAATCACTGTGGAAAGTACGAAGAAGCGACTTTGCAAGGAATTGTTCAGAATATCTAAAATTTTATATATAAAACGTTACTAGACCGGTCACGCTTATTTAAAAAGCAAGACTACTGTGCATATTACTACATAAAATTAACTTAATTAAATACTTCTACAATAATTAATACTTTTTACTAAAGTTAATTTATAAAGGCACATTTCCATGTCAATTTATCAATGAAAGAAATTTTCATTTCTTCGAAATTGAGCCCACTTTTCTTTCATTTTTTCGGCGAAAGGAGCTTTTCTACGCCGCAGAAGATTGAGCTGTTTCATTTACTTTCGCGAAGATTAAACTCGGAATCCCTACCCTACTACAGGAGCTCATTGCCAAGGAGGAGCCCGCGAATAATCAATGATTTCGTGGCCCTCCCTGTCCCCGGCTTGATGGATGACTCCCCCACTTCTTTTCCAGAGGGCGTCCTCTTCTTGTTGGCTTTATTAGTAATTGTTGCGGACCTCAAGACACACTTCTTGAAAATCAATAATCGACGTACTGCTTTCGTCAGTAAGATTGGTAGTATAGGAAAGAATGTTGAGATGAATTAAATATTTAAATACGTACTTGTCTTTCGAAATATTTTGTTCATTCATCTGTAAATGTAGGCGCACTAATGGACATATTCAAGTTATCTCTAACTTCCTGGCTCTTAGTCTCTAAAATATGGAAATCAGTTGTTGATTTTTTTTTAAATTAGTGATGTAGGTTTTGTGTGTTCTTTAGAAATTATATGATTTATATTATAGACACATTGAAACACGAAAAATTAGATACTACCTTCTATTTTCCTTGTCTTTATTTCATTAACTGCAATACATTCATTTATGTGTTTATCATGATATTGAACAGTGAATACTGAGATTTTTATAAGTAAAAATACTAACAGATATATGATTTTCCATTAATGTGTATGCCGAATATAGTCCTTTATTTCACGAGGTAACATAGTTAAGAGTGTTGACCCTAAATTGAGTTCAAAACCTGCGAACTATAGTCTTTCGTAATTCAATATTGAATTTACGCATCTATTTCCACATCAAAATAAAATAACATTTTTACAGAATCAATTCCGCAGGTTGTTTAGTTCTCAATTGGGGAATGTAATATTTGTAGAAACTCCAGTATATTCTTTTTAAGCGTGTCACAGAATGTAAAACGTCAGTTATGTACTACTACAAAAAAATTATTTCCGAAGAACCAGCCTGGGTTCTAGAAAGGTGCAAACCTACAAATTCGAGACGTTTTACGTAATAGAGGTACCAAAACATTCAACATCACAAAATTTGTCGGAATAAAATATACCATCTCGGCTTTTTTTAAGATGAAAATAAATTCTTTGTTAATGGATTATGCGTGATACGAGTGTATTGTGCAATTCATAGGTCAATCACTGACACCTCGGAGACCTCTAAATACCTTCTGCAATGAGACAGTCCCGAATTTAAGTCCGGTTATTGAACGAACCACGCAGAATTCAACGTTAAACATTCGAAAGGGATTCCTCTTCAGAGTATCCCCGAGTAAAATTCCCGTCCTAAAGCCCTGCGGGAATTCTTCGGAATACGCTGGAACGCCGCGAATATCCGCCCGCCTTCATTCAAGAAACTCGCCGCTACCTTGCCTCTCTGCCAACGTCCGCTCCCGCCCCGCCCCCGCCGCCGCCTCCGCCCCCGCGCGCTCTTTCATTCCGCCTTCCCTCTTCGCGTCGCCCCCTCGAGGCGTCCCGCCCGCGCGCCCCGCCCCCTCTCGTGCCCGCCCTCTTCCCAGCCGCTCCGCCCCGCAGAACGCCGTAGAAAGCGGCGAGCGGGGGCGGCAGCGGTGCGGCCGCGACCGCCAATAGCGATGCAGCAGTAGCAGCAGTGGCGGCGGTGGCGGCGACGGCGGCGGCGGCGGCGGCAGCGTCGCTGCAGCCGGAATCAATGCTGTAATGAATCAACGCCGGCTGTACTCTACGCTACCTGCGGCGCGCGGTACGCGGTACGCGCCGCGCTTCCCGCTTGGCGGCGGCGGGGGGGGGGCGGGGCGGGGCGGGACGGCGGGCGGCCAGCGCGCATGCGTACGCAGCCGCGTTGTACGCGACGGCCGTGCGTGGCGGGCGCGCGGAGCGACGCGAAGCGGCCAGAACCAGCGGCGCGCCGCAGCGCCCTCCGCACGGGCCGGCGGATCCAAGGGGCCGTGCGCGCGGCCTCGCACGTCGTCCTCGGCCCACCCCGTCCGCGCAAACGTCCTTGGCCCTCGGCCCTGCCCCATCGCCTTCACCCTCCGCCTTCTGTCTCGTCTCTCAACTTCGGCCCTCGCCCTCTGCCCACGCCCTCTACACCCACCCATCACCCTCGACCTCAACTTTCGCCTTCAGTCCTCCCCCTGAACCTTGACCATCTGCTCTCACCCTCTGCCCTTCCGCTCTTCACTCACCCTTGGCCCTCGCCCTCAACTTTCGCCTTCAGTCCTCTCCCGGAACCTTCGCCCTCTGCCCTCGCCCTCTACACTCACCCTTGACCCTCGCCCTCAACTTTCACCTTCAGTCCTCGCCCTAAACCTTCGCTCTCTGCCCTCGCCCTCTACCCTCGCTCTCTGCCGTCGCCCTCTGCCGTCGCCCTCTGCCGTCGCCCTCTGCCGTCGCCCTCTGCCGTCGCCCTCTGCCGTCGCCCTGCCGTCGCCCTCTGCCGTCGCCCTCTGCCCTCGCCCTCTGCCCTCGCCCTCTGCCCTCGCCCTCTGCCGTCGCCCTCTGCCCTCGCCCTCTGCCCTCGCCCTCTGCCCTCGCCCCTCCGCCCTCGCTCCCTGCCTCGCCTGCCCTGCCCTCTGCCCCCGCCCTCTGCCCTCGCCCTCTGCCCTCGCCTCTCCCCTGCCCTCGCCCTCTGCCCTCGCCCTCTGCCCTCGCCCTCTGCCCTCGCCCTCTGCCCTCGCCCTCCGCCCTCCGCCCTCTGCCCTCGCCCTCTGCCCTCGCCCTCTGCCCTCGCCCTCTGCCCTCGCCCTCTGCCCTCGCTCTTTACGCTCCTCCTTGGCCCTCGCCCTCAACTATCGTCGTCAGTCCTCCCCCTAAACCTTCGCCCTCTGCCCTCGCCCTCAACTTTCGCCTTCAGTCTTCCCCCTGAACCTTCGCCCTCTACCCTCGCCTCTTGCCTTCGCTATCCTCACCCTCACCCTTCACATTCAGCTCTCTCATTCTGCCCTAGGCCCTTGGCCCTCGCCCTGCGTGCCCTGCCCGGGGACCCAAGAGGCCCCGCGGCGGGGCGACGGGGGGGGCGCGTGTGACGAGGCGCGGGCGTGAGTGCCCCACGAGGACCCGTGCGGGAGGGGTGGTGAGCCGTGAGGGGCTCGCGGCGGGGTGCGTGCCGAGCAGCGCTGCTGATAAGCGGGCGCTCGCGGCGCACCGCCCTGTGCTTCTCATTGGGAAAACGGACAAAAATATCTTCCATGTAGCAATGAACGATGCCCAGAATTGGACTACGTAATTAAGTTTGTTTTCTTGAAAATATCCTGCGTTTGCGCGTCTTTAACAAATGACAAAAATGTTAAAAGGTATTATGAAATATGAACAGGATTTTTTTTCTGTTTTTACTCCCTTACGTTCAAATTATATGACTGGGACTGTTTGAAAAAAAAATAATTTTCTTCGTTTTATTGCGCCTTTTGTGTTCCAACCAAGTGGTTGAATGATGTACAGTTTGATACACTGAAGTTTGTTTTCTTATGGTGTATTTCATTACTATTACATTCAGGTACTTTAATCATATAAATTAAAGTTTATAAAGAAGTAAAAGTTTCCTTCGTTAACATATTTAAAATCACAGTCCGAAATATAGCAATCTGGGACTTGATTCATGTAAATTGAGCGTTTCTGAAAAACTTTATTTTGCCTTCCTTCGGCATCTTTCGCTACCTTCTCAGCGCGATTCTTGAACAAGTACGAGAAACTTAATTTTGTCCCCTTTAAAATCTTTTCCTTCTATTGAAGTATGTTTCTTGCATCACGTCAGTTGAAAATAAACGAATTTCGTTCACTTATTGTACCCGCATATTGTCTTGAGCTTCGCAATACCTGTCTCATTCCTTTACTGATATTAGTTGAGGTAAGCATAAATGACAGCAACGAACGTTGCTGTCAAATTCTGATGACCAGAAATGTTCGCTCCCTCGCATATAAAATACTTTTAAGACCTTTAAAAATATAAAAGAGAATCTGTGTATATTCGTCGCATATACACCCAAAAACCACTCGACCGATTTCCCTGAAATTCGCACACTTTGTTCTTACATGTTTTAGTATCACGAGAATTTAAAGAGTGGTTTAAATTAAATCGGACATGTGAAGGCGTTGTTTTTGTAAAATGAACGACGAGGTGGCCGCTACGCCGTTCCCAGAGGGTCCTGCTTGAAGTGCGATCGATGGATATCTTTTTTAAGCACACGTCTCGCTTCGAATCATAAAATCAAATAACATAGAAGTTGTGATCTACAAAGCAGGGAATCTGAACTAAATGTTTTCAGTGCACATTATTCAAATATTTCATTTTTTAAATTTAGTGTAATGTAGTAAAGTGTAGTCAATACTAAGTTAATCTTTATTGAGTAAATTGATTTTGAACTTGAATTCACTTCTCCCCATACCACGTCATACGCAGTTTTAACTGTTTTTTGACGTATAATAAATAAATAAAATTATATTTATTCAAAGCACTGCAATAGCGAGGCATTGCCGAGTCCGCTAGTTTGTTATTTCGACAATACGAAATAAATAACCCTCCTACTTCTCTCGCAACTAACAAAATTGTTTATAAAACATTTATCTTATGCAGTGGATTAGCTCTTTAAAAGAGTGTTTCGATGTATTAATAAATACCCAACTTAGTATTAGTCTTAATAGCGAGGCTACTGCTTCAAACCAGATTCCGCAATTTCAATTTATGTAATATATGGTTGGGGTGATTTGGGGGAATGGTAGAGGGTCAGGAATCAGATTAGGTTAGCAGAGGAAAAGAGTTATTAAGGTTGTTTTAATTTATCTTTGAGAAATCTGGATTGAATTCTCCTTCGGGTGTAGAATTTTCTAAGTAGGAGAATTACTTGCGGCTGGACGATAAGGTTTGAAAAAATGTTTTATAAAGTAATTGGTAAATGAATTGGGATGTTGTGGAAAGATCAAATTCTTTATGCAATTGATTATTCGAAACAAACCAAGGTGATTATGCTTCAGAACCAAGTACTCCTATTTTGTTTTGAAAAGTCTGAAGTGGTTTTATTAGTTACAGTAGGGGCAGCACCTGTCCTAGGGCAATGGGGCAACCCTATCCCAATGGGGCAACCCTAGGTTAGAAGTGAGCGGAGGGTAGATTTACAGAATAGCAGTGTAAGAGTGGTCTTGAGGGAGGACTTTCTGTTAGTTAGAGGATATAATTTTAACAGAGCGGCTTGTGCTTTATTAGTTTGTTTATGAAGTACAGATCAGCCGCGTATCAAGAAAAACACCGAGGTATTTGGTTGCTTTATTTGTTGGGGTCCAGGGTATGATCGAAATACCGAGAGAGGTGGTTCAGGGCATCAAGTGATGTCACTGCCGTACCTTTTACCGGGCGGTCCTGGAGTTCGAATCCCGACAGTAGAAGAATTTTCGACACTAGCTAGATAGCTAGGTCGAGTTCTGTCGCTAACTGGAGGAGAATTCCAATGGCCGGCTGCTCTAATAGGTTGTTTACCGTGGTTTCTCCGATCATCACCAGGCGAATGCAGAATACCCTACCGAACGAGTCATGGACCGGGCGCGTTCATCCCTTCCCATTCGTTGTGCTATCCTCACCCCTTACTTACACGCTCTACACTACCACATATACCGGGAGACTGGTCGGGGGCTTAGAACTTGTCCCGGCTGGGCAGTTTCCTGCTGGTAGGAGGAACATGGTTGGGGAAAAACCCGCTAGTCCATGGTGGGTCGACTCCGGATCTCGCCACCCAGCAAGATCATCGCCACTCCGAGCAAAGAAGCATCCACTACACTTACTGTACTAATGACCTTAGCAATTGGCGCGGTCGGAATCACTACTAATCAACCAATCATCAACGATCGAATAGTTTATATAAATATTAGATGAATGTAAATGAATTTGAGGCGTTGTTTCGACGTATATATTTATTTTAGCATAAAGCTTTTCCGGCCGCATTGCGGCCATCTTCAGTGCTATTCTGAGGCGGCTGGAGGCCTCGGGCCAAACAATTGATTGATTGATTGATTGGTTGATTTTTTCCTGTTTCCGGACGCGTCAACTGCTTTGGTCATTAGTCCCGTTAGTGTAGTGCATGTTTTTTGTCGGGAGATGGCGGTGATCTTCCCCCACTGGATGGCGAGATCCGGCGCCGACCTACCGTCGGTTAGTTTCCCCCTAACCAGGACTCTCCCACCAACGGGGCACCGCCCCAGCCGAGACAAGCTCTGAGCTCCCGACCGGTCTCCCGGAATATGCGGTAGTGTAGTGCATGTTAGGATAAGTCGTATGTGAGTAAAGGGAGATGCTAGGACTAGGAAGAGGAAGGAAAGATCGCGCGCGGTCCGTGGCCCGTTTGGTAGGGCACTGCTCCGGCATTCGCCTGGTGTTGATGGGAGAAACCACGGAAAACTACCGATCAGAGCAGCCGGCCGCTAGAATTCACCTCCAGACAGCGACTGAATTCGACCTAGCTGAAAAGCTAGTGTCGAAAATGCTGCCGCCGTCAGGACTCGAACCTAGGTCGGTGCAAACAAGACATATTATTGTTTTTTATTTAATAGGTAATTATTACATACAAATTAGAGAACGTGATGCTAAGTGGCTAGGCCGAAGTCCTTTAAGCCATTACAATACCTACATTCTACCGCGTTCTAACCTTTCGTATTCTGGTATTAAGACATATTATATTATACAATATTATTACAGGCAGACAATATTAGATTATATTTTAGGATTTACAGAAAAGAAACCTAGCGAAAAGCGTGCTGCTGCAGCGGCGCCGGTGGAAGCCAGCGCGCGTCGCCCGAGGGCGGTGGGCGGCGTCCGGCCGCATTCATAAGCGCGGCCTGGCTCCCGGGCGGGCGCCCCGCTGGCCCGCGTGCCTGCGTGCGTGCGCGAGGCGTGTACTCGAGCGCGCGTGCGTGCGGGCGTGAGCGCCGAGGCCGGCCGAGTCCATTGAGCGCCTCGCGCGGGGCGCGGGGGGTCGCAGGCAGCGCTGGGCCGGCCGCGCGCCCGGGCCGCCGGGGACAGCCTCGCCGCTCACGCGTGCCGGGGCGTTGACACGGAGCACGCCACGCAACTTCGCTGGCCATTTGTTTACAAAACCGCCCCAGCGACGGGGCTCTCAACTAAGAATACTCAGGGTTGAGTTGATTTCGTGGGGCAGTTCGATTTGATTTGGTCGATTTTCAAGGACGGAAAAACACAATTTAAACACACAAGGACACAATTTAAATGGACACTAACAACTATTTGGAGAGAATAATTGTGCACGTTTTCTTGAGCTGCATAATATCTTCGGCAGAAAATCCAAAATGTCTGTCTTCAAAAAATACGCAATAATTTCACGCACTTAAAAATAACTATTTAAACACACACACATTTTATAATGAGAACAGGAATTATTAAAAAATGCCTTTTTTATCTCGCCATTTTCAACTTCAGATATGAAACAAATAATAGTAAATGCTTACAAGTAACTGTCATTCTGTTTAAATGTGCACATCTTTGTATGAGATTTTAATTTTATTACATTACACCAATACTTGTAAATCATATTACGAACTTATTACGTAATTATCAAAATTCAGTTTACCAATATTCAAGATATCAATATAGGATGCAATAAACTCGGTTAAATGCTATGGAAGTGAATTTTTTGATACTGTGTTGTCAGTATACCCTGTTTGATAGAATACCAAACGAAGAGTTTAGACAGATAACGCAGATAGAGAGACAAGTGATCGAAAATGTCGAATCCAAACAACTCCAATGGTATGGTCATCTTATGAGAATGCATGCTGACAGAATACCAACTAGAGGTGCTACAGAATGGTACTGACTTTCTGGTAGCAAAATTTTATAATTTCCTAGGCGTGGATTGGCTTTACAGTCTTGTCTCATCCTCCTGCCAGCTGCCATCTATCGCCGCCCAAAGTATTTTTTTTTTCTTTTTCATTTTCTCAAATTTTCGGTTTCGTAATAATAGGATCGAAATATTATTTCATGAATATTAAAGGAAAGTAAAACCTCCTCCTAAATAGAAATTTCCGTTAAAAAATTTCAAACAATTTTTAAGAAAATGGCGATTAAGCATTACTGTTAATGCGAAATTTGAACCTCTTGAGTCTATCTATTGAGTCTATTGAGGAATCTATTGAGTTTTCGAGAAACTTCATTTGAAGCACATCCACTCACAAACGCGATAATGTATACAAATTGATGGAAATGTGCATAATAACGGTGTGAGAGATATTTTTAAAAAAATACATGTTTAATTTTTGAAAAAAAATCACAAAAGAACTTTACGTCACATTAAACAGTACAATTAGCACTATCAATTGGAAAAGTTTGAAGAAAAAATTTGGAGCCATTTTTGAGAAAATGGCGTTTGAGCGTTTCTGAAAATGCGGAACTTAGAGCTCATTTTTACAGAAAACTGTTGATTTTTCGAGAAGCATTATTTGACATTATTTAAAGTACATGTACTCATAAATATAATATTGTAGACGAGAGACAAGTAAAAGAATTACATTTCTGTAATTTTTGAAAAAACAAAAGAATAGAGTAACATGGCGTAATGTCATCGAATAAAGTACATTTAGCAATACCCCTACCAAAAATTTCAAGAAGCAATTTGGAGCCGTTTGTGGGAAAACCTTGTTTTTGTTATTTTTAAAATTGCAATTTGCAAAAATATCTACATAACCTTAATGAAAGAATTACTTATGGACAACAAATTTAATTTGAAAGAAAAATCTCTATCTTCAATTTTGTATTTGTGGGAAGACGCCTAAAAAGTTCAACCTTTTGCAATTTCCGAAAATTCAGAGTTAACAGTGAAAATCGGATCTATGCCACCTTTATAAGTGTATTTTACTCTATTCATTCAAGAAATTTAAAGAAAAAATGCGGAGCAGTTTCTGAGAAAATTTTGAAAATGTTAGGGGGGGGGGCTTTATGTAAAGTATCTCCAAATTTTAAAGAATGTTTTTTCAAAATCTCAAAGCTTCAACTAGAGCCAGATGGTTAGGAGTTTCTTCAATTTGGAAATGATCGTACGTGTGGTTTAGGCGCTAGTAGTGTTCACAGACGGGCGTTTTGCTTTCAATTGGTGTTTCGGCATCAAGGGTCCACAAAACAGGGATTCTGGTTACACGACGAGTTAGAGGATTTTTTTCCTAAGTTAGCAACTGGACCACTTTTTCGTCCCGGCAATGATATTTTTGTCCCGAAAATCCACCGTTTTTTCTCGCAGCATTTCATAACTTTCTCTATACTACGTATATTACTCCGTATGTATACGAGAAAGTAAAAATTGTATTTGAGTGGATCCCTTTCGAAAGAAGGAAACGAGGAAGGCCGAGGAAAATCCTGAAAGTTCGTCATCGATTCGATAATGAAGAACAGGAGAAAAGAGGAAGATGCCTGGCGAAATAACAAAGAAAACATTGACGTGTAGAGTGCAAGAAACTGTCGTTAGAACTGTAAAAAAGCTCGCTTAATAAATAAATAAAATCAAGATTCAACTAAGTTTGTTTGGTTGAATAATATTCTGATGGGATGAATGACTTTTTCTTACGATAGTCTGCGTGTTCTACAGGATCGTATTTAGAGAAAGCCCGTATTTAATCTGCAGCAATAACAACTGCCACCGCAATGAATAGATTAATACATTTTGTAAAATGGGTTTTTATTAGGGATCTCCAATAAGCTATAGCCTTTTCGTTAATGCCTGTGGTTGCATGTATATGCAATGCGAAACGAACTTCTCGTTCAACAGGAGGCTTCAGGGTATGCAACCCATACGACACCGAAGCATTGGGGGCATCTTGCATATTTCCTCAATTTCGATATGGGAGAAAACGATAACTAAAGAAGGTGGGAAGGGAAGTTTATTTCAGGTGTTAGAGATTGGTATCAGCTCATTTTACATGCGGAAATTTAACAAGAGAAACAAAAATCTCGAATTTACATGCGACTTATGTTGAATGTGCGAATAAGCGTTATTTGATCTATATCTCTTCGTGAAGTTGTGTAGCAACCCCTAAATTTAGTAAAAATTCAGATGTTAAGAAAGTAATGGAATAATTTAGGTCTGAAAGCAAACGTAACCTTTGGTTATTGATTATGAGATCCCATATGTGTTTTTACATTTTAGCACTTTGAAAGTCGGAATCTTTTTGATATCGTAGCCCTTCTCTCTTAACTTCGTCGCATTTAGGAGCTTCGATATTAACCTACATGCAGAGCAAGAGATGCTGCTCCACACGTTTGACTTCATCCCTTAATTCTCCTCCTCTACGAATAATCCTACGTATAGTAATCGAGAAGCGTCTGTTCGTACGTCACGCACGATGTTGAGGTGCAAAATAGCTGTTTTTTTGGGGGGGGGGGAGAGCAACAAACGATGTTCGATTCGGGTTGACGACAAGACTCCTGCCGCCTTTCCTCCCTTGCTACAAGGGAAAATTCTGAAAGACAATTATTTAAGAACTATTAGTTTACCTCTGCGTAAATATTATTGAGTATTGAAGTCAGTGTTACCTCGTCTAGGCGAAAAGAAATTTTCTGTCGTAATTCGGGCTTAATACAATGTCAGGCAATATTTAAGACAATGTCAGGTAACACAGTCAGTGTTGAGAAGCTGCAGGTCATCAACAATGTCTGAGGGTTTTCTACCAAGTCCAGCAGTGGATTGGGAATGATTTCATTCCAAGTAGTGCGGGTGAAAATCGACCAGGAACGACTTGATCCCAATAACTACCCTGCAGGCCCCAGCCGCGGACCAAACGCTTCAACATATCTCCTGCAAATACAAAGACTGCCAGGAAAGTTGTGGACGCAGACGAGCAGGGCTTTCCTGTACGAAACTTTGTCTTCTCTGTGAAGGACGTGTTCAAACATTGATAGTTCGTGCGACATCGAAGGCGAAGACCAAGACTTTTAAATTGAATAAATTGAAGACCACCTCACTCCCCACCTCGAGTTGCAATACCACTGAAGTAGCCGAGATGACGGAAGGTACTAATTCATTAAATATTTCTTAGCAATGCTATTGAATTATGAGTTATTTGCACTATAATTTAGTACACTATTCTCTATAACAATGTCTTTCCCAGTTGAGGAACCACCATCTCTAGTGATGGAACTGTAGTGATGCGACATTGAGAACAAAACATCGATGTTCAAAATTAAAACATCGATATTTTAAAGCTGGTTTAATAACCTCTAGCATTAAATTCGTGAGCAACGAAAGTTAATTAAGACAGTAGCCGTTTTTAATAATTTATAGTTAATAGTTCATAGTTAACCGAAAACCAAGTTAAAAAGAAAAAGGATAAATCTGAGCCTGAAGCCTATAAATGTCCAGTCATATCTCAGTCACTTCTCATTTCGCCGAAGAGAAGGAAAGCCCTACGCCCACAGACTGGGAGAGATGGCTCAGTGCATCAACTGATGTCAGTGCAGTCCTTGGTTCGAGTTACGACGGCGGCAGGATTTTCGACACTAGCTAGGTCGAATTCAGACGCTGTCTGGAGGAGAGTTCTAGCGGCCGGCTGCTCTGATCGGCAGTTTTCTGTAGTTTCTCCGATCAATACCAGGCGAATGCCGGAGTAGTACCCTAACAAACGGACCGCGCGCGATCTTTCCTTCATCTTCCTTGTCGAATCCGTACCCTTACACACACTAACATGCACTACACTACCATACATGCCGGAAGTCCGGTCTGGAGCTTAGAGCTCAACCTGGATGGCGCGGTGCCCCGCTGGTGGGAGATATCTGGTTGGAGGAAACCCCGGTAGCCGACGGTAGGTCGGCGATGGATCTCACCATCCAGCAAGGGAAGATCACCGCCACCTCCCGATTAAAAACATGCACTACACTTACGGGCCAAATGGCCATTAGTTGACGCGCTCGGAATAACTAACAACCAACCAACCAACCCCTACGCCCACGGCGCATGCGTTGACCGTTTTTCCATGTCAGCGGGGAAAAGACGTAGGATATACCAGGGCATCGGGGTCATTTCGGGCGCGAGATGGTCTGCTCCACGGAGGTAGTACGATCAACGTTTGTTTGATTCGATCTCACAAATTAATAGTGTTACAATCAGTTATTATTTCATATTTTAACTTTTATAAAATTGTGATTTGAGGATTTCTTTTATTCACAAACAAAACATCGAACAGTAAAAAAATCTATATTTTGAAAACATCGATATCGATGTCACATCCCTACTACACTCCTTGAAGTTGACCAGCCCGGATCTTCTACTCCGCCCCCTGCCCCTCCTTATCCCGGCCCATCCACGCCTTAACCCAAAACCGCCACACTACTCCTTCCCTTCCTAATCAGGCCACGCCTTCTTACTTTTCCCCGCTCGGCGTCACACCACATCTCTCTTTTCTTCTCCTCTACCCAACCTACCCGACCGCCCTCCCCCTGTTCTGCTCCGTTCCATTTCACTCTGACCCCCCTGCCCCCTCCTTATCCCGGCCCATCCACGCCTTAACCTGCTCCGCCACACTACTCCTTCCCTTCCCCTAATCAGGCCACGCCTTCTTACTTTTCCCCGCTCGGCGTCACACCACAACTCTCTACCTCTACCCAACCTACCCCTCGACCGCGCCCCTTGATCTGCTCCGTTCCATTTCACTCTGACCCCTGCCCCCTCCCTCCATTTCCCGGCCTGGGCCCACCCCACCCAAACCTGCCTCTGCCACACTCCCTCCTCTTCCCTTTCCCCAATCAGGCCACGCCTCTACTTTTCCCCGCTCGGCGTCACACCACAACTCTCTCTTTCTCCTCTACCCAACCTACCCGACCGCCCTCCCCGTTCTGCTCCGCGCTCCATTTCACTCTGACCCCTGCCCCCTCCCCTTATCCCGGCCCATCCACGTTAACCTGCTCCGCCACACTACTCCTTCCCTTCCCCTAATCAGGCCACCCCTTCCTATTCTTCCCCGCTCGGCGTCACACCACAACTCTCTACTCCTCTCCTCTACCCAACCTACCCGACCGCGCCCCCTTGATCTGCTCCGTTCCATTTCACTCTGACCCCCCTGCCCCCTCCATTTCCCGGCCCACCCCCACCTAAACCTGCTCTGCCACACTCCTCCTTCCCTTCCCCTAATCAGGCCACGCCTTCCTACTTTTCCCCGCTCGGCGTCACACCACAACTCTCTTTTCTTCTCCTCTACCCAACCTACCCGACCGCCCTCCCCCTGTTCTGCTCCGTTCCATTTCACTCTGACCCCCCTGCCCCCTCCTTATCCCGGCCCATCCACGCCTTAACCTGCTCCGCCACACTACTCCTTCCCTTCCCCTAATCAGGCCACCCCTTCCTATTCTTCCCCGCTCGGCGTCACACCACAACTCTCTACTCCTCTCCTCTACCCAACCTACCCGACCGCGCCCCCTTGATCTGCTCCGTTCCATTTCACTCTGACCC
Source organism: Teleogryllus occipitalis (assembly GCA_011170035.1). NCBI lineage: Eukaryota > Metazoa > Arthropoda > Insecta > Orthoptera > Gryllidae > Teleogryllus > Teleogryllus occipitalis. Next base: position 251,786 of record BLKR01000784.1, on the reverse strand, counting down.
CCCTGCCCCCTCCATTTCCCGGCCCACCCCCACCTAAACCTGCTCTGCCACACTTCTCCTTCCCTTCCCCTAATCAGCCCACGCCTTCCTACTTTTCCCCCCTCGGCGTCACACCACAACTCTCTACTCCTCTCCTCTACCCAACCTAGCCGACCGCGCCCCCCTGTTCTGCTCCGTTCCATTTCACTCTGACCCGCCCTGCCCCCTCCTTATCCCGGCCCATCCCCGCCTTAACCTGCTCCGCCCCACCCCACTTTCCCCCACCCCCAACCGGCCCACTCCACTTGGCCTCCGCCCCACCCCGCTTCGGCGCACACGCTGCGAGCGAGTTAGCGCGGGCGGGGCGGGCGGGGGAAGGAGGCGCAGCCAATCGGCCGGATAAAGCTACGTCTAGCGAGCGGCCGCCCGCGCCCTTTGGCAGAGTCCGAGCGCGGAGGAGCGGCGGGCGGCTCCTTTTCCGAGCGCAGGGAAGACCTTCCGAGGGAGCTCGCCCAAACGCCCCTCCCCCCAATGAACGATATTACTGTTTCACCCGACTTGCTGTTCGTTATCGCCTTCTTCTTCCCCTAAAACGTATTTCAAATTCCAATTTGTTAATCTCTTATGTAAAAGTATCTGAAAGAAGGGGTATCCAAACCCACATCTGATATGTCTTGGAAGTCGTGTGAAGCATCTTATGCGATCAGCACTGTATCTCGGGAATTGTGTCAAAGCGTCATTTCAACCGCGTGACGATGGTCAAGTCCTTAGAGTCAAGAGCGGTAGCTCAGTGCATTAACTGATGTCTCTGCAGCGCCTCTGACCGGGAGGTCCTAGGTTACACTCCCCACGGCGGCAGGGTTTTCGACACTAGCTTTTCAGCTAGGTCGAATTCAGTCGCTGTCTGGAGGAGAATTCTAGAGGCCGGCTGCTCTGATCGGTAGTTTTCCATGGTTTCTCCGATCAACACTAGGCGAATACCGGAGCAGTACCCTAACAAACAGGCCACGTACCGCGCGCGATCTTTCCTTCCTCTTCCTTGTCTTATCCTCTCCTCTTACACACACACACACTTACACTCACATGCACTACAGTACAACATATTCCGGGAGACCGGTCGGGAGCTTAGAGCTTGTCCCGGCTGGGGCGGTGCCCAGCTGGTGGGAGAGTCCTGGTTAGGGGGAAACCCCGCTAGCCGACGGTAGGTCGGCGCCGGATCTCGCCATCCAGCGGTGGAAGATCACCGCCATCTCCCGGGAGAAGAACATGCACTACACTAACGGGACTAATGACCAAAGCAGTTGACACGCCCGGAAACACGAAAAAATCAATCAATCAACCGTAGAGTCAAATCTGGAGACTACGGTCCCTGCGAAAGAAGATCAAGTTGTGTCTGGCGAGAATCTTACGTGTGTGGAGAAAACGGTGCCAGAAAGCGTTCACGTTTCGCGCGTCACAAATCTGCACGCTTTCGTTCAATGCCCTCTCAGCCGTGTCAAAATCTATCGGAAGAAATTTGCTACTGACGGTCTGACCTCTGGGTCATCTTAGTTTATTGTCGTCTTGCAGTGCTCAGTTTCAGTTGGGAGTTCGCAGTTAGTATATGAGTGCTGTCTCACTCTTTTGTAATGTTCTATTCTATTATGTGTAGTTGTGTGTTTGGCGGGAGAGGATTACCTTGGTAGTGCGAACTCTTCCTAAAGGTGTCGCACAATGTAAAAATAGCAACAAATCATTAGTGTCAAAATTTCAAGTGGACAGGAATGTTACCAGAAATGTTTACAGTTAAACGCCCACACCTTGAAACTAAAAGACAAAAGAAAAATGTCTGTTTTTGATATATCGTGATTCGAGATAAGTGGAAAATAATACAGAAAATCAAGATTTACAAAGCTGAATTTTAACGAATCAGTTTATTTGGTACACAACTTTTAACTACTAGGCATAAATTACTTACGTAGACATTTGAATACGGCAATGAACAATTTGTAATGTTTTCATTAGTCTTGATAGGAAACAAAATAACAGAAATGGTTTCTTTCATATGTATAGCGTGTCAGCATGGTATCATTTTTCAAAAAACAAATAGTTTTCTCGTGGACATTGAAAGATATAAAACTCAAGTGTATGAAAACAGCAATTGCTAAAATGTTTGGAAAAAATGCACAATACACTTACGGAACATCCCACCAGTTTCTTGTAAGAGTTACTAAATGGGACAGGTTTTCAACTAATGCCATTTTAAGATGTTATTAACACAAAGCAAAACCTGAAAGGACCATTACCTTTGCCTCAACTCTATCTCATTATGATTGACCTCCATATCATTCTTATCACGTTTAAGTAACAATGTGTGTGTAAAGTGATTTATTAATAGTGCAAAACCCGTGTTGCGGAGAACGAGACCTCTCGTTTGTTTGTTTGTTTGTTTGTTTGTTATTGTGTAATGGATTGGATGCAAGCATTAGACACGTGGCAGGAGAGAAACATGGGCGACTCTTCCGCAATTCAAGCTGGTCAAGCGCAAAATTATTAAATACGGTGTTAAGATAAACCCTCCAATTTGATGTGCGTAAACTATAAGCATATGGGTGTGTCGATAGTGTACCAATGTAGGTCTAGTTATTAAAAGTTCATTAAACCCGAATACCTAAATAATATATTACCCACCATTGTCGAATGGCAACCGAATACTGTTAGACTGGGTGCGAATAGACGAGGAGATGCGAGAGAGTTTGATGTTTTCTGGAAGCAAGGTTTGTCACTCGCAGGGGCACAATTAATAGTTCTAGATTTATCATCAATGATGCCAACAACTAAAATTTAAAAATCAAGGAAAATGGAGAGTATGACATTCCCAAGAGCATACATGGGATTCCTTCAAACTGGGCTATGTAAGCGAGGATGGTCTTCCTTTATTCATTTTTATTTATTTTATTTATTTGTTTTACGTCAGAAACCATTAAAACTGTGTATGACGTGCTATGGAGAGAAGTAAATTCTCTGCATGTTTTCAAAATTCTGTGATCCCTACACTAAGTCAATTACTACTTCAATTTTCAATTAATTAATTTTAAAAAACTCTGCCATGTAATAAAATCTATTTTCAAGGATAAATAAGCAATAAATTTTAGGCTCTTATCCATGATGTCCTTCGTCAAGGAATAATGCTTCCTGCCGCGACAACATGGAAACGATTATTTGAATAAGTACATTTCTCACTGAATTCTAGAAGACGTGCACGAATTAATTTGTCTATTCGTCATCACAACCATAGGTAACATGCTCGTTTATTATTCATCACATTTGATGAATAATAAACACGCATGTTACCGCCTCAACAGTACATAATTTCTAAAATTATTACACAAACTTTAAGAAAAGAAAATATGAAGCAGTTTTTGAGAAAAAATTGTTTAAAAATTTTCTATATTTCGCACAAAATTACGCGCAACTGCTCATTTTTTCTAAAAAATTATACTTTAAACAAAAGTTCAGTTTTTAGAAAGTATAATCAGTTTCAATTTTTTGAGAAAGTATATGCTGTATTATCATCACTAGTTTAACTTTGAAACTCGAAATTTTACAAACGAGGAATTTCCAATATTTCAGAAAGTTTCGCAAATATGATTAACATATTAAATTTTTTAATTGTGATTTTTTATGAGTTTTTTTGTTAAATGTATCACCAGATCTTTTTTATAGAACAATTGTCAAGCTGTTTGTACCAAAACGGTGTATAATTGTATAGTATTATCTTATTCAGATATTTTGAGATAATTTACTGTATGTATATGTCAATAACCCATCATTTTCAATTTCAGTTTTAGAAAGATGAAAACAAATAGCTTATAAAATGTCAGCAAATGTCTTTGTGGGACGATATTTTAGTTTTCAAGATTATCTTTCAACTCAGAATAGGACTTCGACAGATTTTCTTGGTTCTCCATTGATATTTGTAGTGTATGTGCTCGCTTGGCAATATATGAGTTGAACCACAAAAGTGTATTAGTGTGAATTGTGATTGGCTCTCCCTGACTCGTATTTTAGGAATCATAGAAAAAGACTCGTAACGTTAGATTGCGTGTGTGTGCGTGAGAGAGAGTGAGAGGGAGAGGGAGAGAGGGAGGGAGAGGGAGAGAGGGAGGGAGAGGGAGAGAGAGCAGATGCCAGAGTTCTTAGCCAGAAGGGACGTGCAGGGACTCACTCAATCCGCATTCTACCTGCCCGAAGTTGAGTGGAGGGCGACCGCGCCAGCGATGTGCGTCCGAGCATGGCCCCCTGCGCCGTTGGGACTCGAATTCGGTGCACCAGGATATGGATCTTTGCCCGGAGCGACTCGGCGCTGTTGGCGGTGCGGCACGAAACTTGCTTCCAAGTTTTCAATACGTCTTCTTTATCCCGAGAAACTTCGACTTTGTTTCCCTTCTATTTCCACTAATACTTCCTTTAACCTAGTTTCTTTTTTATGAGTATGTTTGTCCCATTCTCAGTACAGCGTCGATTGTAAAGGATGATACAGATTTAATCTAAGTTTTAGCTCGGAGCACTATTTTGTGTTAGTGAAAGAATGAATGAATACCTTAGATTTTCTTCATCTTCTGGAAGAAAGTCTTCTGAAGGAAATTCTGAGTTTGTCGCACTCGTATAAAAATGCGTTTACGACTTTCTAGTGTAGGTTATGATGCTTAAATTGTTTGCCATATGGAGTAGTTTGTTGGTATCGGAGCTATAAACATGAAAATAAAGTAAACCTATAACCAAGTGACAATATATGTTGTAACTCAAGTATTACAGGTACAAAGTCTCGACCTACTCATAGGTAAAATTTCCACACCTTTTTTTTAGTTTCTTAGTGTACTCGCATCTACTCGAATTTCTACTATTATGCTCATGTGCATTTCCTTAAAAAATAAACTCCAGGCCTTCTCCAATTCTTTTTCTAAATAAGTAAAATAGAAAATAATAAATAAAATAAATTATATTTATATTTCATACAATAATAGGGAATAAAAATGAAATATAAAACTCAAGCAAAATTCTTGAAAAGTATATTTCAAAAAAAAATTTAAAATAATATAGTTTAACCAGTCCTATATTTTTCTACGTTCGAATGGATTTACTTTGTCTATTAAATTAAACTTCCCTAGTGGATTTAAAACAAAAAAACTCAATTGTATTCCATAAGAATATTTTAAGAATATAACAGCAATAATAAGGATTTCGTACAATTCGCGACCCCAAATTGAGCTCCCTAGAGGATTTCTTAGGAACAATCTTCTCTTAACTAATATAAAGTAAAAATCATATTCTTTACACATTGATATATTCCGTCCGTAATATCAAAACATGAAAATAAGAGCAAATAGTTAAATTTGGTATTGATGTCACGTGTACGTAAGTTGGTAGTCACGTTTAGATTGGCTGTAGAAAATGGAGGTAACTGCCATTACTAGCGATTTAGAGAATTGTACGTTCAACAGATTTAAACAAGAAAATAATAAATTGTATGCAGAATTATTTACACATCCATAATATCAATATTGTTGAAGATAAAGCGTCCGTTAGAATACCTGATTCATTGAACGTGAAGTCAGAGCACCAGTCGTGGGAATCAGGGCAACGCCTGTGCGACGGGGGTGTGGCGTGTGGATGGGAGCAATGCGGTTCCCGCCCCAAGGCAACGAGGCGCAGGGCCGCTCGCGGTGAACTCGCGCGGGAGGGGGGGACGGCGCGCGCCGGGTGGGCAGGGGCGCTGGGGTCGACGCCGGGTCGAGAGGGCCCGGGGCACAGGCGCAGCGGCATCCCACTCACCCTCCCGTCTCAACCCATCCAACCGTCAACTCAACCCATCCACCCGTTAACTTAACCTGTCCATCCCGCAACTCGTCTAGCATTCCACCCTACACCTCCCAACCCGTCCATCCCGCAACCCGTCCACCCCGCAACCCGTCCACCCCGCAACCCGTCCATCTCGCAACCCGTCCACCCCGCAACCCGTCCACCCCGCAACTCGTCCACCCCGCAACCCGTCCACCTCGCAACCCGTCCACCCCACAACCCGTCCACCCCGCAACCCGTCCACCCCGCAAACCGTCCACCCCCAAACCCGTCCACCCCCACCCAAACCGTCCACGCCGCAAACCGTCCACCCCGCAAACCGTCCACCCGCAAACCGTCCACCCAAACCGTCGCAACCCGTCCACCCGCAACCGTCCACCCCAACCCCCAACCCGTCCACCCGTCCACCGTCCAACCGTCCACCCCGCAACCCGTCCACCCCGCAACCCGTCCACCCCGCAACCCGTCCACCCGCCCGTCCACCCCCAAACCGTCCACCCCAACCGTCCACCCCGTCCACCCCGCAACCCGTCCACCCCGCAACCGTCACACCCGCAACCGTCCACCCCCGCAACCCCCGTCCACCCGCAACCCGTCCACCACAACCGTCCACCCCGCAACCGTCCACCCCACAACCCGTCCACCCCGCAACCCGTCCACCCCACAACCCGTCCACCCCGCAACCCGTCCACCGTCCACCGCAACCCGTCCACCCACCCAACCCGTCCACCGCAACCGTCCGTCCACCCCGCAACCCGTTCACCCCGCAACCCGTCCACCCGCAACCGTCCACCCGCAACCCGTCCACCCCGCAGCCCGCCCACCCCGCAACCCGTCCACCCCGCAAACCGGTCCACCCGTCCACCCCGCAACCCGTCCACCTCGCAACCCGTCCACCCCACAACCCGTCCACCCCGCAACCCGTCCACCCCGCAACCCGTCCACCCCGCAAACCGTCCGCTCCGCAACCCGTCCATCCAGCAACCAGTACACCTCCAAACCTGTTCCCTTCGAAACTCCCACAATCCGTCCACCCTGCACCCTGTCCGACCTTCAACCATTACACCCCTCAACAAGTCCTCTTCATAACTCCCCCACTCCGTCCACTCTGCTTCCCGCAACCCGTCCAACTCACAACTTCCCCACTCCGCAATCTGTCCATCCTGCTCACCCGTCCACCCAGCAACCCGACCATCCCACAGCCCGCCCCCTCACAACCCGTCAACGCCACAACCCGTTCACCTCGAAACCCGTCCATCCTCCACCCAGTCCATCCTTCAACCCATTGACTCCGCAACCCGTCTACCCAGCAACCCGACCATCCCGCAACACTGCTACCTCGCAACTCGTCCACCAAGCAACTCGTCCACCAAGCAACCCGTCCACCAAGCAACCCGTCCACCCAGCAACCCGACCATCCCACAGCCCGCCCCCTCACAACCCGTCAACGCCACAACCCGTTCACCTCGAAACCCGTCCATCCTCCACCCAGTCCATCCTTCAACCCATTGACTCCGCAACCCGTCTACCCAGCAACCCGACCATCCCGCAACACTGCTACCTCGCAACTCGTCCACCAAGCAACTCGTCCACCAAGCAACCCGTCCACCAAGCAACCCGTCCACCAAGCAACCCGTCCACCAAGCAACCCGTCCACCAAGCAACCCATCGACCCCGCAACTTGTCTACCCCGTAACCCGCTTACCCCGAAACCGGCCACCCCGCAACCGGGCACTCTTTAACTCATCTATCCTACAACTCTCCCACCCCGCACAACCCCTCTTCCACATCCCCGCCTGACTGCTGCCTACTTATCCCGCATTCTGCCTGCCTGCCCGCCCGCTGCCTGCTTATTCTGCCAACCCCTTCCCACCCTCCGCACCTCCCGTTCCCCATCCCTACCTTCCCTCGCACTTCCTCTGTTCCCGCCTACCAGTCTCCAGCGCCTGTCGGCCGTCCTCGCACCCGGCGCACTCGCCCGCCTCCGCCAGCGCATCACGTGGGCGGTATATTAAAGCCGCAATCGATAGGGGATTGATTGCCGCCGGAGGCGCCCCCGCGGGCGGCGCGTCGGCCACGCACCCGCAGCGCCCCTCCACGCCCCGCCGCGCCCCGCCGCGCCCCGCCGCGCCCCGCCGCGCCCCGCCGCGCCCCGCCGCGACCCGCCGCGCCCCGCCGCGCCCCGCCGCGCCCCGCCGCGCCCCGCCGCGCCCCGCCGCGCCCCGCCGCGCCCCGCCGCGCCCCGCCGCGCCCCGCCGCGCCCCGCCGCGCCCCGCCGCGCCCCGCCGCGCCCCGCCGCGCCCCGCCGCGCCCCGCCACCCGCGCGCGCTCCCGCCACGCCGAGGCCCCCTCACACACTGACCGCGCCGCAGTAGGGCTGCGCCGCTCGCCTGCTGCAGTAGATGGAGGAGCACGCAGTGAATTGGGTATTGTTTAAAATTATTACACCATACAGGAGATGTTAAAATTAAATGTTACTCCTAAGGATCTCTGATCGGTGAATAAGCCGAGACGTCATAAACACTTAATTTTACAGAGGAGCAAAAAACAACTTTCAAATGAAGTAAATCAAGGATTAATGATATCCAAACGAAGATGAATTTTTAAAAAAACTATTAGTCTGTAGGTTTTGTCTTAATATCATTAATCCCTGATTTACAGTGTTAGTTTAAAGCTGTCTTTTTTTGCTGTCCTGTAACATTGAGTTTTTTGACTTATCAGCTCATTCACAGGGATCAAATATATATTCAACATCAATAATAGAGTATGGATTCTTAGTTGATTAGGAGACGCGGTGTCCTAGGCATGCATTCGGTCGTTGTATTGCGATCTTCTTCAAGAAAATGATCGTTGGCATTCATGCGTAGGACGCTGCGTGTTCCGATCAATCAAGAATTCATTGACAGTGGCCGCGGAAGACTAGGTTTTCAGCAAAATATGCAACAAATAAGTACAAGATCTACCATTATTTATGCCTATTATTCACAAAAAGAAGAAAGTTAAATTATTTTTTCTTTCAGAAGATATTTTTACACAATACATTTGAATGTTTCGAAAGATAAATGTTAATGAAACAAAAATGTTAATCGATAGGGATAAAGATTTAGTGCCATTCTAAGGGATAATACTTACCAAAGTAATGTTTTAAAATTTTGTAATGAAATAGGTATTTCAGGAAATATTTAACTGTATTAGAATAACGTAATTTTCTATTCCTTTTTTTGTAGTAATTAACAGTTATGTAATTTTCACGTTTAAGTTTTATGTTTTTATATCCATATCATCTCTGTACTGTAACCTCAATTGTAACCTCAATATTGTAAAAACTAAAAATTGACAATGTAAAATATAATATATTGTATTTATTTAGTCGCTAATGACCTAGCTGTTGATGCGACTTAAAATAAATTAAATTTAAAAAAAAGTTAATATTTTCATTTCACAGCGAGCTCATCGCTGTGAAATCGCGTTCACATCGTATAGTCTAGATCCCATACACATCCATAATAAAAAAGGAGATAAGCGGCTTCTTCAGTTTGTTCACAAACATTGAAGGCCCATTCACAATGCAATCACAAACATAAGCATAACACATAGACATAGACATTAACACAAGCGAAGAGTTGGCGTATTTACAATGTTGAACATAAACACAGGTAAAATAAGAGTTTCTATTGGCTATGAGACGCAGCACACGAATCGACACGAATAGTCCGCCTATCGACTTCGATACTCGATTTTGAGTTAACGAACTGTGATTGGCTCATTCCTCATGTCTGACATAAGCATAAGCACAGAAGCTTGAAGCTTGCAAGCTCTTAAGTTAACGTCTTACGTGTTATCCTTATGCGAACGCATTGTGAATGAGTCCACTTGTAGACGTAGTCCTAACTTTTATGTTAACGCCATGCTTATGCTTATGTTTGCATTGTGAATGGGCCTTTAGTGATGCATGAATAAGATTGAGAGAACACTGTAATTAAAATTGTCCTGTTATGTAAAAGATTGCATTCCGTTACTAGAAACCATTTTCTGTACTTACTAAAGAAGTCGACATGAAGTAGAAAATAATATGTATTGCGCCCATTATTATTCGATAAATTATAATACCCTCTCTTTTAACTTCGACCAATTTTTCAACAAACCAGTCCCACTTCCTGGTAATAAGGCAATCCCATTTAATTCAATGATGTCTTTATTTTCCGTGGCGAGGCTTAGGCCCTGAGGCCTGCTCTTCCATCTGACCACCCAAATGTTGCTACGCTCCTTTCACCATCTAACGGAGAAAGAAGTTATCACTCGGGGGACGAAACAAGCGATTTAAATTTAGCTCAGAGGCTTCTTTTAGACTTGATGATCTTTTACATGCAGTAAATCTACAACATGGGTCCGCTGGCTTTACTTCTCCAAAGGAATGAGTACGAAGGATATTTTCTCCCTTAAGAATTGCCTAGTTTGCAAGATCGCATAGACCTCGCCCCACTATTTGGACGCGCGGGAATCAGCGCGCAGCCCTTCTTCTAACGCAAGCGTTGTCCCACTGCGGGCGGCTCAAACGCGCTCTTCCACTCCGATGCGCTCTAATCTCGTGTGCCCGCTCTCCGCGCCCAGCGGGGGAGGCGACTCTCCCCACTTCTCCCCCAGGGACCGTTTTCAAAGCGAGGATCCACGGGGCGTGTGAGTAATGTGAACGGCACTGCCAAACACCACGTCACAGGTATTATTACTTTCTCGCAACGGAGTAGAGAGAAAATTACGTAATGCTGCGCGTAATGCTTCAAGGTATATTTTGAAAGAAGGTCATGAGTAATTTTACGAAAATTTGAGGACAACGCTTCAAGCAGTGCTGCAGATCAAGAGACTCTAGCGGCACGACCGAGAAAGACGAGAAAAGGCGTGTAGTATTTCATTTTGGAGATACTACCCTCAGATGTCTCGTTAAAAAATCCAAGTATAGATAGCTATGTCTGATTGAGCTGGAATTATTAAGAGTTCTAATAGCTGGCTGCTCTGATCGATAGTTTTTAGAGTTTTCTCCGGTCAATACCGGGCAAATGCCGGAGCGGTTTCTTACAAATGAGCCATGGAGCGTACATGACCTACCCTTTTTCACCTCCCTCCTCTCTCCTAACAAACAAAGGCACATATGTCGAGATTCCAAACGGGAGCTTAGAGCTTGTCCCGGCTCGGGTGGTGTGGAGAGGGAAGATTCCTGAATGCCTTCGTGAAGATCGGAGCTGGAACCTTCCAGCGATGGAGAACTACCACCTCCCTGAATATAGCATACACTACACTTACGGGGCTCATGTCCAGACACGCCCGGAAACAGCAATCTTTCAGTCACTCAACGAAAACGAAATAGGCTGAGTCACACGAACGCATAGAGAACTTTGTGATGGCGCCCGAGGAAATAAGAGGTTGTGTAATGTAGGCTGAAGAGTTTGATTCGGACCATTTTCCACCGAGCAATTGCGCGAAAACTAGAGCAAAATTTCAACAAAAATTCAGAAAAAGAATCGTGCTTATCGCGAAAACTAGAGTATTCGAGATTCAACTGCGTTCAGTATTGTTTCAAATCCGCAACCCAATTTTTGTGCACCGATATGTCCTAACAATGCTGTTCAAGAGTGTAGCCCATTGGGCATGCTCTGGTCCAGTGAGCCCATTGCCTCTGCTTGAGAACTCTTCTGCCCTGATCAGTCGTTTACCGGGCTACTTCGGATTAATGTCACGCCGCAGTAATTTCTTTTCCAACTGGTCACGGACCACGCACAATTCTTCCTTCATTCCTGCCTCCATTTCCGTCTCAAGGACCGAGCGATGGAATGAACACCTATCTCTAAGAAAGATTTCGACAGTACTACTGCAAGTGCCGTGCAACATATCGACTTGTTCTTTAGTGACATAAGAAAGAAGAAATCAATTTTTCCGGTATTTCCTGTGGTATTTTTTCATCAATTATAACTAGGGGGCGGATTTTAATGAAATTTATTTTTTTTCTTTTCACTTTAAAACAATGCCGTATAGTGTAGAAATTAATTTTACGTTATGACAAAAGAAAATTACCAATTTTTATACGATTTGTTTTGTTTGTTTTTTTGTTGTTGTTGTTGGTTTTTTTTTTTTTTTTTTTTTTTTTTTTTTTTTTTTTTTTTTTTTTTTTTTTTTTTTTTCATTTTCGTGCATTTCGATTAATATGACATGTTTTACCTTTTCCATCATTTTAATGCATTTTTGCTGATTTCGTCGATTTTAATATCATTTTAATGGTACTTGCTTCAAATAATATTTACGAGATGCAACAAATGCTTTTCACAGAAGTCCTGAGTAGACTATTCGATATATTTGCTCGGAAATTGTAATGTCAGCTGTTGTATGTAATCTAAGGTCCCTGTAACGCCTATCGGTGCTATGGTCGGTTCGGCCGATTTCGGGGTAATTAAAGAAAGAGTTCCGGGTAAATAACAGTTCAAACCAAACGTTTGCAAGCTGAGTGCACTTGAACGAATAGAAGAAGACTCGATTACATCAGTAACGTATCTAACAGCTTGAGTTGTTCATCTAAACTGGTTTTGATCCCATTTTTTACGTCATATTTCTTTGCTTTTGGGGCATTTTTAAAACATCTTAAGAGCACTTTATTGATCATTTTTGGCAACGTTTTAGGTCATCAAAATACGCCCCCTAGTTATAACTATATTCCTTAAGAAATATATCTCCAGAAGAATGTGTTTAGAATTAGCATTATGTTAAAACCTCGATAATTTCCATGCCATTTTCAGCGTAATTGTAACTTTTTTAACCATCCATGTAACGTATGAAGGAATCCCTAAACACTGTAATAAAAACGTTAACTTCTATTCATTGAACAATACTGGCTTGTAATTTATAAAATCGATCAGTCAGCGACGTTATTTACCAGAAAACGAAGGCAACCCCTGAAGTAATGGCTAACTAATCACTTACAAAGCATATCAATGAAGAGTATTTCTCAGCAATAAATACATTCTCTTATCTGATGATATTTGAGACTATTGCAGTTGTTACTTTTGAACCTGTTATAAGTGTCGGTAACAATCAAAACAAATTTTATGTTCCTGACCATCATTAGAAATTGGGGAATGATACAGTACTTTCAAAACATTTGTGAAATATCTTTAAAATCAAACAGATTTAATTAAAGTTTTATTAAAAATTATAGATTTAAAATAGAAATCAAATTTTCAAGTGTACATCGTTGGTTCAGGTAGTCTAGGGAGGATTTATTTCCGTGCAGGCATTCTGTGCGTAATGATAATGAAATTAATGATTGACAATATTATGACGAACTGTGATTGAGATTAAACATTATTGCTAGAATAAGTGATTATACAATTCGAACTCGTAGCTGTTGTGTTGCGGCTAATTCTCGTCATTTTGCGGTTTCAGCGGAGTGATTTGCGTTGAAATCTGCTATCCAGAAATAAAAGAAAGCTTCCTTTTCCGACAGGGAAACAAGAACCGATGAATTAATGAACTACGAACTTTCATTTGAACGGGAGAATATGAAAATAGCGTAGTCACTGGAAAATAGATTCCAAGAAGGGCCTTACCGGAATATTCAAACTTCCTGGTAGCATAAAATGTCCCCTTTCATTAAACAAGCACTACTGCTGATGAAGCAGATATCAAGATGGCAGGGTGAAGGGTGGTAACACTTGCGTTACTAAAAATAAAACTTATTTATAATGTTTAAAAACAAAGACGTAGAAAATATATGCGTTCTCACGTTTTGGCTGCAGGCAAGTTTTAATATGTCCTGTCCTCGGATGTTACAGCAAATTGTTTAATCCACTCCTCTCTTCCGGTTCTGTCATTTTTCACCTTTCAACGTTCAAACCAGCATTGCCAGATCATTAATTGGGTATCGCAGTACCAACCTTCAAAAATCCTGGTACTTTTACATCGATTCTTGGTACCAATGACAATTTAAATTTCGAAATTGTTCAAATTTTAACTCTATGTTTTCACACGCACGAAAAATTCGTTCAACGTAACTCGAGACATCAAGTTATTTTATATAGATAAAAATAAATGGACGACAAACAGGTTCTGTTCATGGAAAGATAAAGTGAGCAACTCCGTCGCACCGATTTTTACTTGTTCTGCACAGCACCAGTTTGCGTTACGAACAACGTGACCACAACACGAGCACTTCGTTTGAAATGCTCGTCCAGACGCTGGCCGCCATATTGCACGGAGAGCGAGAAGTGTTAAGAAACATTTTGAAAGTAGCGTAAAGTGACAATTTTCAGCGGTGTCCAACCAAAAATAACACTATGAAGGTGTTCAAAATTCAATATTTAAAAGAAACGTTACATTATACACCCATTATACACCCGTGAAGTCACATATTTAATGCATCCTTATGCACTGGAACTTTTCCAGATGTTTTCAAAACAGCTAAGATTAAGCCGCTCATCAAAAAAGGCAACAAAAATGAAATTCAAACTTATCGGCCTATTACTCTTCTGTCAGTTTTTTCAAAAAATATTAGAGAGACTTTCTTATGTACGAACGGAAACCTTTTTCAGTAAACACGACGCACTTTCAGATTGCCAACATGGATTTAGAAAATCAAAATCTACCGAGACGGCCATATTTTCTTTTCTTACAGAATGTCTCTTTATCATTGGATCAAAATGAACCTATTGAATTATTTTTATATCTTTCAAAATTTTTTGACATCATTGATCATGACATTTTACTTTCAAAATTACCTTCATATTGAATCCGTTGTATTTCCCTAGATTGGTTATGTTCGTACCCTAAACAACGATCTCAGAGAGAGAGGAAATACCTTACTGGAATGATGTAACATTATGTACACGCCTTTCCGACTCTTTGCCAATTGCACGTAGAGCTCCTCAGGGATCGATTTCAGGCCATATTGTCTTCCTACTACACGTAAACCATGTGCCCTCGACGATTCGAAACGGAAGAACAGTTCTCTTTGCGGATGATCTTTAGCGGACATTCTTTGCAATAAAGAAACCGTAAATAGTACAATATCAGATGTTTGAAATTGATTCCATAATAACAAATTAATAGTAAATGAAAAGAAAACAGTTTTTATATATTTTTCCATGTCAAATAAACAATTCTGTACTCCATTGAAAATGAACTGTGTACCGTTGACTGATGTTAAGGCAACAAAATTTTTAGACCTGTCAATTCAGTCAAACCTCAAATGGAACGTCCATTTAAATGAATTAAACACAAAATTAAGTTCATTATGCTATGCGTTTAGAATTCTTCTGAATTTAGTCAGCCTTCATACTGCTCGTTGTGTGTATTTCGCGAATGTGCATTCCCACTTGAGATAAGGCATAATATTCTGGGGAAATACATTTATAGCTCTCAGACTTTTAGATTACAAAAAAGAATTATACGACTAATAACCAAATTCCACTCACGTGATTCTTGTAAGCCTCTCTTTATTAGTTTAGGAATTTTACCACTACCTTGTCTGTTGATTTACGAATCAATGGTTTTTGTCAAAAATGTTTTGCTTGTGGGCGGGAATATATTTTCAGAAAATGCCGATGTATAACTATAACACTCGACGTAGTAATCATATTCATCAGATGACAGTATCAACAGCTCAATACAAAAAATTCGCATACAATACATGTACATTATTTCACAACACTTTGCCAGATGACATTAAACAATTAAATTTGATAGAAAAGTTTAAATTCCTTGTAAAATCTTTTCTGCTGCATAATTGTTTCTATACAATTAGAGACTATACTGAACATCAAAAAGAAAGTAACATTCATTTTAACAGTGATATTTAATGTATTATTTACCATTTGGACTGTATAATTCTAAACAACCTGTAACAAGTATTGTACAGCCTTTGGGTCAATGCAACGTTTTGTTCCGCAGTCTTTGGGTCAATGACCCCATCTCGATTAGTTTTTTCCTTCAGTTTCCCTGATCCTTTGAGTAAATGCTGAGATGGCACCTTGCCTTGCTTCTGAACATAAATATAACTTCAGTATCCGTGCACGTCTTCTAGAATTCAGTGAGAAATACAGTTATTCAATTTATCGTTCTCCATGTCGTCGCGGCAGGAAGTACTATTCCTTGACGAAGGACATGATGAGGGATAAGAGCTCAAATTTATTGCTGATTTGCCTTTGAAAATAAATTTTTGTACATCAGAGAGAGTACTTTTGTTAACAATCCTTGCAAAAACGCTCATTTTTCTGTATTCAAAATTAAATTAGTATATGTCTTAGGAATGGGATTTTTGCACAGAATTTTGATAACGTGCACAGAATTTATTTCTTCCCATAGCACGTTACTCACAGTTTGTAACTGTTTTTAGCGTAAAATAAATAAAAGTGTTTTCATCAAAGTCATAGTTACTTTTTAATACTGCTGTTAGTTTTAAATTTTTGAATAAAAAAAATATTATACGAATCTTAAAATTGTACAGCATCGATTACCATAGATCATAGACATCAAAACGTACCAGCATGGCTTCATCCTGGTACATGGTTCCTTCAGCAAAATCCTAGTAGAAATACCAGGATCCTGGTTTGTCTGGCAACATTGGTTCAAACTCAGCTCTTACTAGGTATACTTTGCCTTCCACGACTAAGTACAATTTAGTGCACAATTGCTCTTGATACAGAATTATTCTTCAAATGCAATTTGTCATCCACAATTAGTTCTTGAATTATTGTCAGGCAAATTGGTTAGAAAATATTAGTATTTTTCGAACATTTTTGGTGAAATGTAGACAATTTGAAAAACAAAATTTAATTTTTAAAAAAAGCTTCAGCTTTCTTTGAACGTTATATATGGATAGAGCCAACTGCACTGAATGAAACGACAGAAATGCAATTGTGTATTAGTTTGTTGTTTTTTTTAAACACAAATTATTTTTAAACATCTCTCATGTTGTTAATATTTTCACTACGAGTGTATTTTTGAACATTTTCTGTAGGAACCAAAGTATATTGGATGTGACATTATTTCCTTTTGATGCCACACTTACGTTCACTGCATCAAAATTAATTCTAACCAAATATTTTAATAAGGCTTTCAAATCCTTTTCTCTCGGTGTATTTAGAGTAAGATATCATATTATGATGATAGCACGAAAATAAGACAGGTTCCAAGAATAGACCGGATGGTTTTCGAAGACAGACAAGACCGATTCCAAGAAGAAACGAGACCGTTTCATAGGACAGGCAAGACCGATTACAAGAAGAGGGAAACCTGATTTCGTAGTCAGATAAAACCTATTCCAAGGACACGAGACATATTGCAATGGCAGGACTAATTTTAAGGCCAATCAAGACCGATTTCAAGGACATGACAGACGCCATAAGAGACCGGGACCCACTCCGCCCCATGAATTGCGTACGAGAGCGTGGCGTTGGAGCCCCGCCCCGCCCCCCACTCGCAAAGCGAGCGTGCAGGCCGCCCCACCTGTTCCGAGGCGTGACAGCGGGCGGAAGGCGGTACCGGGCGTCGCAGTCACAGGCGACATTGATCCGCTCGCTATTACTCCCGCGCTACTCTACTATTACTACTACCTGCCCCTGCCCCCTCCCGCCCGCCCCCCAAGGCGCCCATTCACAGCCGCCAGGGCATTGGCTAGGGCGCGTAGGCGCCGCACGACCGCGCGGCCCGCGGCCCGCCACTTTTTACGCTCATCGCCGCGCCTACCGCCGGCGGCGCTAGTGGCAACAGGACAACGTTCATCTACCCTGCGGTTTTTACAGAGCTGCCTCTCAATGCCACTCAAAGCCCGTCACCACGGTGGCAATATGCCACGGTTTTTCGCTCTTTCTCAGTCGTGTCGCTAGATGTCGCATGTTTGCGACCGTATTAAGCAGTGCTGCAGATGAAGCGACTCTAGGGGTACGACCGAGAAAGACGCGAGAAACCGTGCAATAATACCATCGTGGCCTTCAATGGGCACTTTGAGTGGCCTTGACAGACAGCTCTGTCAAAACCGCAGAATAAGAGCATGTCAAGGTCGCGGGCTAGGTAACACGCTTACTAGAGCTCGCGGACACTGCGTCCAGAGAAATTGGCGCGGGATTTAAAAGTAAGGGTTGTACATATACCTCCGCAGTGACGGAAAGTCACTGGATACTTGGCCCACAACAGTCTTTGGGAGAGTTACTTCACAATTATTGTCACAAATTTAGTTATATTAATTCCCATTTTCTCTTTAAGGCAAAGAAATTACCCAATAAAATGAAATAATATAGTAGTTCGGTTTCAACTTCTCAATTGAGAGTAAAATTTATAATTTTGAACCAAAGAATCTTTATTTTGTCACACTGTTTACTTCAGAGTGCATGAACTTCCTACGTTCAGGTTAAAATGTTTAACAGACCAATATTGTGCTCTATTTAAAACACTGTAAGCGTGAATTGTTAACTTGTAGACATTTGTTAAATTATTTCACATTATTGCCAAATACATTAAATAACAGAATGATTTAATTATACAATACAAAACGAAAAAAGGAAAAAATTACCCAATCGCACATATTCCTATCACTTAGCAAAGATGTTTGTATAAGGAAAAATTTAGTAAGAAAATAAACATCAAATAATAATAATAATAATAATAATAATAATAATAATAATAATAATAATAATAATAAGTAAAAGTAGTAGTAGTAGTAGTAGTAGTAGTAGTAAAGAATATAAACATAATACAATTCTCGGTTCTTAGGTAGAAAAAAATCTGGCAAACATATTTTCGTATGAATATTTCATATACTATTCACCTCGCGCCGCTTCAGCTTGCGCATGTACACCCCTTTCTGTATTTTAAGGGGTAATGAGTGCGGAGTGACGGGAAGTTGCTCGTGCCCATAGGAGCGCCAGGCTTCCCAGGCGGGCAAGTAGCTCGTGCGGGCGCGGTTTGACGTGTCTGCCTAAGAGAAATCGGCTTCGTGTAACAGTCAACATTTGCGAGAACAACTTTCGATTTTCTTATAAATTAGAACGGAGTGAGTGGTGAATCTATAATTATTTGGAACATGTAGTATTCAAATAAATCTTTTAACTAATGGTGTCACATTTACGCTCACTGTGACAGTGTAGCATTCTTATTATTTACACTTAGTTGTTCAACTTCACGAGCTACTAAGCCGCGACTGACAACGTTCGACATCGACAAAAAAAGTAGGAAAAGCACTAAACGAGCATCTCGCTTTTCTATGTTGGGTATTTTTGAGCGTCATTTTGGTGCTAATTTGGTCTCTCTTCTCAAAATATCTGGCTAAATATTAATTTCAACTTTCATTTCAAAAATAAGTCTATCGTTTCCAACACGATATGTACTCAGGTCATACTTCTTGTGCTATGGCACGTCCGAGATTAAGAATGAAGTACGGTCTCTTATGGCGGCAGTAATACTAGATGTGGCGCTTTTCTGCTGCACTC
>BLKR01000784.1:0-227500 GCA_011170035.1 Teleogryllus occipitalis | reverse complement strand
CACAAAACCGGGCGCCAGGTTATTTTACATGCCATAATGGCACACGGATGATTTTTTGCCCTTCGAAGATTCATCGCCTCCAACATGTTAACTACGTTTTTTTAAAGCCAGTATGCTAACACCGCTCCTTTGCGATCGTATTCCCAAGTTTTCCGTACAAGGACACTAGTTTTTCCATCATGGCACACGATTTATTTATTTAACGTAAAAAAATAAAAAGTATGTGACGACCGAGGGAGAAGTATAGTCCAGGCACGTATGCTTCAGCTTCAGAACTCTACACCCGCTCTTTTACCATTCTAAGTTGAATTATTAATTAATGTAGCAACGAGCGTTTTGGGGAAAAATTGGAAACAAAAAAAAATTACTCCCGTGATCAAATCACGTGTTCAAAATTGGGGTATATCACAATATAATTGTATGGAAGTACAGCTAAAATATTAATCAAAATATTGTTAAAAAACGCTCTGAGTAATGGAAGAGACTAAAAGAGAGCCCTCAATGGCTGGAATAAAATCGTTATGTACTCTCGCCTTGGATATAACTGTGGTTAGTCTCATCACTTTCATACGCACTTCAATATTTCACCTCTACGGATTGTAACCACCCATATTTACATGGCAGCAGCTCTAGACTGTTCTCCTATTACATTTGAGAAGGGTAATCTACGAGTGCAGAGTAAATAAAGACTGAAGTTCAGTTTCTTGTAGTATCATGTCACGCGGTTCAAAGTTGTCTCAGTTCGACAAAAACACGAAAGACATGTGAAATCGTAGCTCAGAAATCACCTTCTGGCTCAATTCTCTTCCGAAAGAAAAATGATCGCACACACCATCATCGTTATCCTCATAACAACCACAATGCAAACAAACGCCCCCTCCCATTCCGTTTATTCCGCCCCGTGTCGTGCTGTTTCCCACGTTCTCAATACGCCCCATTGTGAAGGCCTGGGCTCGCCTTCCCTCGCCCCATTCCGACAGCTCGCGTCGCGTCGACGCCACATGAATCTTTCTGACGGCGAGGAGGGAGACGGGACGACGGCGGAGAGGGACGATTACTGAGAACAGTGGAGGGAAGAGGGGAGGGACGGGGGCAGGAATGTATGATGGCGAACGCCGGAGGTGAAGGGGGACGGAGGTGAAAAGGAAGAGACAGACTGACGGCAGAGAAAGATGGAGGCAAGGTACGACGGTGGTGGTAGGGGAGGACGATGGCGGACGGACGATGACTTGGTGAGACGGAGGCAGGGAGACGGAAGGGGGACGGCGGCATGGTGGGACGATGGAAGGAACGAGGGCGGGTGAGTGGTGATGGTGACAGAGGGAGACGACGGCAGATGGACGACGACTTCGAGTCGGGGAGACGGAATGGGGACGGCGGCATGGTGTGACGATGGAAGGGACGAGAGCGGGTGGGTGGGGATGGTGACGGGGAAGACGATGGTAACCGGACGATGACTTAGAGGCAGGCAGACGCAAGGAGGACGGCGGCATGATGGGATATGATTGGTTGGTTGGTTGGCTAGTGATTCCGGGCTTCCGGGATTCCAGTCAACAGCTTAGGTCAATAGTCCCGTAAGTCTAGTGCATTTTTTTCCTCGAGAGATGGCGGTGATCTTCCTCCGCTGGATGGCGAGATCCGGCGCCGACCTACCGTCGGCTAGTGGGGTTTCCTCCTAACCAGGACTCTCCCACCAGCGGGGCACCGGTCCAGCCGGGACAAGCTCTAAGCTCCCGACCGGTCTACCGGGATATGTGGTATTGTAGTGCATGTTAGTGTAAGTGTGTGTGTAAGGGGAGGGGATAGGAGAAGGATGAGGAAGGAAAGATTCCGCGCGGTCCGTGGCCCGTTTGTTAGGGTACTGCTCCGGTATTCGCCTGGTGTTGATCGGAGAAACCACGGAAAACTACCGATCAGAGCAGCCGGCCGCTAGAATTCTCCTCCAGACAGCGACTGAATTCGACCTAGCTGGAAAGCTAGTGTCGAGAATCCTGCCGTCGTCAGAACCCGAACCTAGGTCAGAGGCGCTGCAGTGACATCAGCTGATGCACTGAGCTACCGCTCCCGGTATGGGGCAATAAAAGGAACGCGGATGTGTAGGAATGGTGAAAGGGAGGGACGGTGGCGGAGAGGAATACTCGTGGTTTTTTTTTTTTTTTTTTAAATTTATTTATTGTTTAGTTGAAATTACAATGTTCAGTTTACAAGTGAAACTTTGCAATTGTATGGTGACTTAATCTAAACAACTTAATCTAATCAACTTAATCTAGACAACTTAATCTAATCAACTAATCTAGTTTAAAATTGTACATAACAAACTTTAATTGGGAGAGGAAACAAACAGCACCTCAGCAGAATTAATCAATATTAGAAAATATCTGGAGGAAAGAATGGAGCGGGAATCTGTTCTTTATTCTGGTTTTGTATCTGGGATCTTTTCCGAGTCTGTAGTGAGTTGATGCCTTTATGAAGGGTAAATTAGTGTAAAAGTTGTTTGATAGGTATGCTATTTGGTGAGCTATTTCATTTATGTTTAGATCATGATGTAGTTGTTTATTGCTAATAAACCATGGAGCTCTTGTTATTAATCTTAAATATTTGTTTTGAAATATTTGCATTTTGTTGAGATTGGTTTTGGCGACATTGGTCCAGATCGGACATGCGTATAGTAATGTTGGGCGAATGAATGATTTGTATAGTGTTAGTGCATTTGACAGTGAGAGATGGTTGTATGAGTTTAGTAAAGGTCTTAATTGGATTAATTTGGTTTTTGCCTGTTGTGCTTTTATTTCAACGTGTTGTTTCCAATTGAGTTTAGTGTCTAAATTTAATCCAAGATATTTTGTTGTTTTCGTGATTGGGGTCCAATTTATAGCGTTATTATTTATGAGTAGTGGGGATGGATGTGCAAAGGTTTTCAATGAGAAGATTTTTGCTGCTGATTTTGAGGGATTTAGTTTGATTTTCCAGTTATTTGCCCAATTTGTTATTAGATTTAGATGCTGTTGGAGCTGGAATTGATGAGTTTGTAGTGAAGTGCCGGAGATGTATAAGGCAGTGTCATCGGCGAATTGGGCGGTATTTATTTGATGGGAAGTAGGAATGTCTGCAGTATAGAGATTAAACAAGGTTGGGGATAGCGGCGAACCTTGGGGGACCCCAGCGGCAATTTGTCTGGGGTTAGAATGGTGACCTTCAACTGCAACTGAGAAGGTTCTGTCGGCTATGAAATTTTTGATGAGTTGAATTAAATACTTTGGTGTACCAATTTCGACTAGTTTGAAGTAAAGGGCTGGGTGCCATATCCTGTCAAATGCTTGTGACACATCTAGAAATACAGTGGTTGTGTGATATCCCTTTTGAAAAGCAGAGTGGATGTGTTCAGTTAGCCTCAGAAGCTGGTGCGTCGTTGAGTGATGGGATATGAAACCGAACTGATGAGGTGGAATTGCGTTCGTTTTATTTATATGTTTGTTTAATCTGACAAGAATTAATTTTTCTAAGATTTTTGACATTGTGGGTAAAAGACTGATTGGTCTGTAATTTTCTGCACGTGATTGATTTTTATTTGGTTTTGCTATTGGATGTATTATTGAATGTTTCCATGTTTGGGGATAATAACCTGTTCTTAGTATGGAGTTGTATATATTATTTAAAAATGCGATGGCATTGTTCGGTAATCTTTTGAGGATTGCAGTATTAATTCGGTCGTGTCCTGGAGATTTTTTGTTTGGCATTTTTTTGATTATTAGTTTAATTTCATTAGGAGAAATGAATTTAATTCTGTGAGGAACGTTGTAAAGAGGAGCGTTTGAAAATTTTAAGATTTCATCGTGTTTGGCATTTTTTATGGAGTCATTGGGTGTAAATGTGCTGGCAAAATGAGCTGCCAGAATTTCGGCTTTCTCTGTGGGTGAATATTTTTTCCCATTATCAGTTGACAGTGGGGGAATGCTGTTCTTTTTCCTTAAAATTTTCTTTGTGAACTGCCACAGAGAATTGCTTTTAGTATTTAGTCCTTCAATAAATTGATTGAATTTTTCTTGGTTGTGTTTACTTATTGCCTTTTTGCAAATATTAGTTAGATGATTTAGTTCTTTTTTTAGTTCTGGGATTTTTAGGGTGTTCCAAAGCCTTCTGGTTTTATTTTTAACTTTTATTAATTCAGTAATATTAGGAGGTAATGGTTTTCTTAGTCTCTTTCTGATTTCTGGTATTGTTGTATTTTGAGAATTATTCAGAGTTTTAATTAATATATTATTTAGCTCACTGATTGCATGATTTATTTCATCAGAAGAATTAAGGATTTGAAATTTTGGTATTGATTTTTCAACAGCGTTTTTAAAGTGGTGCCAGTTTATATTGTAAGTGTTCAGTGTGGGAGCAGGAGAGGGTGGAGGTTTTGTTAGTTTAGATGTTATAACAACTGGGATATGGTCGGAGTCTAATTCGTGGTGAACAGTAGAGTAGAATAGGTCTTTTAAATTTGTTACTGCTATATCTAATATATCTGGATTTTTGTTGGAGTCATATGGGAAATGTGTTGGTTCTGTGGGCGTTAGTATGTTAAGTTGCAATGTATTTTTTATTCTGTTTAGGTATTCGCCGGCCGCATTTGTGGTCCGACATCCCCATGCCGAATGCTTTGAATTCAAATCTCCTACTATAATAAATGGATTTTGCAATTCAAGTAATTTGTTGATAGAAGTAGTATTGATTTTTATGTTGGGTGGTTTATACGTAGTGACTATAGTTAATGTTTGATTATTGTCATATGTTACATTTATCCCGATTTTTTCTATACCTGGAGTGTGTGGCAAGGTTAATTGGTGGTGTTGGATGCTATACTTTATCAAAGTCAATACACCACCTCCCGAATATTCGTTTCTGTCAGCTCTGATGGTTTTGAATCCTGGGATGGTGAATGTTTTGTTTGGGCTTAAATGCGTCTCGGTTATACATGCGATATCTATCGTTTTTGCATGTAGAAACTGTTCTAATTCGGATTTTTTGTTTACGATGCCATTTGCATTCCAATTTAATATGATCAATGCTTTATGGTGTGAATCTTCCATAACTGTTGCTAAATGTGGATGCAATGGAGTTCTGGATATGTTGTATTATTGTTGGAATTAGGGAGTTAATGAGATTGACTACGTGATTGGTAATGAATTGTGCGATGTTGGTAATGAAAGTGTTACTGCTACCGTATTGGTTAAATTGATTGTTTGTTTGGTGATTGTAATATTGTTGATGATTAGCATTATTTGCATTCCTTGGTTGATTATAATAATTTAATCTTTGAGTGAAGTTAGGAATAGAATACTCGTGGTATGGAGGGGAGGGACGGTGGCGGGGTATCGTGTGTTGCGAAGAGGGCGGGGCCAAGGGGAGGGAGGCGGAGGCATATCGAATGGCACCGGCGCCCCTCCGCCGGCGTGTGGCGTCGCGGTGCGTGTCTGATTGTCAGCCAATCACTGGGTCACGCACGCCGTCCTTCGCGCCCGCCCTCCTCTGCCGCGACGCGAGGGACGCTCCCTCGCTGCCAGGGGCGGCCAACGCTCGGATGATCGCAGACGCCTTGCCTGCTGCTTGCTCTACATATCTTTCTCACCTTTCCTCCTTTTCTGTCTTATTCTATTTTTCTTTCTCACCTTTCCTCCTTTTCTGTCTTATTCTTTTTTTCTTTCTCACCTTTTCTGTCTTATTCTATTTTTTCTCACCTTTCCTCCTTTTCTTTCTTATTCTATTTTTCTTTCTCACCTTTTCTGTCTTATTCTAGTTTTCTTTCTCACCTTTTCTCCTTTTCTGTCTTATTCTATTTCTCTTTCTCGCCTTTCCTCCTTTTCTGTCTTATTCTATTTTTCTTTCTCATCTTTCCTCCTTTTCTCTCTTATCATTCTATTTTTCTTTCTCACCTTTCCTCCTTTTCTGTCTTATTCAATTTTTTTTCTCACCTTTTCTGTCTTATTCTATTTTTTTCTCACCTTTCCTCCTTTTCTTTCTTATTCTATTTTTCTTTCTCACCTTTTCTGTCTTATTCTAGTTTTCTTTCTCACCTTTCCTCCTTTTCTGTCTTATTCTATTTTTCTTTCTCACCTTTTCTGTCTTATTCTATTTTTTCTCACCTTTCCTCCTTTTCTTTCTTATTCTATTTTTCTTTCTCGCCTTTCCTCCTTTTCTGTCTTATTCAATTTTTCATTCTCACATTTCCTCCTTTTATATCTTATTCTATTTTTCTTTCTCACCTTTCCTCCTTTTCTGTCTTATCATTCTATTTTTCTTTCGCCATCTTTTGATCTCCTTTTTCATTCATTATTTTCCTCCGTCTTCTTCTGCTTGTTCTCCTTCTCCTACTACTGCTCCTTTTTATCTGTATTCTTCTTCTTCTCAGTGCATTGTTTACCGTTATGCTGAAATTCCATTCATTTCATTTCATTCGTCTTCATCCTTCACGCCGATTTATCGTACGTAGTACGTTGATCAGGAAGCTTGATCGTATCATACGCGTACGTGGATCTAGAAATTTCCAGTCATCCTGTTTACTTGAGTTTTTGCTCCGACTCTACTCAAGCTTTTGTTTTGTTGTTGAACAAACTGTTCGATTTCCTTATTCATCTTGAGAGAAAGAAGTACAAAACTGATGCTTCACGTTAGTAGAGAAGTTAAATTGCCATTGAGACCGTACCCGTACAAAGATACACAAGTGTGATAACGGAGATGGAGAGTGGATTAAACTGACAACATTGCACAGCGACTGTTGCTATTTTATACGCTACATAGTATTTTCAGTTGTAACATTAAGAAAATTCAGAAATAATCGCGTATCGCCACTTGTCCGTCTTTATCAGTGGCTCTGCTCTAGCTTTTGGAAGTCAGCTCTTCAGGTGAGGAGGTAGACTGTGAATACGGTAATTGGAGATTCAGAAAACATTCAGAAATTCAGCCTGTCTAGTTGATTACTTGTTGCAGGGAACATCCCGGTTAACTTCAAAAGCTCTTGTTAATATTTAATCTCTATTACCCTCTACTTTACGTAAAATCAACAGTCTCATTCCCCATTCACAAGTTACACATTGCCGTAATGGCAATCCCATTATTGACTTTACCATTGATACTAGACAATAATACGCCGTGATGACATTTAATGTTTACGTTTTCATCAAACAAGATGTGCGTGTCGGTTCCGGTTACCAGTGTGTCTGTGAACAGTTTTCATAAGTAAAACGGGTTATGAAGAGAATCATCAATTAATTTTAGAAATATGCTGCTGATTAATTTTAGCTATGGGTTGGTAGTTTGGAATATCAACTTCAGATGAAAAAGGGCCCGGAGCAAACGCTTCGAAATAGTACTCAGAGATTATGTAGTCTACTATGGACATTAGCAGTTTTGGAAAGTGTACAGGTGTTGAACCGTCAATAATTCCAACCAACCAGTTCCAGATGCATGAATAATACTATTTAGGTCGCCACCTGAGAGGCAGGCAATTCGTCGGTCTTCATGCCTCAAAATAACCCAACAAGCTTATTCTCTGCCGCATTCATCCGATTTGAACTTGCTAAATACGGCTATTGACATTTACATAATCTGCTGAAGACGTGCCGGAAATACCGAGTAAACATCTCTCTTCTCAC
This sequence comes from Teleogryllus occipitalis, assembly GCA_011170035.1. Taxonomy (NCBI): domain Eukaryota; kingdom Metazoa; phylum Arthropoda; class Insecta; order Orthoptera; family Gryllidae; genus Teleogryllus; species Teleogryllus occipitalis. The sequence continues at coordinate 219,863 of BLKR01000784.1, read as the reverse complement.
TCTATGCATGTTCGTTCACACTTCCAGTTTTGCTTAACACACCATCGAATTATGTTCCACTTGTGCACACTTTTGTAGAGCACTTCGCATGTGCTTATTTTTCATAAGCGCCCATTTCTGGAAAAAATCGAGGTCAAATAAGGTATTTTATTTTCATACGCGAGTGCTTCCGTGAGGACGATGATGTCAGCGGGCGAGGTGGGAGCCGAGGACGGGTGGATGAGGACGGGCGGATGAGGAAGGACGCACGAGGTCGGGCGAATGAGGACGGGAGGACGAAGACGAAAAAGCGATGACGGGCTGACGAGGTCGAGCAGATGAGGACGAGGTGACGAGGGTGGGGTGTCGAGGATGGGATGGCGAGAACAGGATGACGAGGTCAGATGGACGAGGTCTGGAGGGACGAGAACAGGATGACGAGGACAGACGGACGAGGTCCGGCGGGACTAGAACAGGAGGACGAAGGCGGGAAGACTAGAATGAGCAGACGAGAACAGGAGGACGAGAACGGGATGACGAGGACGGACGGACGGACCGGGAGCGGTAGCTCAGTGCATCAACTGATGTCACTGCAGCGCCTCTGACCGGGAGGTCCTAGGTTCCCACTCCCCACGGCGGCAGGATTTTCGACACTAGCTTTTCAGCTAGGTCGAATTCAGTCGCTGTCTGGAGGAGAATTCTAGCGGCCGGCTGCTCTGATCGGTAGTTTTCCGTGGTTTCTCCGATCAACACCAGGCGAATGCCGGAGCAGTACCCTATCAAACGGGCCACGGAACGCGCGCGATCTGTCCTTCCCATTCTTGTCCTTATCCTCTCCCCTTACACACACACTTACACTAACATACACTACACTACCACATATCCGGGAGACCGGTCGGGAGCTTAGAGCTTGTCCCGGCTGGGGCGGTGCCCCGCTGGTGGGAGAGCCCTGGTTAGGAGGAAACTCCACTAGCCGACGGTAGGTCGGCGCCGGATCTCGCCATCCAGCGGGGGAAGATCACCGCCATCTCCCGAGAAAAAAACATGCACTAGACTTACGGGACTAATGACCAGAGCAGTTGACGCGCCCGGAAACACGAAAAAATCAATCAAAAAAACGGACGGACGGACAAGGGCTGGGTGATGAGGACAGGCGGGCGAGGACGTGGCGACGAGGACGGGGTCACGAGGACGGCCGGACGGACGAGGAAGGGACGACGAGTGTGAGCGAGGGCGGACGTGCGAGTGCAGGAAGCCTCGTGGGACGCCAGGCGAGGCAGCCCCACCTCGTCCGGCCTCGCCCCTCTCCGCGCGCCCCTGCTCTACATAGAAATGAGATCCCGGAACGAGCGCGCCGTTTATCCTGTGGAGCGGGGCAGCGACCGCCAAATCGGGCCGTAAACCTCCCCCGACGGGGTGCGTTCCGACCACCGCTCCCCAGCCCCCGCCTCCGCCTCCGCTCCCCCCCGCCAACGCCCCACCCCGCCCCGCTCCCGCCTCGCCCCCGCCCCGCCCCCGCCCCGTCCCGCTCCCGCCCCGCCCCGCCCCCCCGCTCCCACCTCGCCCCCGCCCCGCCCCGCCTCCTCCCCCGCCCCGCCCCACCCGCCCCCGCCCCCGCCCCGCCCCGCCCCTCCCCGCCCCGCCCCGCCCCCGCCCCCCGCCCCCGACCCGCTCCCACCCCTCCCCTACTTACATCCCAATGAACCGTCCTTCCCACCAACGACCCTGCCGCCACTCCCTCCCCGCTTCTCCTGTTTGTCTCCACAATTCTTCGTCACCATCCCTCCCCCTACAAACACGCCCTTCCATTGGACGCAAACACACTCCACCAAATCCTTCCCTTCCCAAATCCTCCCTGTCCGTCAAAACCCCGTCGTGACGGACCAAAACATTTCCTCACCAAAATACAGTGCGCTAGGAACGTTTCTGCGCAGTGGAATCCGATTGGAATCCGTGGATCGCGAGAGTGTTAGCAATAGAAATTACGTTGGTAGCACGAATTGCAACTTGTAAAAACTGAAAGCGTAAATTGCCTACTCTCCACAATGATAACAGATGCTAGAAGTGTCCCCGTTACTTGTTTTCCAGTGATCTGGTTGCTAAGAAGCATAAATGCAATTGTTAGTAAGATTCAGCACAGTGTTGAGATACTTTCGTGGCCCACGTCACCATCATCCCAAAATTTTCCCAATCCAAACCCTCCCGCCTTGTTTGCCCTGTCGATGTCCCTCCCCGCAACTAACTTACACCGTTGAAATCCCATCACTCCAAAGCTCGTCGTAATAATAAACCCCTCAGATGTTCCTTTCATTCCACGGAATGTTAACGTCTACGGACAATCACCTCCTCCTCACTGATTCACCCCCTCCCCGCCACTACCTCACCACCAGTGCACTCTGCATTGCCTGCCTCATCTTATCCTCCCGGAGCTCCCTTAACCGCCCTGCCATTACCATACACCTCCTACCGTCCGGCCGTGTTCTTTCTGCTCGTCCGGTCCACCTCCGTTACCGCACGTACCTCTTAACGACTTTCGTTCTGCCCCTCCAACTCCCCACTCTACCCTATTTGCCTCTAGCCTTTTTGCTTGCCTTGCTGAAGCTTCTTCCCACCACCATCTTCCACTTTGAAATCCCATCCCTCTAAAACCCGTCATAATGTTGTCAGAGCTCCGTTACTTCCTCGCAAAAGGTCTCTTTCTACACTTCATCACCCCCTCACTGATCCGTTCCTCCCCCCGCCCCCATCACCACTCCACTCCGCATGACCTGCCTTTCTTCTCCTTTCCATCATCCCTCAACTTCTCGGCCATAAACGAACTTCTCTTACCGTCTCACCCCGTTCCCTCCGTCTCGCAAGTCCCTCCCCGTCATCTCCATCACCCCACGTATCCCTTAACCACTTCAACTCCCCACTCCACCCCCAATCTTCTGGAATTCGTCCTCCCGAGCGTCTCCGACGATTGAGACAAGACACGTAATCTATTCGTTTCAATAACTCAGATTTACATCCTGTGAGAGGACGAGGCCCGCGTTACCTTTCTCCTTTCCTCCATTCGGCTCCATAAACTAACTTCAAAATCGGCTATACATTACTTTTAAACGTATTTTTCCCTCTCATATCCCGCAGTTCTTAAAATTTTATGCGGATTCTTTCGTCAATTGAATGTCTTATTCTCCTTGCAGAAGACTCAAGAGGCACGCTTTCGTACTCTTGCGTTCCTCGCTGAGTATTATGAGACCGTCACTGACGCCCTGGAACGAGAGTGTGAAAGAACCAAATTAATCGGAAATACTTTATTTTCTGAAATGTTTTTCTCGTTTTTATAACTAACGTGTCATTTTTTTCGTGTCAGTTCAACTAAAAGTTTAGAGTTTATTCTTAGAATTTCTCCTCAAAACCTGTTCTTGCTTTATTTTTCTGCAAGAAAATGATTTCTCAAAAATATATTGAAGTTTTCTCTAGAATTTATGTGCATGTCTCTCGTCAGCAGTATTTCTTCCTGAAATCGCCGTAAAGATGTTAACGTGGAATTCGTGAGTTAATGCTCAGTAGAAAAAGAAGTTAGTAAAAATACCGCATTCAACAACTGCTATTTTCTTTATTGAAAGAAACTTCTAATAAACTTCAAACTCTAAATAAAATAAGGAACCATTTTATTTATATCATTTCGAATTACTACACGGAAAGACGACCTCGCAATACCGATATGTCCGGAAAGAATCGATTGTGAAAATTGTTTTGTTTTTAACTTAAAGTTATTTAACAATTTGAGTGGTACATGACTGCGAGACTGAGGGGACAAAATGTGATTTTTTCTTAAATATCAAGTGTAATCCCTTTAATATGTGAATCGCCATTACATTAAGAGTAATTCCCTTAATATCAGTGTGTAAGTACAGTTTGGGAACGGATATGGAAAACTAGGTCCATCAACCCCTTCCATTTTGCAATGCATGACCAAAGATCTCAAAGACATTTACTTCTTTAGCTTTGGATCAGAAAACTTCGTCCTTCAGAACAACCGGTTTCGGCCGAGATCGAGTCCATGTTATGCAATAGGCAAACATATTTGAATTTACGCCTATGTCATCTTTTCCAGTTTGTGTTTCGATTTCAATTCGTCTCATCAGCTTGGGAATTGCACGACAACAGCAAAGTGGCTGGCTGTGCTACCCAAGGAGGTAATGAGGATATTACGGTGTTTTGGAAAATTACTGAAACAATTAAATGTTTTTTTACAAGAACCAAACTAGTCCGCATTCGAGATTTTACAGGAGGCACGAAAAATTGCATACCATAGGCCAAATTTCATATCATAGTGATACACTTATGATTTTCCACCGCCTTATATATTACAATGTGTTTGTCATTTCCCTAGCACGTCATACGCAGTTTTAACCGTTTTTTGACGTAAAATAAAATAAATAAAATTAAATAAAATAAAGGAAATGTCCCAGCAGATAGTGCCAGTTGTAGGGAATGGTGAAATGCCTCAAACTGTACAATTTGGAATTTTCTGGTTCTTGCAAGCAAGTGTAATGTGTGCCTTGTGTGTTCTGGCAGTTGTGCACGTCAAATATCTAACGCGTGTGCGTGTTGGAAAATTACTGAAACAATTAAATGTTTTATTACAAGAACCAAACTAGTACACATTCGAGATTTTTCAGGAGGCACGAAAAATTGCATATCATAGGCCAAAAAGCATACCATAGCGATACATTTATGATTTTCCACCGCCTTATATATTACAATGTGTTTGTCATTTCCCGAAAGGAAATGTCCCAGCAGATAGCGTCAGTTGCAGGGAATGGTGAAATGCCTCAAACTGTACAATTTGGAATTTTTTGGTTGGTAGAGCCAGTTGTAGGGAATGATGAAATGCCTCAAAATGTACAATTTGGAATTTTTTGGTTGGTAGCGCCAGTTGTAGGGAATGGTGAAATGCCTCAAACTGTACAATTTGGATTTTTCTGGTTCTTCCAAGCCAGCCCTCAAGTGCAATGTGTGTCTTGTGTGTCCTGGCAGTTGTGCACGTCAAATATCTAACGCGTGTGTGTTGTGCGCAGGAGGGGCGGGAGGCGACGCCCGAGATGGCCACGAGCCCCCGGCGCCAGGCGGCGCAGGCGCAGGGCGCGGCGGCGGCGGGCGCGCGCCCCAAGGAGCCGCCGCCCATGGTCGTGCAGGGGGACTTCCGCAAGGTGAGCCCCGCACACACACAGCAAGCAGTCCGCAATGCTCATTTATGTAACTGGTATGGAAGGTGAGTATCTGGCGTATGAATGAAGTGTTGATAGACGAAGAGACGATAAGGGCAGCAGGCCACGCCCCCTCCAGGGCTGCACCCCTTGCTAAAGGCTCTAGACCGACAATTGGACAGTGTCGTGCAGAAAGAGATCAATCTTCCATAGTTATTTACGTAATAATTATAATAATAATAATAATAATAATAATAATAATAATAATAATAATAATAATAATAATAATAATATTGTAGAAAGATGGTTCTTTTTCAGATTTATTGGACCAAGTAAGATCAATCTACGATGATACGATGATACCAGGAATTAAGACGTATGATTCATAGACATTTATTGCTGCTTAACGTTTCGCACATTTGGCATGTGCCTTGTCAAAAACATTTGACAAACGGTTGATACTAAACATTACATTTTTTGTAGTGAAAAACAAAGGAATAAATTAAATATACATATTTAAGAAATGTTTAACAACATTTTCATGTAAAGCCTTTTTAATAATATGCAGAAGGCGTCATCTAATTTAGTGGCTAAAACATTCATAAGTAAGCAACACAAATGAGATATATCAAGGAATTCAACCATTCTAATAATAATAATAATAATAATAATAATAATAATAATAATAATAATATTTATTATCGTCTCGTTTTACAGAGATTATATATCAGAAAGCAGGCTACGCCCCCTCCAGGGCTGCACTCGCTTGCTTTCCTTGCTCAAGGCGCTAGGCCAACAATTGGACAGTGTCGTTCAGAAAGAGTTCAATATTCCATAGTTATTTACATAATAATGATAATAATAATAATAATAATAATAATAATAGTAATATTTATTATCGTCTCGTTTTACAGAGATTATATATCAGAAAGCAGGCTACGCCCCCTCCAGGGCTGCACTCGCTTGCTTTCCTTGCTCAAGGCGCTAGGCCAACAATTGGACAGTGTCGTCCAGAAAGAGTTCAATATTCCATAGTTATTTACATAATAATGATAATAATAATAATAATAATAATAATAATAGTAATATTTATTATCGTCTCGTTTTACAGAGATTATATATCAGAAAGCAGGCTACGCCCCCTCCAGGGCTGCACTCGCTTGCTTTCCTTGCTCAAGGCGCTAGGCCAACAATTGGACAGTGTCGTTCAGAAAGAGTTCAATATTCCATAGTTATTTACATAATAATAATAATAATAATAATAATAATAATAATAATAATAATATTTACTCTCGTCTCGTTTTACAGAGATCATATACATTGTAGTTTCTTGGAATTACTAACCGATAGTTATGATTATCAATCCTGGTCTTATAAATTATTATATCTGTCTATTCTACATATTACTTTTTGTATGCCCTGTATATTTTGTTGTTACTTTTTTTAATAATTTCAATCAAAGTTCAGGTAAACATACAAAAAATGTATCACAATAATAAAAATCTAGCAAGTAACTAAGTATTGAGTGTGGTCTTTGGTGAACAAATGAAATGTCTACGAACGAGGCGATGATACGAACCGAGTACGGCTTTTTGAAGCGAGTACGACAAAGACACTACCTACGACTTGCATACATTACTTTGTTTAGTATGAATTCATGATTATTTGTTTTCTCGAGTCATGTTTCCGCACAGTGCAGAAAAGATCCACGACTCATTTCACCACTATTCCCGTCAATGATTAATGAAGGAAAAAATCTAACATGGAATTGCATTTAGAGAAGAAATGTAACTACCATTTTTTGTTAACACTTTCAACGTGGGTAATTCAGGCATAACCCTGTCCAATTGCTTTACTCTTTCTAGGGATAAGTATTTTACTTTACACTAACTTTAAAACAAATTTATCAAAATATTATAGACAAAATTATTTCATTGTACTCTACCATTCATAATTTACGTAATCTTTGAGCTGTGTCGTATACGAATGCAAACCGCTGAGACAATAATCCCTTTCAAAATCGACACATGTAGTCGTTTTACTCAATTTATTAAAAATAATTATCATAGCCAAACCAATATTCCTATTTAAAATATACTCATTTTTTATTTCTGGTCAACGATCTACAAAAAAATTTCAAAAATGTTCATAGAGATCAGAAATGAAATTTCCTCTTCCTCAAAATATATTCTGGATCTGACACTGTCTGTATGCCTACGAAAGGTGTCTACTTGCTGCAGTTTCGCAGTTACCTCTTCAATTCTATAAAGGGTAAAATACATCCAAAGCAACTAAAGTAATAATGACAAAAATTAAAAATATAAAAATGAAAATGATTTTAAAATTTTCAAAAGAATTCATTCCCTCTTTGATAATTTTCATTCACATCAAAATCAGAACGTGTTGTTTATAAATTGAGATATAAAAATTATTCTTGTTTGACTATTCCGTTTCCGTACTCATACATATTTCCTTGAAAATCTTAAAATATTTACTGAGATCCCTACTTTGCAGTCAACCAGATGTTAAAGTATTTGGAATAAAAGAAAACTAAGTGTCTGAGAACAACTTATTTTTATTTCAAACTAAAATAATCATTTTCTAAAGTAAATATTTTTATTTAATTTCCTATAGTACATATTAAAATTACAATTTAAAAATTGAAAATCCCTCGAAAATTTGTGATTGACTTTCGAATCTGCCAGATAAGTTTAAAAAATGTATCCTCTCAGGGAAACAGCATGTTGTCAACTGCGTTTGACTGACGTAGTATTGCGTGAGGGGCGTCACAAAATATCATGCCCCCATTTTAAGAATATCCTCATATCCTACTTATTAATTACCAAGACCTGGGATAAACAAATCAATACAGCAAAACAACGTAAACCAATCAACATAAGATAATAATTTTAATCCTTTTATTGACACTAATTTGTTTTTTTATATCATTGTTTCACATATTACAAAAAAATAACAAGAACTCGTTATAATAGGAAACAAAAATTATATGAGAAAGTACATTTTGAATGATTAGTTAAAAATTAAAAAATATTTTATCACTTTGCAGCTAGTCAATTTTCGGGTTAATTAAAACTTTAAAATTCAGTTTAAAACACCTTTAAAATTCAGTTTAAAATTTGCATAGAATTTGTCACACAAATTTGAAATTCTGACAATTGAAACTTTCAATGAAAATAAAGAAACGAAATATATGCAAGAATTATACTTATTTCCATGAAATGAACGAAAAATTGCGAGTATGATATGATGTCCTCATATCCTACGTATGAGCATGCCTGTGCTGTGTAATAATCCTTTTGTCTTTGGTTCTGTCGGTTCATTTTTATTTTCATTTCTTCGGTTATGACTGCTAATTAAATCTGAGATCCTGTAGATGCACTATACTATTTGAGCATATATTTTATAAAGGACAATGTATTAAAATAACACAAAAAGAAAATTCAAGAAAGACACTACTACATCCATTCTATAGTCATATGATTAAAAATGACGAAATGTATAAAATAGCATGTTTGATTAAAAACTGAGCCGCAATCGGCGAAAAATTAAAATTCTGATCGTATCCTCACGGTTTCAGTTTTTCATTACGTTATTTCTCGTATATTGCATTTTTTTATGTTTCTCATTTCCTCCACTTTACAAGAAACACAAACTTTTTTGCCGGAGCCATATTTTAAATATATTTCCCTCCTTTCCTCGAAGAAAAAACTTTAATTATACTCCCTCCTCCCGCACGAAGGGTAACTCGACGCGTGCAATAAACAGATAACGCGGAGTACCCTTAAAAAAGAGCGAGGATTCATCGCCGAAAGCTCTTGTCTCTGATAATTTTCATGAAAATTGCCTGTCGATTTCAGAGCGGGATCTCCGGAGGCCATTTCCTGGCTGCAGCGCTGATGAAGATTTCGCGCAAAGCTCTCGGGAGGAGAGATTTATGTAAATTATTTTCGGAACTTCCAAGTTCCGTGTGATCATTCACATTCATGACATCCGCCGGGCGAATGCGTTATTTAATTATTATTGCTATTATCGCGGTCTGGCTGGCCTCCGAGGGTAAGCGTGCCCGCCTCATGGAAATTGCCTGCGGCCGCAGCGGCCGCGAGAGTGGGATTCAATGAGATCGGCGAGGGGAGGAGCGGGGAAGTAGGGGCGGTGGTTGAGGTAAGACTGTGCGGTCAGGGCAGAGGCGGGGATGGGGTGGGGTGGCGGAGGCGGCATGAGGGTGGTGGAGGAGACTGGATGCTTTAAAACGTGACCGAGGATGGAGGTGGTGTGGTAGGGATGGAGCGGAAATGGGACGGAGGCGAAAGGTAGGCGTGACGGATGCGAGAAGGGGGTGAAACGGAGACGGAATAGGGGCGGGACGGAGGTGGGATGGAGCCGGGGTGAAGGCAGGACTGAGGCGAGATCGAGGTGAGTATGGAGCAAGTTGAAATTGGGACGAGGGCCAGGGTCGGGACGGAGGGGGGGGGGGGCAAAGCAGGTGTGAATACGCCAAACGTGAGGTCGAATTAGGGGCTGAAGTGGGGTGGGGTCAGAAGGAACGGGGGGTAGGCGGAGGCGGCAGAGGAGGAAAGGTTTCAGAGGCAGAGTTGGAGACGGTGAGCTCCTGCAAAGGCGGGAGTAGGGGTTTCGGGTAGAGCGAGGACACAGCTCACAAGTGAATCGAGGAGGAAAACGAGACTAGAACGAAGAGGAAAACGAGGCGCTGGGACTGTGTGTGAGAAGGGGAGGGATCATAGATTCTGATAGATAGTTTTAGCTATTGGGAATGCAATGGAGACGGAGCGAAATAGGTCAAAGGCGTCTGTAAAGTGGAGAGAGAAGGGTGGGGTTGGGCGGCGCAAGGCTAATCGGCTGAGGTGGTGGCAGAAGCAAATGACTTTTGAAGGAAAGAGGAAAGGAACGAAAGAAAAAGTAATTTCAAGAAAAATAAGTTAAAGTAGTACTAGAACAATTGAAATGAGAAGTAGCTAATTAAGTCAATGAATAAATGGAGGAATAATAATGATTATAAAGGGAGTCAAGGAACTGCAAAGGGTTGACTATAAGAATGACAAAACGGCACTATATAATTTATAGATGTACGATGTAAAGAAATGTAACTAGTGACTGTCGGACTCTATGAGGAGACATTGAGCGTCTTCGGCCAGGGAGACAACCAAGAGCGGGAGGAGAGCGAACTGAAACGAACTGATAAAGGGGTAAAACAGTAGGCTCCACCCTAAGGAGCTGACACGACAGCGAACGGAGCGGGGCGGGAGTAAAGGGAGGGAGCGGCGTCAATGGAGACGCCAAAGGGGGCGTGGCAGGGTTGAGCGAGGCTTAAGCCGGCTGAGCCGGCGGCGGCCGCGGCGGGCGACGAGCAGCGCGTTGAGATAGGGCGGGGAAGTTCTGGCAGGGGCGGGGCGGGGAAGGGTGGGGAGGGGTGGGATGGGAAGGAGAGGGGAGGGGGAGGAGAGGGTGCGCGCAGAGCGATGCAAATGGCTAATCCGGCCGGGGCGGCGGCGTGCGACTGTGCAGGTGAGCGGGATCTCGACGGAGATCTTCCGACAGATTGAGACGGTGGAGAACGACCACGATGCCACGACGGCGGCGGCGCTGGAGGCGGTGGAGCGGCGCGGCGAGATGGTGGTGCGGCTGCTGGAGCCGCGCCACATAGGCCGCGCCGCCTCCGAGGCGGCCAAGCGCTTCCTCGCCATGCAGGTGAGTCTCCCGCGGCTGCCCTCCAGCCTCCTGGATCTTCTGGTGGCTTGTGCTCACTACGTGATCCATGTCGTCTCTTCTCACACTTCCTGCTGTTTACTTTCTTCCCTCCGTCTATGCTACTTTCCTTTCTTTAATTTTTTTCCATTCCATCCTTTCTCCCTTTCAGCTTTCCTCCTTTCCATCTTTCCTCCCTTCCATCTTTCCTCCCTTCCATCTTTCCTCCCTTCCATCTTTCCTCCCTTCCATCTTTCCTCCCTTCCATCTTTCCTCCCTTCCATCTTTCCTCCCTTCCATATTTCCTCCCTTCCATCTTTCCTCCCTTCCATCTTTCCTCCCTTCCATCTTTCCTCCCTTCCATCTTTCCTCCCTTCCATCTTTCCTCCCTTCCATCTTTCCTCCCTTCCATCTTTCCTCCCTTCCATCTTTCCTCCCTTCCATCTTTCCTCCCTTCCATCTTTCCTCCCTTTCTTTCCATCCTTACTCCCTTCCATCCGTTCTCCTTTCAATCTATCCTTTCTTTCGTTCATTCCCTCTTTATTTCGTTTGTTCTCTCCTTTCTTTTATATTTCCTTTGTTGTTTATTTTACTTTCCTTCCTTCCTTCTTTCATTTCTTCCTTTCCCCTTCTTCCTTGTTTCCGTCTTTCTTTCTTTCCATCCCCCTTCTTCCTTCCTCCCCACTTGCTTCCTTCTCGACCTTAATTTCCATGTTTTTGTAATTTTGCATTATTTTCTGAAATGCATGGTTCTTCTCTAAGTTTATTGCATCGCAAGTTCTACATAGTTGTTCTACATTTTCACTCTTCTGTTATAAGATTATTATTTTGTAAAATTGACATGCGTCTTCTATTACGTTGCAAATGCCGTATAATTTATTCATTTTTATATGTATGTTTGAAAAAGCAAGTCGAATCCTAGTTGCCAAATTTGTATTATTACGCAAATTTTCTTTCAGGCTTAAGTTGCTAGTGCTGCAACGCCACCTCTCCAAACTGTTGCTTCTCTAAACGGTTTTCGCACTAATGCCTGCAGCTTCATCTCCATTATTCATCCCGTTAATGTTGGCCGTTTCCATTAAGCAACACATTGTGTATTCATCCGTATACTTCTTGTCCTCCTTTCGCATGCCCATATAAAGACGCCCTGTATTCCTCAAATCCAGGCGTATATTTCAAAGCGCACACCCGCGGTTCACTTTGGCACCCGCTTCTGGCTCTCTGCTCTCTCACCCCCTCCGTCCATGTGACGAGGAGAAGAGTAGAAGGATTTATTACTACAGGCGGCGACGAAGCCTGGCAATGTCAAAACAGAATAAAACTACAAAAATAAAAATTCGCCGTGCACAAATCGTGTGTAATTGAGAATGGGTTAAATAACCTCAATGCGACAAACCTGCATTTATTAGAAATCATATAGTATCTATCGTATACACTATACACGTATATACTATATCAATCGTCAATAAGAAGTAATTAACACACCAACATTTCTTTATAATGATTTTCGATGAGAAAGCATCTCCCACAAAAAACAAAATTCATTATATTAATTAGAATACTGATATATAGATATTGTTTCGTAACAATTAATAAATATCACCCGTACATATAATTTACTCTCTTTGTTGTCTTTACCATGCCAATTAATGTAGCCTGCGGAGAAATTTTAGTGCTAACTGAAATGTGCAATGAACTGAAATGTCTCCTTTCTCGATGAGACGAAATTTCCAATTCATTATTTGGACACCCAAGGACACCTTGTTTTTATGAACATTCACTTCTTGTTTGACCTCCTGCCTGTACCTATGCCTGTTATCTTCTTTCTTTTCCTTCGGTTTTTGTTTTGTTTTTGAGGTCGGCCGATTCCCGGAGTACCGTGCCGGCACCAGTTCCACCTCCGCCTCTCCCCTCCTCTCCCCCGCCCCCTTGCCTGTTGCATCCTTCGTGCGCTTCTTCCATATCCCGGCCGCGCCGCCTCACGTAGCGGCAGCTGGCGGGCGGGCCGGCCGCCCCATACAGATGAGGCAACAGGCGCAGCCCCACCGCTATGTATAGATTGCGGCGCGGTGCGACCCAGCGCACGAATCATCCTCGAGCCCCTTGCTCCGCACCCCGCACCCCCGGCCCACGCCCACCATGCCCAACGCCCCCCTCCTCCACGCCCCACACTCCACGCCCGAATTTCCGTACCCCAGGCTCCGCGCCACGTGCAACGCGCCCCGCGCCCCGCGCCCCGCGCCCCGCGCCCTGCACCCCGCGCCCCGCGCCCCGCGCCCCGCGCCCCGCGCCCCACGCCTCGCGTCCCGCCCCCCGCCCCCCGCGCCCTGCACCCCGCATTCCACGCCCATGCCCAACGCCCCGCTCCTACACGCCCCACGCTCCGTGCCCCAATTTCCGTACCTCTGGCTCCGCGCCCCGCGCCCCACGCCCCACGCCCGCTCCTCCACGCCTCACGCTCCACGCCCCAAGTTCCGTACCCCAGGCTCCACGCCCCATGACCCGCGTCCCGCGATTTGCACCCCGTGCGCCACGCTCTCTCCTCCATCCCTCACGCTCCGCGCCCCTCGCCCCGCGCCCCCCGCTCCGTGCCCCGTGCCCCGTGCCCCGTGCCCCGTGCCCCGTGCCCCGTGCCCCGTGCCCCGTGCCCCGTGCCCCGTGCCCGGTGCCCCGTGCCCCGCGCCCTGCACCCCGCGTTCCACGCTCCCCAAGCTCCACGCCCCACGCTCTGCGCCCCAAGTTCCATACCCCAGGCTCCGCGTCCCGCGCCCAACGCCCCGCGCCCCGCGCCCCGCGCCCCGCGCCCCGCGCCCCGCGCCCCGCGCCCCGCGCCCCGCGCCCCGCGCTCCGCACCCCGCACTCCGCACCCCATGCCCCGCGCCCCTTGCCCAACGTGTCACGCTCTCACTCTCACCCAACGTCTCACGCTCCGCGTCCTCTCCTTTGCGGGGGTGGGGGCGAGGAGCTCCACGCCCCACACTCCGCGGCTCCCCCACCCGCCTCACGCTTCACGCCTCCTCTCTCAGCCCCACACCCCACGCCCCACTCCCCATGCCATTGCTCTTTGCCTTGCGCTCCGTACCGCGTCTCCCAACACCATGTCGTATGGTGCCATGAACCTCCAGCCGGTTGTCTCGCGTCCGCGCCTTCACCCTGTTCCATGCCCCGAGCCCTTCGCCCCTACCTCATAGCCCGTTCTCTTTTACTCACTCTTTTACTCAGTGCCCCGTATCCTGTGGAATGTGTCTAGTATGTCCGCGTCCTGTGTTCCGAATCTTATGCCCTTTGGTGCATTCATTGCGCCCTAAACCCCCTGTTTCATTCCGGTGCCCTGTACCCAGCTCCTCGTACCCTGTGTTCCATGACCGTGCACCGTAACCTATGCCTCCATCTCTCCCCTCTCCCCGTGTTACCTCCTCTCTGGATTTTTTTTTATATTTGGAACACTGCAATTATTTTCTCCAGCTAGTAGTGGCGTTACTCGGTAGAAGATGAGAACTGTAAAGTAACCGGAAACTCTTTCCCAGTAGTAATACTATGCGTGGAAAACTTAAAAGCAACCGCAATGAATAATGCTGTACAGGGCTGTTCTCGGAGATGAGCACACATGTCCTAAAAAGAATTTTGGACAATCCTAAAATGTACATATATCGTTCTAAGGAAACTACGGAACTTAAACAAATTCCTATATCATAATTTTTTGCTAAACGAAAAAGTGTTAATGTTCATTTTGTGTTTCTCATGTGTGGTGCACAAAAGCCATACTACAGTGCAAAGAGATATCAACACACCGTTTACTAAAATACTAAAATATCAACGTAGAGATGGAACCATATTTTTCTTGACAAGCATTTTTTCAAAAATATTTTTTCTTCGAATTCGGTGGACCACATTGAGGGCGGTAGAGTAGACAGTCAGGTTCATCATTGCAGAAACTTTACTACTCACGCTCAGGCAAAATATTTGGCCTTTAAGATAATTTAATCGCTCAAGTTGACTTTAATGGGGATGATTGTTTCACAGAAGTACAAAAAGAATAACGCGTCATTTTCATCTGATATCACAATAGATTAAGGAATAGAGACAAGAGATTACACCACCATCCCCAAATATTTTTCAAATATTTTGGGAAATAAGTACCACATTGTAGTCAGTGTCCCACACCAGAAATTCTATTTCCCTTCAACATCATTTAAAATTTGTAATAAATTCTAAGACGCTGTTTGATATGATCTACAGTTTGGTTGTGCTGTTCACTGTTTTAGCCTCTGTAGCTCAGTGCTGTGTATGACCATAATAGTCTAATTTATTACCAAGAAACACTTGACTTTTCACACCTTCAATTATTTTTGCAGTCATATAGTAACATAAGGCTGTCACAATTTCATATAGCTCTCAAATTTCTCATTCCTGTATATCAAACCAAAAACAAAGACCTAAAAGTGCATCATCTCAAAAACTTTCTCTATTTCCTCTGACTCTCAATGAGATTCCGAGGATTTCTGATTCTCTTGAACCATCGGTGTCGCCATATTCATTGAGACTGGCAAGAAATAGATGAGGGAGAGCTTTTTATTTGCGTTGCCTCTGCTGCTCTTGTGCCGTCTTTCTTTATGGCTGTGGCTCTCGCAAATCGGGAAGGAGCTGGAGACAGAGTGCCACTGCGCTTAATTGAGAAACCGGCGCCGCATTCTCTCCAAGCGAGTAAAGGAAAATTCCTTTCAAATCGCCTGTGTCTGCTAATCGAATTCCAAAACCTTAAAATAAAAGAATACGACGTCCGCATGCTCATCTGTTCTATTCGGGAAATTAATTGATTGGAGAGCAAGAGATCGGTTTCAACAATGGAAGAAAGCGTAAAGTACCGCCTGATCTGATGTCCTCACGATGTATTTTTTCTACTATATCAAGAATAAACCGACGCTCCCTTTTTAAATGTAGTCTCTCTGACAATAATAACTATAATAATAACGACAATAATAAATATTTTTCACAAAAGTGTTTACTTTTTTCTAGAGACGCTTATCGACTTCAGAGTATTTGTTTTAGCACGCGCATAGAGACAAACATGTCTATAGAAAAATAATAATTTCATTTTAAATTTTCGTTACTAATAAATCACGAGTATTTAACCTCTTTCCAATAATTTTGACGTTAATGATTACTTCAACTTCAGATACATCTCACATTTCTGCCTGCGAAGGAAATATTTCAGAGCCAGTCACGCTTTCTCTCCCCTTGAAACGAGACAATTTTTCAAGTGATGAATCGGGGATAAATCGCTTATAGAGAAGAACCCTTCTCCCAAACTGAGAAGCATATAGAATATTCCATGTCATTAAATGCAGCGAATTGATAAAACGCACAGATTTAAACCAGCGATTGATTGCTTTCCCCCAGATTTCAGCGCTAATGAATCTCCATAACGAGTTCGATTACCTACATTTTGCTCAGCGAATTTCACAATTCTGGTAGGCAGTAGAGACGGATGAGATTTCAATGCCGGAGAATATCCCAATCGCGATGTAAATTTTCACTGTCACTCAATAGAAGGTATGTGATATAGATACCAGCGGATTCGCAGCTCACTTCTTGGAATGGCGGTAAATAACGGCGAGACCTGAATAGGACAGAAATATAACCCCAACGCTCTCTCTTCGCAATTCTCATCATATGGTTAAATAATGAAAATACTTATTTTTAGTCTCATAAAATCTTATTCAATAAGTATTGCAGGACGAAAACCTTCCTTTTCCGGATTCGGTGGTATGACGGTCAGCGTACCGGATTGTTGTACCCGAGTTTGCGGGTTCAAACCCAATCGAAGCCGTGGATTTTTAAGGGCAAAAAAATCCTTCGTACGCCTTCCTTCGGAGGGGAAGTAAAGCCGGCTGTCCCATGTTAGTAGATTTACTGCATGTAAAAGATGCTCAAACCTAAATGAAGCCTCTGAGCAAAATTGATCCGCCTGTTTCGTTGCCCAAGATAATACCTCCTTTCTCCGCTAGGTGGTGAAAGGAGCGTAACGAAATGTGCGTGGTTAGATGGAAGAGCGGGCCTGATGGCCCGAGTCTCGCCACGTAAAATAAGGCATTAACTTTTAGTGTATCACGTTGCAATCTTTTTGTGATCAAATTTCTGTGAAAAATCCTTTTGATCACAATATTTTGGAGAACAATATGAGTTCCTGATAGTTTTTGACTGAAGTTACACTCTTTCGTGCCTGTTATTTGATTATCATGTTTTCGTTCGTTTATCCATGAATTTTTTCCTGAAATTTTCTTGAATTCTTTGCCACAAGTCGCGAAGCGTGTTGCTGGTGGTCACTGTAAAACGTTGAAGTTAGACGCCATCTTAGGAGATGATCTTTTGACACCAATATACATTTCCATCTCTACGTAACAGAGTCTGGTTGATCCTCATCAAATCTGTAGACAAAAAGGGAAACGGCAGGTTATCTAAGAAGCTACCATTCAGGTACGTCCAAGAAATTAGAATCAGAGCATCATGGCTAGAAAAATGCACGGGGTTTTGACAGAGCCTTTTGGTCTCCTCACTCCCTGCTGCATCTCACTGTTTCCTCTCTGTCTCTCCTATTCACGCACGCCGCACTGAAATTGCGATTTCTGTACGCATATCGAAGAACACTCACTATGTGTGCCCGAGAAAATGCCACATGTTCAAGACTATTCCACTCGTGAAATTAAAAGCAATAGGGTTTAACTATACGTACAAAATACCCCAATCAGGGCGGCGAACCTTCAAAAGTTTATCGCTTTTTCTAACCGACTTTTCTTACCACTTCTCCCTACTGCCCAATCATAAACCGTGACTCATCTGACTTAGAAGGCGGTACACAATGGTCGCTATGTCGATGTCCAATAAACTGCGTATGTACTATAATACAACCTCTTTGATTTTAATGTAGCATTCAGTTATTTTCAATATTTGGCGTATGTTGGAACTCTGTTGGACATAATTTCATTCGTGAAATAGTCCTATTAAACACCACTCATGCTTTGGGAATTCTCAGATAAATCCCCTCCTCTCTTCGCGAGTCGGGGATTTATCGACAATTTACAAATCACCCTTGGTATTACCTATGATAATCCCATAAAAGAAACCAGCAGGAAAGGGAGAAAGTCTCTGGTGATTGGAAATATTAGTTCTTGCGTGTGCATCATTCGGTAAATAGTAATATTAAAACAAGACACAAGTAGCATTTGCCTGAAAGATAACAGTTTGAAACAAGAGCGTCACGTTGGACAAATGATTAAGGTATCTAGTCATTCTTGTGCTGACGGTGGCCCCGTGGGCGACCTGTGTCACCAGCTGTCCTCGACATAGGACCACTGTTTTAGGCATGCCTGCACATGGACTTACTTTCTTCATCCACAACATTCACGTTTTCCATTTCAAGCTGCCGAGAAAGGACAGAGCCAACGTTACCGCTGTTTCTGCAGAAACTCTCACCAGGAGGTCCTACGGTTCGAGTCCTGACAGTGCCGGATTTTAGACACTAGCTACATAACTAGTTCTAATTCAGCCGCCGTATGAAGTAGAATTCCAACGGCATGCAGCTGATATCTGTAGCTTTCCGTGGTTTCTCCGAACAAAACCAGGCTCATATCGGACAAGTGCCTAACAAACTAGCAACGGACCACCTCCCTTTTGCGGCGGCGATGGTGTAGCGGTTAGCGTATCGGACTGCTATACCCAAGTTTGCGGGTTCAAACCCGATCGAAGCCGTGGATTTTTAAGGGCGAAAAAATCCTTCGTGCGCCTTCCTTCGGAGGGGAAGTAAAGCCGTCTGTCCCATGTTAGTACATTTACTGCATGTAAAAGATCCTCAAGCCTAAATGATGCCTATGAGATAAATTCAAATCGCTTGTTTCGTTGCCCAAGTAATACCTTCTATCTCCCATGGTTCATGAAAGGAGTGTAACGAAATTTGCGAGGTCAGACGGAAGAGCAGGCCTCATGGTCTGAGTCTCGCCACGTAAAATAAGACAAATTCAATTCAATACCGCTTCCTCGCCCAAATTTCTTTTACACACACTTACATGTAATACACTATTACACATGTCGGAAGATCGGTCAGGAGCTCCAATCTTGTCCCGGCTGGGGCGGTGCCTCGCTGGCGGAGATACCGGGAACTGGTGAAGAGATATGCTGGCGGAGATACCCCACAAGCACACGTGTCGGTCGGTGCCGGATCTCACCACCCAGCGATAGAGTAGCTCTGCCACCTCCGAGGATAAAATATTCACCACACTAAAGGGACCAACGACCACAGCAATTGATGTTCACGGACACAATCATTCGATCGTTTCCCGTTCCTTGATTTTGATGGTGTTTGCGTTGTGCTGTGCCAGGACGCGAAGCACTCGGTGTTCCTGGTGGAGATCGTGAAGCGGCCGGGGCAGACGCTGGGGCTGTACATCCGGGAGGGCAACGGGCTGGACCGCTCCGACGGCGTCTTCATCTCGCGCATTGCGCTCGAGTCGGCCGTCTACAACAGCGGCTGCCTCAAGGTGGGCGACGAGATCCTTGCCGTCAACATGGTGGACGTGACGCACATGAGCCTGGACGACGTCGTCATCATCATGTCCATCCCGCGCCGACTCGTACTCGTCACGAGGCAGCGCAAGGCAGGTGAGTCACAACGCACGAGCCTCTTTATTAAAGTCAAAAATGTTTTTTCTACTAATCAGTTTTTCTCCTAACTGTGTCACTTTCAAAATCAAAACTGTTTTTTCTACTTATCAGTTCTTCTCCTAACTGTGTCACTTTCATGCCCCAAGATCATTTGAATTAGTAAAACGATTGAAGAATTATTTACAAATGTTCTGCAGCAATTTTTGGCCCTTATTGTACTACGTGAATAACGACGTGTCCATGAATTACAAAACATAATGGCGCGCTATTCTGCTAATAACTCTGCTAATTATTTCTAATAATATTTAAAATCTCATCATGTGTAAAATTAGTTATTACTAAAATTGTAAACGAGACAAATGACTATAAATTAGGCAAATGTAATTATATTACGATTTGTTAAATTATTTTTGATAATTTACTTATGAAATGAAAATATTTATCAACCAGAAGATTAAATATGATTCATGAAAAATCTTGCAACGTGATATATCAGGCATATATATCGGAGACCTAAATTGATTATCTGCACATATTTGATGATTAAAATAATACATTAGCCTACTTTTTTATCGTATCTACGGATATGTGTCTGTTTCTTCATGGTCAATCGTTAATTCAATCTGTATTGAATCTTCACTATAGGTTTAGATGTTCATTCGAATATTAAAAGAATTATCTTATGATCTTCTTGAGCAATTTTAACAATAAAATTGTTATAATAGGATCTTGCATATATTATTACCAACAGTCGGGATAGAATAGATTTCTACAGTCTGCGTTGGCAGAATACTAAAGTTAGAAACTTCTTTAGCCTCTTATCAATAATGTTGAAAATTGGCATTTGTGGATAGTTTAATATTTCATAGAGGTTGTTAGAAGTTGCTATTTTCCATAATTGCAGCGTTCAATACACGTACGTAGTAGATTCAAGAATTCGCAGAAATAGATTTACGGAGTACGTAGTAGGTTCAAGGATTCTCATA
This sequence comes from Teleogryllus occipitalis, assembly GCA_011170035.1. NCBI lineage: Eukaryota > Metazoa > Arthropoda > Insecta > Orthoptera > Gryllidae > Teleogryllus > Teleogryllus occipitalis. The sequence continues at coordinate 199,318 of BLKR01000784.1, read as the reverse complement.
TTTGGAAACTTTTAATATCACCTATCGGTAATCTTAGAAATAGTAATGCTGAATTCATGGAATTTTGACAAAAGAGATACTACTCAGCATGCAATGATTGATTGATAGACAGACAGACAAATAGATAGATAGATAGATAGATAGATAGATAGATAGATAGATAGATAGATAGATAGATAGATAGATAGATAGATAGATAGATAGATAGATAGATAGATAGATAGATAGATAGATAGCCGGCCTATATATGCCCACCTGACTGATATATGAACTAAACAGAAAAATAATTATTAAACCTTAGGGAAAGAGAATTTTTCTGCATAAAGTAGACAATACTTTTTGCAATTAAATTTACAATAAATCATTTGGAGGAGCGCAGCAGTCTAAGTGCAGTGACCTGTTTAGTGGGAGATTCCCTATAATTGCTGCTCACTCCACCACTTACCACGATAGCTTCCGAAGGATCAGTTGTGAGCGAACATACACGCTATGGTGTTTTTGAAATAGAAACATTTTATTTTCCTGAGGGACAACTATCATGCAGGTAAATTCACAGAACACAAATACATTTAAGAAGTATAATTGAACTCAATAATTACATTGTAATTGAATTTATTAGCTAGAATTGCAACACCTCGGAAAGGTAATTGTTTATGCAGACTGAATTACACCGTAGGTGTTGTTAAGATTGAAAATAATGCCAGTATACCATGAATAACTCTACGATAGAAAGTATACCGAGAATGTCACTGTAAATAGTAACTGGCATGGCTTTACTGAAGTGGAATTACAACACACATTAGAACACATAAATTACACTGGAATTCACAATATGCTGTAAAGGAAAGATAACAATGATGTTGATAGTGACTCATGAATGCACGAAGTTCACACGCGCGATAGGACACGCGTGTCACGGGAGCACGGGATGACGTCTGGCATCGGGTCAGCAGTTCTGGCGACCTTTGAGAGCCGAGCGAGTCCTCCGTGGGCTGAGTAGTTAGCGTAAGGAACGCAAGCACATTGAGCCTTCTCTACATAGCGGAGGCTAACATTTGATTTGTTAATAGATGCCGAACCGAGCAATGCATTGCTCTTTACAATATCTGGCAAAATTAATTAGCAAGTTGCATCACTATGCACGTTATGAAATATGCAGTAGTATACATTCGTGGCGGGTTTAAATAATCACATATTTGCAGTTTAGATAGCACTTGGCACAAACTTACACTTTATGAGTTGAAACAATAGAGTTACGAGACATTGTGCAAAACATTAAAGAATAGTTCTAACACAGTCATTATTGCAACTAATTAGCAGCGGTTTTGTTGTATATGCGTATTACGTTAACATATATTTAAGAAATGCTCTACACACGCACTTTACAAGTTACAGCGGTGAATTGGCATAATTCGTGAACTGAATAACAGAGCGGTGGACACACGTCCAGCAGCAGCGAGCGTCATCATACGACAAGACTTTCGTTTCAGAGGCAGAGAATGGGTGCGATAAGGGATTTGCGGTAGTCGTTGAGCTATTGATTTTGGCGATTGATTTTGGTTGGTTATAATTGAAAGTTTTGAGTTAAACTAAATTATAAACCAACAAGAGATGCATGAGTATGTGACCAATTTAAACCTGAGAATTTTGGTTAGACTTTCAAAGCTAAAATATTAAGATAATTGTATTGCACAACAGTTCTGAAGTCCACGAGGAGCCCCAGCTGCGCCACAGGCGTAGGCAGCGTTCTAGGAATCTCTGAGGGGGGATGGCTCGCACTGATTATGCAAACTTGTGTAACTGCTGTTGTATCTTAAGAATGATTAAATATACAATCCAATGCAATTGACATTATAATTGTACAAGACTCGATTGCTGTCGTATGACAAGACGTGCATGTTCACATGTGTAACATTTTTAAAATAATACATAAAATGTTTAGAAAGCTTGTTCCGACAACCTTGTAAATGAATTGTCGCTACTTACTTATGATTAAACCTTATAAACACAATGAAAAGACTTGTATTACAGAATGACAGACTTTTCATAGCTTTTTCAAATGGTGGAATCGAAATTTTTTAGAAGAATTTTATAGTTCGTCCTTTGTGGAAATTTTAGTTGAAATATTTGAAGACTTTTAAGAAAATACCGTTTAAGCGTTATTGTAAATGCGAAATTTGAAATTTTTCACAGAAAATTTTTGTTTTCGAGAAACTTCACTGGAATCACTTCCACTCATAAATGCAATATTGTATCCAAATCACTAAAAATGTGCATTATTAACGAAGTCAGAGATATTTAAAAAATACATTTGCGAATTTTTATAATAAAATGAGCAAAATGGCTTTTATGTCATCTTATACAGTACGATTAATACTATTCCTAACAAAAATTTAAAGATAGATTTGGAGCCGTTTTTAAGAAATTATTTTTGATATTTTTTTAATTTTGCATTTTCCCTCAATATTGCATGAAAATTACTAAAATTTTGAGAAGAAAATGTATGAACATAGTGAAAGAATTAAGGAAGAAGAACAATTACATTTGAAGGAAACATATATATCTTCAATTTTGTAGTTGTAGAAATATAACGAAAGTATTACAACTTTTTTAATTTTCGAAAACTCAGAGTTAACAGTGAAAATCAGACCTTTGATACCTTTACAAATGTATTTCAGTCTATTCTAACAAGAAATTTTAAATATTTTGGAGCCACTTTTAAGAAAATTTTCAAAATGTCCCAAGGACTTCGTGTAAAGTAACTCCTAAAATTGAAGAATGTTATTCAAAATCGCAGAGCATTGAGTGGGACCACATCGACCGGGAATTTTCAGTTTGGAATGAATCTTACCCACAGGTTATAATCTATTGTTGTTCACAGACGACAGACAGACGAACATTTTTGGAAAAAAGAAATTTTCGGTATCGGGGTACCCCAAAACGTGTATTTTCATTGAAATCTCGAAATCAATTTTCCACAGCATGACGTAACTTTCTCTACACCACGTATATTTTATTTTATTAATTTAATAGTTAATTATTACATACAAATTAGAGAACGTGATGCTAAGTGGCTAGGCCGAAGGCCTTTATGCCATTACAATACCTACATTCTACCGCGTTCTAACCTTTCGAATTCTGGTATTCACCCCAAATGGTCTCTCCTTGGCATCAAAGCCGCGGAAAAGAGACCATAAGGTACGGCTGAGGAAAAAACCCCTGAAGGGGGAAAAATCTGCCGTTAGAAGCCGAGTACATGCTAATCTATCCGATTTTTGTTTTTAAACTATTTATTTATGTTTACTAACTGTTTACTAACCTAACATAACTTACTAACTTAATTATTGTTAGTTTATTGACTTATTTATTTCTTTCCAGTCTAGGCTCTGCTCGTACTAACCAGTGCTGTTTTCCCACTCCCTAATTTCAGTTTCTCTAATGGTCCGAACCTTTCCTAGAAATGTTCCTAATTCTTTCATGAAGTTAGTTAGTGATTTTCACCACGTATATTACACCATATATGCGTACATATACAAGAAGTAACTAGTGGTGGCTACAACAGCACGTACTTTCTCACCGTATTTGTAACGTTTGCGTAGTATTATAATACTACTTGAAAAGACATTTCGGTAATTTTGAAATATTAAAAGGTTTCACCAAAATAAGGTTCTTTCATACTGTTGAGTTCATTTATCTCTACCCATCCAAACTTTACAAAAAAGGGGCAGTTTTTGAGAAAACTCTTTTAAAATTCCTTTTAATCCACGCAAATTTACGCAAAAATTACTCCTATTTTTTTAAAAAGTGTCCATTACCGTATTTAAAGTTCTAATTTTGAATAGATTTCGTTACCAAAAATATTTCTTTCTTCAACATTGTAGTCATAGGGAGGCGCCAAAAATATTACCTTGAACTTAAAGCAGTTATTTAGGGAAATTAGAAAATATCCTAGAGGCTTCGTGTAGAACACCACCAAAACTCAAAAGATGCGTATCAAATTCAAGTAGCCATGAAATCAGCAAGATCGATCAGTGATATAAATTTTTGTGTAAATCCTTCTATTTAACCGCTAGCGTTGTTTACGAACTGACGGTCAGACGGACGGAGAGATAAACGAGGCTGGAGGACGAAAAACGTTTTGTCGTCAATTTTTCGTTGTCAAGGACTCACATAACGTGGATTCCGACTTCACAACGTGCCAAAGGAAGTAATTTACTACGTATATGAATCAGAATAATCCAGTCTTTCGGAATCAGGGGCCTACAATTAGAACTTTTCTACCGAAAAATCTCCTTTTTCTGTGCATTACAAAACTTTCTTTGCAATAGTGTGTGGTATGCGAGAAAGTAGTACTTAAACAAAGATGTTTTAAATGTAATGCTGGCAAGCAATCAAAATCGTAGGTTTCATTCTTATTTCTTCGACTTGATTTTACCGCATTACGTCTTCATATGCGAAAACAGTATTTCATTTCCAACTTATTTCATTTTTGGTGAAAGATGGTGATTGGTTGATCACCATTTTTGGTGATCCATTATCGCTAAATATGTTTCATTCTTTTACCCAACAAGTGGTTATAACATTTAAGATAAAACAATGTTTGTCTCAGATACCTGCCCTGTGGTACTGTGACTTTCGCTTTCCTTTATCTACATGACGGTCGAACTGCATTCTCTCGGACTTTTTATCTCCGCATTCTTAAAGAAGAGTTGTTAACATTTGCAGGTTGAGGATAAGTACCCTATTATGACTCTAAGAGTTATTACTGTATCTCCATTACCAAACTTTTTATGACTACCCACAAAATTACCAGTTAATTTCGTGCACGCCGCCTACGAATTTGTTGTTGTTATCTAGATCCTAAGTGCATTCTCAGAGAAATAATTTTATTACATTCACGCGGAATATTTAATTTGAAATATCAATTCATTATTATTTAATTAATTTGTTTGTCAGGCATATTTTGGTGTACAACATAAAATATATTTTTCGATTACATATTTTTATTATCTTGTGATTAAAAATTTGACTTTTTTTAATTTTTAAACCAAATGAATTCCTTAGTGAAATGTTTGTTACTTATTATTGGCATTTCCATAATTATTATTAATTATTTAAAATATTTACATAGAATATTAAATAAATATTTACGTGGATTTTTTTAATGTTCGCTGAGAAAAAATGACGAAGATAAATAAATAAAATGTATCTGAATAAGCTTCAATACACTTGTTATTTATTTTCGGAGTATCCAATCCCAGGAGTTCAATAGCAAAATTATTTGCAATTTCATGAAGGGTAGTCCTGAAATCAATAGTCCCAATTGCTTTATAAATAATTATTCAAAGGCGGTGCAACTTCATAAAATATACATTATCGTGCATATGAAAACCTACTCGCGTTAAATAAATGACATAGTGCGTGCCGGTAATTTCCTGTGTACCATGTTGTTGAATTTGGGATTTTCGTGAATTAATTTCTCGTAGTACTACCATGAGTACGAGAGAAATGAAAAGCAAATGTGCGAAGCTATCTGTGTAACAAACACAGCGCGAATTTGGATACATCCATTGAATTCAAATATTATCGAGATTCAAATTCACAGCAGTCATGTTTTTTCTCGTGAATGCTTTCGAACTTTACTAATATGGCTCACATGTGTTTTCAAAATTCATCATGTTCTCTCAATTTTCAAAATAGTTTATAATTATTGTTCAGTCCTCGTTTTGCATAATAATTTCTCTCAATCGAATTTTTGGTACATTTTTCCTTATTTTTTATTGTGTTTATAATTTCAATGAAATCTTTTTTTTTTTCAAGAAAAATTTCTTAAAAATAAATGTTTGTTAATTAATCTACTTTTCATATAAAGTAATTTTTTAATTTATTTAAAATCTTAATATGAATGGGTTTTTACGAATTTTTTGTTAAATGAAATTCTAATTTCTTTGTAAAAAATAATGTTAATATAACGTTTTGCACATAAAGATTCAATATTATTCTGCAAATTCCTCGTTCTCGTCGTTCAAAAGTATTCGTAACAAACGTCTCTGTCTCTTTTTAGAGTGTTGCACTCCTTTCAATATATCGCAAGTGGTTAAATAAATTACTTTAGTAAACAATAGAATGTCACATTATACCAATGAGCCAGTTATTTAATTATTTAAGACTGTTTTGGCTTCAGGTACTCCACGGGGTAGTATTATACCTCTGCCAAAATGAACTAACTTTTTTCGCGTATTCTTGAAGCAATTGCCCTTGTTAGAAGAATAAGTACATAGGTCGTCTTCCAACTAGCTCTTAAAGCAGGTATGTTTTCGGTTATGAAAAATAGCAGATGTCTGGTGACGGTGGCGGAAAGGGGAGAAAGAGAGTAGAGATGGAAAGCGGAGATCAAATACTGGTAAGAGGGGCACAGGGTTCAGAAAATACAGAGGAAGAAAAGAATCAAGAAGTAAAAGGAGGGAAGTAGAGATCAGAGGAAAGAGTGGAAAGAAGAGATAAGACTAGAGGGCTGGGGCGGAGCACGGAGAGGAAAGAACGCAGATCGGAAACAGCACGTAGGGGAGGATGGAGTGAAGAGTAGAAGTATGCATCACAATGAGAGAAATGAAAGAAGAGTTGAGTGGGAAGAAAGTAGAAAGTGAAGGTAGGAGAGGGGAGATAATGAAGGGATAGCACAAAAGGGGACAACGGGGAGAGAGGACGACAGATATATGTTATCACTATCAAGACATACTAGTATATGTTGACAAACTACTGTACATACAGCAATACAACTTTTGATATGTGAATGTAAAGGTTTATATATACCCTGGAGATGACCGAAATTCCTGTTCCGAAACGTTGGGGTGATTAAATCATAATTTTATTTATTTCATAAAGTCGTTAATAAAGGTCGATATTTGTCACCAGTTGATATTAGAAACAGACGTTAACATATCAATGTAGATGGATATCGAAAATTGAAGAAAGCAGAAAGAGGACAGTTGAGTAGGTCGTGAGCAGAGGGTGAGATGATTTAATAGAGAGAGAGAGAGAGAGAGAGAGAGAGAGAGAGAGAGAGAGGGAGCAGAAAATGGATGAGTAAGGCGAACGGTAAGTGAGCGGTAAGAATGGAGGGCGGAGAAATATAACAATTGAGAACTAGGAGTGGAGAGAGCGGAAAGAGAATAGCTGAGAATGACGTGCGCAGAAGGTGGAAAGATTCAACATGGAGGGGAGAGCAAATGACGGATGTGTAGGAGAGGTGAGAGTGAAGAGAATGGAGAACGGAGAAATGAGCTCTTAGGATGTAACGATTAAGCTATGGGGGGGAGAGTGAGCAGAACGAATGTTTGGGAGAGGCGAGTGCAAAAAAGGGTGGAGGAGAAATTTCTCGCGGAGAGAAATCATTAGTACATACAATTACTCAAATAGTACATTGAACTCTACGATATACAGATAGTTCACTTTGGTAGAACGAAGTGCTTATTCATGTTTACGAAACTCCTGAAGATACTTATGTCCGTGTAGTCTTATTTACTGTACAAGTGTTATCCATGAAGAACTGAAATAGTAGAGATTACTACACGTTATGTTGACTAACGCATCTAGTAATATTTACAAAACAAGTTGCAGTGAAAATTAGTAAAACCGACGAGATGCGTTAAATAAGTGGCTTTACTACAAATTGCTTAGTTCATGTTTTTAAGCAGAAGCGTCTTTTCCTTCTCCTTCTGCGAGCGGAACTACACCATGCGGCGTCTCTCGCACCCAAGCTTCCATCTTCTTCTATCTTGTCAATCATCATCTTCGATGTGACGATCTCTCATTGTCTGTCGCACACCATCATAGCATGTGAGTCTTGGTCTACCTCTCTTTCTATGCATTGGCACCTGATACCTCCAAGATTTTAATGGACATCCTTCCTCCGGCATTCTTCTAAGATGCCCATACCATTTTAACCTCCTCCCTTCTATTGTATCCATTATAACCAAAATGACACCCGTTAGCTGCTTCATATTTTCATTCCTGATTATTTCCATTAAAGTTACACTACAGCTGTGTCTTCAAAACACCATTGCCATAGCCTTTAACTTTTTCTCATTGGTTTTTGAGATCTCCCACAACTCAGCACCATTCAGGATAAGCTTTCCACAATTTTTTTATAAATTCTAATTTTCACTTTATTAGCAATATTTTTATTCCATATTATTGAATGCAATTGCCGAATAGCATATTTTTCTTGACGAATGCGATGTTTAATTTCCTTTTCATTGTCCGCTTGGTCTGTAAGACCAAGAACACAGAAGCGTGAAAGGGAATATTTTCCTTCTGTCTCTTCTTCAGGTAGTTAGCAACTGGGAATCGCGGGCGATCACCTATTCAAGGGCTCCGTGGGCTCGGTCTTCCTTAACCTCGATTACTTGACAGACCCTAGATAAGAAGCACGGCTACGAAGGCCACATACGCATGTTTGACTACCGGTTCTATTTCTACCACTTGTTTAAAATACAATTTATAATTATTTAAAACAATTTAAAATACTAAACACAGCATATAATACTATACGTAGGGTTCACTTCTCACCAATCACGTAGACTGTAAAACCATTCGAATTGAACAGATTTCTGAGAACGCGCGCTTACTTAACAGTGTTTAGCGAGTGTGGCGACATGAGACTTATTCTCCGATTTAAAGATAATGGTACTTCACGGTCACGAGCTGGACGGAGAGGAGCACACTAGCATGCAACCGGGCTCTTCGCTTACACTTACGTTTTTGGGTTGGAGCTCGCGATTAGTTGACAAAGTCCCTCTCTCCTTCCAGCTCGTGACCTTGAAGTGCCACACAACGTTTAAATTGGAGTATAGAAATCACCGAATGTTTTTTAATCTACGAAACATGTATTGTACCCTTTTCCTCACAAAAATTGGCCGGCAAAATTTTATCTTCACAACCGCGCCGACAAACTTGGACACCCCGCGGTCAGGGGGAGGGCAGGGGGAGGGGCGCGTTGACCAATCGCTAGAAGGAAGAACCACAGTTTTCTGCGATTGGTGCAATATCCCAAGGGGCAGAAAGAACGCTGTCTCAGGGGGAGAGGACTATTCGTTTACGTACGAGTTGGAAATATCTTCATATTTTCCTGCCGAAGGAGAGATTTTGCCTGCGCGTACAACACGACGAAAAAATATTTCTGAGAGCGGTTTGCCGTCCAGTATCATTATTAAATTCATGTAAAGAACCCCCGAAAATTAAATTATCAGTTTCAGATATAAGGGACCGCGACAATCCGTCTGTCTGTCCTTCTGTGGTCAACAGAAGCACCTAATCCACGCACGTGTTTTTTTGATCAAATCTGTGATATGTGATATTTTAAAATCATCTTTGCGATGTAGAATTGTCATAAGGGTGTCGGTGGTGTAATAGTTAAGACGACTGCTGGGGAAACTTGTGTACCTGAGATCGAGAATTTTGCCGGCCAATTTTTGTGAGGGAAAGGGTACCATTGATAATTCACTTTGTACATTCACTTGAGGTCCACTTTGATTGTCCGATTTACTTAACAAACTAAATATATTTAAAGAACCTTACAAAACGAATTTACTATATGATCAATTACAAAACGTGTTTAGTACATGGCACTACAACATTTCTCTCAGTTCAGAGATGAGCTGGAGGGAGATAGAGAGAGGGAGGGAGAGAGAGGGAGGGAGAGAGAGGGAGGGAGAGAGAGGGAGGGAGAGAGAGGGAGGGAGGGCGCTGAGAGGGACGTGCGCGGAGGAGGTCGTCGCAGTCCTCGCCGTAGCGAAGCGCTTATTCGCCGTTGGTGGGGGAGGGGAGTGGAGGGAGGGGCGGGGCCGTCAGCTGCCGCGTGACACGGGCGCGACGTGACAGCACTCGAGCTGCGCGGAAGCTGCTGTTAACGCCAGCCGCCGCCGCCGCCACCCCCACTCGCCCAGCCGGCCCCCGCGTTGCGCGCACCCACCTGCGTCCTTGAGGTCTTTCGTTGGCGGACGACAGGACTAGTTTACTTCGCAGCGGTAAACCGTATATCCATCACTTAAACTGGCCGCACAATATCCTTTTATGAAAACAAAATACAATTCTTAAATTTACAACTAAATTAATATAAAATAAATTTATCTTTAGACCTGTTATATAAAAAGGAATAATTGTATCTAATAAATAATTAATATGAAATCCGTATCGTAGAGAATTTCAAGTCGCACGTGAACAGGATGTTCATCACAAAATGGCACAAACGCAAACTTCAGGTTACATAAAAAAGAATAATCGTATCTAATAAATAATTAATATAAAATCCGTATCGTAGAGAATTTTAAGTCGAACGTCAACAGAATGCTCATTACAAAATGGCACAAACGCAAATTTCAGGCAGAGGGGATCAAGGGCAGCAGTTTTCACCGTTGAGCCTGGGCTTCAGAGGTCAGGACTGGGCGCTAGGTTTCGTCAATAAACGCGTCTCTTAGCTTGCGACGTAAGCTTACCGAAGCTCACTTGCGTCGGAGGACACTATTTCAAGCTGAGAGAGGTAAAGCAGAAGTTCAGACCACAAACATTGCAGAGGAACGCACCAAAAGGATCACATTTTATAAAAAGACTCAGAGGTGCTCAAAATGAATAATTACAGTTACCCTACTTTTATAATTCAATTCAATCGATTACATATTTATTTAATTATTCTTATTAAAAATGGAAATTGTCCTATGTTTGTCCTGTTTCATTATATACATTTTTTTGACACCTGTAGAGAATTGATTTGTTTTATGATAATACATTTCTGTTGATTTTATAATAGTAATTAGTGGTACCTATTAATTGCAAAATTTTGTATCTCAAGTTCCATAATTTTATGTAGAAATACTTATTATTCAATAATAAGCTAAACGGTTCATTAAGATTGAGCGATTGATCTTCAGTATTATGTAATAATTTGCTTTAGTTTCTGCAAGCCACAAAACTACCTGATACTTAGTTGTCCAATCTCAATCTAACGAAATCATTTCAACCTCGAAGGTAAATATTATAGACTCGTTAAGAACAAAAATGATATTTTTTGACAAAAATTGTCATTTTTGAAGTGGCGTAGTTTACCTTTGCAACACATTTTAATTTAATTCATTGATGGTTATTTCTAAAACATTAACAATTTTGTTTTACCCAGCGCTAATGTGAAACACTCTGACTCTGTTTCCACACTTCAATAATATTTAACAAGAGCACGCCTTTAAATTTGTTAATATTTGTTCTCTCTCTTTTACAATAACATCGCTTTAGTTTACCCTCTTTTGACTTCTTGTTCTTCAACACTTTCTCAGACGCAGAAGTTTCTCTTTGGCAGCTGTTGCAAAAGAGTGCTTCTCTAACGCTTCTTGTTTCTCTGCCTTCTCTTACGCTTCTTATTTCTTTGACGAAGCTTGGGCTACTTCTAAAGTTGTGTCGTCGCTGCTCCCCCTCAACACATATTTGACGCCTCTGTTCGATTCCTGATAGTGCCCACGGAGATCACTATCAGTTCTTCCCCATTCCCTCGTTCCCACTGGAAACTACCACAAACATTCTCTTCTATCTGTTCTGTGGGATGTCTCCTGTCTCATCTTGAGACTCCAAATCATTTCATTTCTCTATTCTGTTTCTCCTGCACTAAATTCTACTTGTTATTTCATGACGGTTTTTATTCGAGTTCTTAACAAAAATACTACTTTGTAAGATTTTGGATGATTCCGTGATTGTAATCATACGTTATCAAACACAAAATGCAATCTTCATATTTAAACATTTGTATTTATTGGCGCATTCCAAATTATGCACAAGTTTAATATGGAATTACACTGATCTTACTCACAGTGTCCTCTCCATTCAATATAATTCAGTCCCAATGATGTGCCCTGCTCCCACTGACCCTCTTCATTACTGTCCTTATTCTCAACAGTAATCCTTACCCCGTCGCTAGGCTCCAACACCTTCGCCTCCGCCTCCTCTCCCTGCTTGTCCTACGTCCGTTCTTCAATTCCCCCCCCCCCGTCCGTATCTGCTTCGTCGGCTGGCGCCGTGTGGCGTGGAGAGAAGCGGAGGGGGAGGCGGGGGGCGGGAGAGGAGGAGGAGGAGGAGGAAGAGGCGAGAGGCGGCGCCTCCGCCGTGTGTCACAAATATTGATCTCTGCATGCACACTTCCTGGATCGAGCTCCTTGCTCCGACCCCCTCCTCCGACCCCTGTCCCCCCGGCCCCGGCCGCTGCACCCGCCCCAGCCCCCAAGCCCTCCGTGCCGCCAGCTCTCGCCCTGCCCTGCCCTGCCCTGCCCTGCCCCGCCCTGCCCCGCCCTGCCCCGCCCTGCCCCGCCCTGCCCCGCCCTGCCCCTCACCGCCGCCCCTCCCCGCCCCTCCCGCCCCTCCCGCCGCCCGCCCCGCCCGCCCCGCCACGCCCCGCCCCCCGCCCGCCACGCCCCGCCACGCCCCGCCACGCCCCGCCACGCCCCGCCACGCCCCGCCACGCCCCGCCACGCCCGCCACGCCCCGCCACGCCCGCCACGCTCCGCCCCGCCCCCCCGCCCCTCCCGCCCTGCCGCCCGCCCCTCGCCGCCCCGCCCCGCCCCGCCCCGCCCCTCGCCGCTCGCGGCACAAGGAACCGCTCCGCGCCTGATTCGGCTTTCGCCCGCCGCCCCTCCACCGCTCCACCAGCCCCGGCCTCGCTGCCTCATGAGAAATCACGCCTCGGAACCAGCGGTGGATTCACGGGGGCGATGCTTCCAGAAAGAATACTTCAAGGGAGGCTCCTTAATCGATGTCCACACCGAACAGGCTACTCGAAATGAGAAATCATATGTTTGAACTTCCTACTGAACACCTTAAATACAAGGTCTTCTAATATTATTAAGCAATAAAAACGTAACAATTACACTGATATCCAGCAAAACGTATTTTGAATAGTAGAGGTAAAGTAAATAATGAATTAATTATTCACAGTTAAAAGACGCTAATGTTCACTTTGTAATTAATAAGACAAATAATAATAATAATAATAATAATAATAATAATAATAATAATAATAATAATAATAATAATAATAAATGTATATCCACAAAAATTAAGTAAAATTAATTTAAATCTTCTGAAACCTACTCTGCTGAGAAAAATTGTCTAATTGGCTATCCTCTTTTTAGTACGATTAAAACATTCACCACAAAAAATACATTCCCTTCATTAGAGGGAAAAGGAGAACTAAACAATTTTTAATACATTGAAGACCAAAACTATACCGCGGTATATCACTTTGACGCGCATTAGACATTGCAGTAAATGTCTACAAAAAGGTTTCTTTTGTATTATTTTTATTCCCAAATTAGAAAACGTTGACACGAACTCATTGCGATTATCAGTTTTGAGTTTATAGCAAAGTAAATGACGGTACAGATATCAGCCATTGTGTACAAAAAGTTTTACTATGCCTACAAATTTAAGAAATTTAACACTTTAACGTTCTAAATTATGCCATAAAAAATTCTTCTCGTAAATAGTTTCAACTTTTATATTGTGCAATTCAAAGCAATCTTTTGATGCGTACTCTAACTCTACTCGCCGATTGTTATCTTGTATGTTTACGAAACCTCGAAGTAACATTACTAGTAAGTATACTATTTATTATTCAGCATACAAGAGAGACACGTCGAATAGTGTCAAGCGCGTTGTTTTAGGTTAGCCCTAGTGAAGTTTTTGCATGGCAAATTATAATGAATTCCCAAGTCATTTCTGAGCATAGGCAAAGAAGGATATTAACGCATTTCTATCGTTCCATTTCTTGGAGATGTGATCACAGAGGCGGTATACCTTCGCCTTCCTCTGATTAAATAACGGCAAGTTTATTTAAAAGAAAGAATAATGGTGTTATACAAATGATTACATATGGGGTGTGGGTTTGTTTGGGACAGATGTGTAGTATAAGAAGTCAAGTACGCCATAACCAGTTGAATAAAACACACACACGCCTTATGTGGGATTGGAATCCGAAGTCTTGGACCTCCAATTAATACGCCACCCAACCCTTACGCTACCTAGGCCAGGATGCAGGACAAAACGTATTCAAAATTATAAACAGATCCAATCCATTACCAGACCTGAACGACACTGTAATCTTTCCTGTCGGTCCTTCCGTTCCAAACCAATGAGCAAAACAACCCGTATGTTTGCCCCACATTCATTCAAAGCGTCAAGAACAAATGCAGGAAAAGGACTGAAATTCCAGCGGATGTTCTCTTGAATCCGCTTCGAGCGCTTCCATTAATCCGCAACACCGCGGCGTGATCGCGCGGATCGCGTCGAAGTCCGTCGCGGCGCCTCATTGTTCATTAACGCGCGTCGGCGCTCGAGATAAAAGCCGCTCGCGCCCCGGAGCGCGATGCGTTTCCGATCTCAGTCTGCGGGAGGGGGCGGGGCGCCGGACTGCGCCATCGGCAGAGGCGGCGACGTCGCAACAATATCGCGCACGGAGAAAGCTGAGCATAGGCAAAGAAGGATATTAACGCATTTCTATCGTTCCATGAACTGATGTCACGGCAGTCCCTCTGACAGGGAGGTCCTAGGGTTCCACTCCCGGCGGTGGCAGGATTTTCGACACTAGCTATGAGAGCCAGGTCAAATTCAGCCGCTGACTGGACGAGAATTCTAGCGTCCGGCTGCTCTGTTCGGTAGTTTCATGGTTTCTCTGATCTACACCAGGTGAATGCCGGAGTAGTGCCCTAACAAACGGGCCACGGATCGCGCGCGATCTTTCCTACCTCTTCCTTGTCCTACCCTCTCCCCATATAGACACTTACACTAATATGCATAAGGGTCCGGAGACTGATCTGGAGCTTAGAGCTTGTATCGGCTGGGGCGGTGCCCCGCTGGCGAGAGATACCTGGGCGATGAAAACCCCGCTAGCCGACGGTAGGTCGGAGCCGGATCTCTTCATCTAGGGGGGAAGAACACCGCCACCACCCGAGCAAAACCATGTACTACACTTACGGGGCTAATAGTCCTAGTAGTTGACGCGCAGAGAATCATTAATTAGCAATCACTCAACAAGAACGCATCGCTGGGTTGAGTGGATGACACGCAGGGCGTGGGCGTAGGATGCTTGGTAGAACGTGGTGATGAGAAATTCTCCATGTTGCTAGTTACAAAACACCGTGTTTCACAATCTTTATTTTTCCATGTTCCAAAATCACACATGTCGGGACACCACTCGGGAGCTTCGAGTTTGCTCTGGCTTGGTCGGTGCTCTGCTGGGGAGATTCCTAGAGGTGCAATTACCCGTAAGCCGACTTGAATGTCGGCGCTGGCTCTCACCAAACAGCGGGTAAGGAATACCGCCAACTTCCAGGATAAAACATGCAATATACTAACGAGGCTAGTAACCATAGCAGTTGACATGTCCGGAAATATCAATGCTTTAATGTACAGGTTGACCTCCGCACAGCACCGAAATCGCAACCGGATCACTTTTGTTGCGATTCGAGGAGCACTCGGTGTGTTTCTTGAGATTAAACTTAAATAGATCGTATTTAAGATCCTACAAACATCGGCATAAAAAGAAAATGTTTTGCCGTCTAGAAACATTATTTCCTTATTACACTATATCCGTTAATTAGTAATATGAAAAGTAGATAGAATTACACTTTGTCTGGAAAACTGGGAGAACAGTAAGAGAGGTGGTGTGTCTGATACGGTCCGCTGTTTGTTGAGACAACCCGGCGGGAGGGCTCGGGCGTTCGGCTCTAGTCTAGTAAAAGACCTGTGACCCGCGGGCAACTCCACCATATTCTTGCATTTAAGCAGCCTCGTTTAATACAACCGCGTCACATTGAACGGACAGTGACGGCACCCCCAGTATCTGAACCTAGTCTTCCCAGCACTGAACTTGAATTGCGCGTGGTCCCGTTGGCAACCCATGAATCTGCGGCTGCCCTGGGCGGTGGCGTGCCGCTACTGTGTCGGGCAGGCCTGATGTTGACAGTGCGCCGTCGCTGAGCTGCTTTGCATCGCATCACGTTCGAACAATCGCCGCGAAGTCTGCGAGCGCGGACAAGCGGCTTGTGGGAGTAATCGTTTCAGTACTCAGCCGCGTTCAACCGTCGGCAAGTCCACGTATCACGCGACGTTACACTCGCATCTTAAATTTTTACTCGTAGAATTTATTACTCCGTACACTAAAGAGAAATACTTCTGAATCCAATATTTTATTATTTTCTATTATATCGGCCTTATTCAACCCTCTTCGGGATGGTGTCCTCCTCCCGGCCGGCAAATGCCAATTATGAGAGGAAGATGCAGTACGCACTCCTCCAAGACGTTTCAATCTATATTGGGGAAATGATAGGAAAGGAAGATCGGGCACAGACTGTGGACTATCGTATATTAAGTGCTGCACCGGAATATGATCCGGAAAACCACGGAGTTTACTGACAATCAACCTTTGTGGAACTCGATCTTGGCAGGCGTCACTATATGGCTGATGTTCAAAACTTCCAGCAAATGCCCGACACCATCTGAAGGATTAAACAAAAAACTCCACCTGTCATCGGTTCGCGTGATTCTAAAGCGTTGTCAATGCTGTTAAAACTCAACACAACCACGTATGTGCTTCTGTGGATTTGTGTGGTTTTAGTTCACGTGCATTGCGTGTAACGTGAAAGTAATAGTATATTTAGATCAGCAATTATGAACTCTTAATTGCAGACTTTCACCTCGTCAATGTATTCTTGGGGTTTTGAAGCATCGCCAAGTTGATTTAACAAAATGTGTTGCGGAATAACTAATACATACGAATAAGTTGTATTAGTCGTAGTAATTCGCTGTAAGTACTCGTACTAGTTTTGATATTATGGACCGACCGAAGTGGATCAGGGCGTAGCTCGCTGACTTTGCAATCGAGAGGCCCGGGTTTGATCCTCGACCATCCTGAGAGGAATGTTTCGTGATTTCCCTCAGTCATCTAGGCGAATGCTGGGATGGTTCTACTGAAAAGGCTATGACCTCAAAACCGGTGATGCCAAACCGATTACGTTAACTATGTGAAGTCACAAGTTTGGTCCTCCGGGTTGGGGATTGACTTCAGGGGGACAGCAGGTTATAGATGTCACAATCAAAATCAAAAATGGATTCACGAAGTTTGGTCATCCAGGTTGGAGGTTGACGTAAGACTGGCAGTCGGTTGTAAAAATCACAGTCAAATAATAATGAATCGAAGTAAGCGATCAGAAAAAGCCGACCCCAGCTAACTGGGGTAAGGATTAGAGGATGATAATGATAATGACCAGTTTTGATAGTTTGGCAACTTCCTTTTTACCACTGTTAAACGTATCATCAACATTCTTCTCACAGAATCCTAAATCCCCAGGAGGAAAGTCAAGTGAAATGATGATGAGAGAATTGGTAATGGAGAGAACGGGGATTCGGAATTAACAGACAATCAAACTACTACAGAGAGAGGAAAGTTAAGTAAGGGATGGGGCTGGGTTCATGGAACAAACAAGAATTGGAGTGAATGATCTTGGCTGTCCGGGTGACGCCGCGTCGAAGGCTGTTACCGACGTTTCGACCATCTTTTCGTGGTCTTCCTCAGGGCTGGTCTGCAGACCAGAGGAAGACCACGAAAAGATGGTCGAAACGTCGGGGACACAGCCTTCGACACGGCGTCACCCGGACAGCCAAGATCATTCACATGACTCCGGCCGCGGAAGCCTACGACTTCAAGAATTGGAGTATCGAGAGACAGTCAAATAGAGACAGAAACAGACAAAAAGTGGTCGAAATGTCAGATTTCATATAAAGGGATTTAGACAAGGAACTAGACAAGGATTTAGACTGGAAGGAAGGTTGTTTTAAAGCTTAGAACACAAAATTACAGAGTTTTCAGGGACAACGCTGCTGAAGGCAGAGACCTACTGCTTTACGTTGCCCGGTGACCGTGATGAATTTCATCCGAGCCATAAAAGTGTTTGCTCATGTGACACTCCGAATTCACGAGAAACAATTTCCCTCATGTTTATTAAAAACTTTCAGTTCAAATGAACACAAAAATTGCTTTATTACTGTTGCCTTTAGTACTTCTCCAACTTCTACTCATGAAGTACGGAGCTAGACATTTTCCACAACCGCAACCAAAGAAAATTAATTTCGAGAAACAATCGAAAAGCAATATTAAAGACACATTTTGACGAGTCAAAGTAGAGAACGCCGCGTGGTCACTGGGAGAGTTTCAAGGCACCAAAAGCCCATTAAAATCAGTGGATCCCCTGCTGGTAAGGGATCGTGCAAAGCATTAATGTGCAGTCGTGCACGGCGTGTTGCATAACCATGCAGGCGTAATGCCAAACTGCACTGGCAGCTCAATACTCGCTCTCTCGCAAGCCGAGAACGCCACGCAACGCAAAGGCCGACGCCGCGGGGGGGTCGGGGGTGGGGGTGGGGGATGGGGATGGGCGCGGGAGCCGGCACGAGGCATACGCGCGCCTAACAGGATTTATGGGGGGAAGGCGGTGACGTTAGCACGCGCCGACGAATCAACAAAAGCCCCAAATGAAAAAAGACTGTAAATGATTAATTTAAAAAAATAATAAATGCATTATAGACTTAGATTTAATCAAGAATTAAAATTAAAATCTTAGAATTAAATTATCAGTAATCGAGTTTGCTGATAACCAATAATTATTATTTAAATTTCGTGTCTACCTAACGTTTAAAAACTAGTAACCTAGTGATAAGTGAATTTTTATGATTTTTCAACCATCGCGGCTAACTAAATGGAGTGTATCTTGAACCGTACATCGTTCAACAACACACTCGTGGCCTCGTCGGCTTCAGGGTCAGCAAAACACGAGATATACGTGACAACGCATATGCGAAAGACAATAGACACATTGATACCCATGGGGGATTGGAATACGCGAGCCTCCGACTCCAGGCATAAAGTCGATTCGCGCTCTAAGCCATTTCGACCATCGTTTTAGCAAATGAATCACTGATGCTACAGAATGGCACAAAGTTTCTCGTAATAGTTAATTTTCTAGTCTCTTTAGTGGGAGCAATATTTTCAATTTTGCTCCACACTTCTCCTCAACTGCCATCTTCTACGGCCTAAAGAATATTATTTCACATTTTCACAGTTTTTCGATTCCTTAATGGTAGAATCGAAATATGATTTTACGAATATTGTACAAGAGTAAAATCTGGTACTATATGCAAATTTTCGTTGAAAAATTTAGAGACGTTTATGAGAAAATATCGTTTGAGCATATCTGAGAATGCGCAAATTTTAGTTGATTTTTACAGAAAACATTTGAGTTTTCGAGAAACTTCATTGGAGATCATTTGAAACTTCAACTCATAACAGCAATAATGAATAAATAACGTCCGTAATATTATTGTCAGTAGAAACTAATTGTGGAGAATATATGTCATTTGAATAAATTATATTTATCTTCAATATTGTACTTTATAGGAAGACGCCAAAAAATCCATTTTTTTGTAATTTTCGAAAATTCAGAGTTAACTGTGAAAACCGTACCACTGTATTCTTACAAGAACTTTTTTAAAATTTTCAGCCATTTTTGAGAAAATTTTGAAAATGTCCCAGGGGCTTTTCTATAAATACCTTCAAAATGTAAATACCGTTTTTCTAAATTGCAGAGCTTTGAGTCGAGCCACGTCGATCGAAGAAAATTCATTTTGCAAAAAAATCTTCGAAGTTTAGGCGATAGTGTTATTCACAGGCGGACGGACTGACAGACGGCAGGATGAACAGACAAACAGACGGATAGGTAGGCAGACAGAGGGGGAAGTTTTCAAACAAAAAAACTTTTTCAGTATTAGGGGATCGCAAAACGTGTTTTTCTGTTGGAATCTCGAAATCGATTTTCCGCAGCTTTAGCTATCTCTATACCACGTGTATTAATCTGTATACGAGAAAGTAAAAGATAATAATTGACAACACAAATTATGTGATGTTCTTTAGCTCAATTATGAAACGAGAGGCTCTAGGTGGGAGCTAGCGGGAGTGGGCAAGAGCGGGTTGGGAGGCTCGGTCGCGCAAAAGCATTGATTGATTGACTGATTGTTAGTAATTCCGGGCGCGTCATCTACTGAGGTCGTTAGTCCCGTAAGTGTAGTGCATGTTTTCCATCGGGAGGTGGGGGTGATCTCCCCCCACATGATGGCGAGATCCGGCGCCGACCTACCACCGACTTGCGGGGTTTTTCCTATACCAGGTATCTCTCACCAGCGTGGCCCCCCCCAGCCGGGACAAGTTGTAAATTCCCGACCGGTCTCCCGGCATGTGTTGTAGTATAAGGGGAGAGGATAAGGAAGAGGAAGGAAAGATCGCGCGCGGTCCGTGGCCCGTTTGTTAGTGTACTGCTCCGGCATTCGCCAGGTGTGCGCCAAAGGAGGGGGAGGCAGAGCGGAGGAGGCGGAGCGGTCCGAGGGCGGAGCGTGAAGGGTCGGGAGCGGAGCGGGGCGGGGCGAAGGGCGCGGGGCGGCAGCCGACGCGAGGTACCCCGCGCCTAGCGGAATGTGTCGTGGGCGGCGGCAGAAGTGGAAGCCCTGAGCGGCGCTTGTTACAACGGAGACGGCCTGGGGGAGGGGAGTGTCGGCCTTTGTGGCCGCGGCGGCGCCCCCTGCCGGTGTCTTAGGATGCGTTGCCTCCACGCGGCGCGGCGGCGCGCACGCAAGGCCGGCTGGGGATGAAGGCCTGGGCGCGCGGCCCGCACGCGACCCGAGCCTTGGAACTAGGGATGCCAAAAAACATCGATGTCTTCCACCAGAAACTTCCATGTGTTAACATCGATATTTTGCTTTCGATGTTTTCTTCACATATGATATTTTGTTGCAAGAATTACAATGTTTAATATTTTTTAATTGATTGATTTTTTCGTGTTTCTGGGCGCGTCAACTGCTTCGGTCATTAGTCCCGTTCGTGTAGTGCATGTTTTTTCTCGGGAGATGGCGGTGATCTTCCCCGCTGGATGGCGAGATCCGGCGCCGACCTAACGGCGGCTAGTGGGATTTCCCCGTAACCAGGACTCTCCCACCTACGGGGCACCGCCCCAGTCGGGACAAGCTCTAAGCTCCCGACCGGTCTCCCGAAGTATGTGGTAGTGTAGTGCATGTTAGTGTAAGTGTTTGTGTAAGGGGAGATAATAGGACAAGGAAGAGGAAGGACAGATCGCGCGCGGTCCGTGGCCCGTTTCATAGGGTACTGCTCCGGTATTCGCCTGGTGTTGATCGGAGAAACCACGGAAAACTACCCATCAGAGGAGCCGGCCGCTAGAATTCTCCTCCAGGCAGCGACTGAATTCGACCGAGCTGAAAAGCTAATGTCGAAAATCCTGCCGCCGTCAGGACTCGAACCTAGGACCTCCCGGTCAGAGGCGCTGCAGTGGCATCAGTTGATGCACTGAGCTACCGCTCTCGGTTTAAATAAAGGAGTTTAAGGACGTTGTAGAGTAGCAGCAATCCACAGCAATATCGTTGTTTTGCGTCATCCTCTTTATCAAGCTGAACATTTCGCCTGTGCAATGTGAGGAAGTTTGGGAGCTGCTCGTATGTTATCGCCAGGCGTGTCATTACCTGAAGCGACAATGAAACACGAAATCGATAGCAAAACACAATGTTCTTTACTGTTAATTTTATTCTTTACATTCGATAATAATGTTTACATACTACTAACATGCTGGAAACCAAACAATAAAATACATCCCTTTTACGAACTGTAATTAAAAATGGATAGGAAAATAGCATATTTATTAGTCTATTATATGAATCTTTGTAAGTGATTGCTCCAAAATTTTAAACGAATATGTTTCAGCGTTCATTGAAATCCCAAGGAGGTAGGCGATTGATAATGTGGAGCCAAAATGTTTTTGGTAAAAATTTAGGCTAATGCAACCCGCTACGTTGCATTGTCGTGTGGGGGAGAAGGGCGGGTAGTGTAGGCGGAGAGGGCGAGATAGGTGGATAAGCAAAACGAGCAGAAAGGGTTGGCTGAAAGAGGGGTGAGGGCGCGGTAGGGTAGAAGGGAGGCTGGCGGCGAAGCGGGGCGTGCCGAGTATCAGGGTAAAAGTGGCGTGGCGGGATGGCTGGACGGGCGAGGAGTGAGCAGGGCGAAGGTGCGGGCAGAACGAGAGGGCAGGGGATGCGACCGGTGCGAGAGGACGGGAGAAGGCGGGCGGGAGAGGGCGAGAGAAGACGAGAGAAGGCGAGAGAGGGCGAGAGAGGGCGAGAGAGGGCGAGAGAGGGCGAGAGAGGGCGAGAGAGGGCGAGAGAGGGCGAGAGAGGGCGAGAGAGGGCGAGAGAGGGCGAGAGAGGGCGAGAGAGGGCGAGAGAGGGCGAGAGAGGGCGAGAGAGGGCGAGAGAGGGCGAGAGAGGGCGAGAGAGGGCGAGAGAGGGCGAGAGAGGGCGAGAGAGGGCGAGAGAGGGCGAGAGAGGGCGAGAGAGGGCGAGAGAGGGCGAGAGAGGGCGAGAGAAGGCGAGAGAAGAGCGAGAGAAGGCGAGAGAAGGCGAGAGAAGGCGAGAGAAGGCGAGAGAAGGCGAGAGGCGGGGCGGGCGGGCGGGCGGGGCGGGCGGGGCGGGCGGGGCGGGCGGGGCGGGGCGGGCGGGCGGGCGGGCGGGGCGGGCGGGGCGGGCGGGGCGGGCGGGGCGGGCGGGGCGGGCGGGGCGGGCGGGGCGGGCGAGGTGGGCGGGGCGGGCGGGGCGGGCGGATCGGGTGGGGCGGATCGGTCATGGAGGGGGCGGGGATGAAATGGCGAGGGACACGGACGGGGCAAGAGGAGCGAGGTGGTGGGCGGGGTGGGGCGGGCATGACAGACGGGACAGGTGGTGAGGGACGGGGAGGGGTAGGAAGGGAGAAGTGGGAGGCGGACTTGTAAACAAATGTCTTGGCAACGCGGGAATCAGCTGCTCTACCTCATAAATCCCCTGGGAGTCGAGGTAGCGAGATCAGCGCCC
The DNA here is from genome assembly GCA_011170035.1 of Teleogryllus occipitalis. Taxonomy (NCBI): domain Eukaryota; kingdom Metazoa; phylum Arthropoda; class Insecta; order Orthoptera; family Gryllidae; genus Teleogryllus; species Teleogryllus occipitalis. The sequence goes on along the minus strand of BLKR01000784.1, from coordinate 176,329 downwards.
TCCTGGCCACTGAGGATCCAGAAAGGCAGAGAGCGAGCGCGGGCGAGAGTTGACGGAACTAATCCATCACCCGCCGCTGGCGGTTGTCCTGGCTCTCGCACTCCATCAAAAATTCCCCTACCTTCCGGTTACGGGAGGCACTTCCACTCAGTTCGGCCTCTTAGAAAACGTGTGCCTCGTTCTCCACTTAGTACGAGTACACCATCAGTACCAGGGGGTGAGCGTTCTTCGTTTGCTATGCTCGCTGTCGACAGCTCTTTACATGATTTGCTCCGACATCCGTTTGGATTTGGTCACAGGAAAAGACTAATGAGAGCAGCCGATCTCTGTGATTCTCACCCAGACAAACGTGGTTCCCAATCCAGCTATTTAGCCTGGGACGAAAATATGCCACTATCATCACTATCTGCCAAATCTACCATAAGCTAGAATGTTTTGGTCTACGGACCTTGAATTGCACCCTTGCAATCGCAGAGGATAATGCATTCGGTTCTATCTGATCTAGTGAGACCCGATTTGATCATCTACTTTTCGTTAGAATGAAAACTACTGGCGAAATGCACAGAATTGTTTGTTGTTGTTTTTTTCTTTAATTCATCATTTGCATTGTACAAATGATACATACTTTACTTTCTGCTCTACTTTGAGAATCTATTCAATGTGTTGTGTGTTGGATCACAAACGTTCCACATACTTTTCATTGCAAACAAATATAATTTAACTAGCGTACGCGTGCAAGAACTGTCGCATGTACCCACGGTCTTCCCTATTTTTTTCATTTCCATTTTAAACCTGTAATATATATTTTTCTTCAAGACCCTCTTATCCTGTGTCACGTGTTCTATATGTCTCCTTGTGATTGGTAACAATACAATACACCTTTGTCAATACAAAATATTCTTATTTAACTTTATTACGGAGCAGAGAATTACACCCGTGTAATTCAATGGCGCAGAATACTAAGTAATTAGTTTAATTTCACATTAAGTTGCGAAGGCTGCACGTCTCTCAGCAGATGAGGCAATATCGAGAAGCGCCGGCTCAGAAAAATGTTATAGAATGTTCACGATCTCATCCTGTAGATTGCTGTATGAGTAACATTTCTTTGCGGCCTTCGGCCTCAAAATTGTAGTTTTTAAGGCCCTAGAACGCATCGTTTACTTAAGAGAGGATAGGAGGAGGAGTTATTTAACAATATACATTCAAATATGCTGTCGAGTATTGCGTTTTGCATTTGACGTGAATATTTAAATAGCTTTTTTCAGCAAATCCTTCATATTTTTAAAGTCAAAGTGCAATTCGTCACGTCTCCGTGAAATTCTCTTTCTTTAGATACCTCGAGTATAAAGATTGGTTGCGTATGAGAGTCGCAGCAGGTATGCATACTACTGAAATAATATAGGGGAAGTTTTAAAATTATTTAAACGCAGTTTCATCTAGAACTATTTATTTCATTATCTCGTACGTGGACAACTAAAAATGCGTTCCGAATAAAATTTGCAAATAAAATGTTGAATTATCTATATTCAGTTCATAATCATCAAACGAATGAAAATGGCGTGTAATTTTATTAATGTCAACAGCACACTGCATGTTTTTCCTATTCCCACCTACAGACGGCTGTAATTAACATAGCACACAAGTATTTCGGGTTAAAAAATAATTAATAATTCACTAATTATGTAATTATGTAGCACAAATAGCAATTTTAGCATAACTTTTTTCTGAAGTTTACACTAGAAATTTGCATTTCATGCAGTTCTATTCTTTTTATAATGCATCTCATATCACGCGTTGGATAATGTATTTCATATGCTGAAAGGAATTCTTGCGCATACAAAAAGTTATTCACCTCAGTGAATGTTATTTCCATAAATAACTATTGTTACGTGATTTCTTTGAAACGTTTCCACGAGGTTATGTCAACAGTAGTGGGACATTCTCCTACGTACGAGGTAAAATATTAACTAATGGATGAAACTGTCTGTGCCAGTCATTTGCAGAAATGTTAGCTCTCGCATCACAGCAAATACGCCATGTACTTCAATCTCTCATATCTGTATTCTCCTGCAAAACAGGTCTGTTAATTTGCACGTCGCCCGCAGTAAACAATGTAGCCATGGTTACTAATATTTTCCAAGCTGACATGTGACGAAGTTTGCTCGACGTTGCAGATGAGGCCCAATATTTTCTGATGCAAGAATACATTAACTAGTGTAGTAAAATGAGCCTCCCAAAAAAAGAAGAGTTATAGAAGAAACATGCAATTTTTAATTAATATATCTATTAAAACAAACTGCAATCAAATACAATTATGTACCAATCGGCTGAGGTGACTCAAAGCATCAACTAATGTCACTGCAGTACCTCTGACAGGGAGGTTCTGAAATTCGCGTGCCGATGGTGGCATGATTTTCGAAACTAGCTAGTTGGCTAGGTCGATTTCAGCTGCTGTTTGGAGAAGAATTCTACCAGCCGGCTACTCTGATCGGTAATTTTCAGTGATTTCTCCCATCAAACCCCTTTTAATGACGAAACACAACTCTAACAAACGTGCCACGGACCACGCGCGATCTTTCCTTCCTATCCTGCCTTATCCCACCACTTCTTAAATACACACCTACATGCATTACAGTATGGGAGATCAGACGGGAACTTAGAGCGTGTCCCAGTTAGGGCGGTGGGAGGTGGGAGATACCTGGTTGGAAAAACCCTCACGCCTCACGCAGATCGTCGCCAGATCTCACCATCCAGCGAAAGAAGAATATCACTACCTTACTAAAAAATACATTACACTTATGAATGAACGCCTTATTTTACCTGGCGAGACTCAGGCCATTAGGCCTGCTCTTCCGCCTGACCACGCAAATTTCGTTACGCTCCTTTCACCTACTAGGGGAGAAAGAAAGTATTACTTGGGCGACGAAACAGGCAATTTGAATTTAGCTCAGAGGCTTCATTTAGGCTTGAGGACCTTTTACATGCAGTAAATCTACTAACATGGGACAGCCAGCTTTACTGCCCCTCCGAAGGAAGGCGTACGAAGGATTTTTTCGCCCTTAAAAATCCATGGCTTCGATCGGGTTTCAACCCGCAGACTTGGGTATAACAGTCCGATACGCTAACCGTTACACCATCGCCGCCGCTACTCCTATGGTAATAATAACCGTAACCGTTGACGTCCCCGGAAGCACGAAATAATCAATTAATGAAATAAAACTATGTGATATTTATGATACGTTGTAATAAAACTATAAGCTCAAACCATTATTCATACTCTCATTCACAATATACACATATCTCGTTCGTGCACTAAAACAATAATTGCGTTCGTAATGGGTTTTTTTATTATTCTTTTGGTGCAGTGTATTAACCACTTTATAGAGCAGTTGGAGAATTTCACACATAGTACATATGTTATGTTCAAATTATTACAAATAAAGAGGGTGTCCCCTCTGGGATCCTTTTCAACCGTCTATCAGTGCGGAATTTGTTTCACTTATTAGTTGTTTGGAAGCATGTCATGATATAACAATTAGAGTAGGAATGTAGGAGTTTTGGGATTGGTTTGAGGTGGGCGAAATTTGTCTTTGAGATGTCTGAAGCGAATTCTTGTTTGTAGAGGGTCGGAGGTTTTGAAAGATGAATATGATAAAAGATGAAAAGATGCAAAATGAAGATGATGAATGAAGAAAGATGAAAAACGTTCTGAGCTGGAATATTAGTTTCGAGTAGAACCTATCTGAGATTCTGGAATTATGTTGGGAGATCGTTGTAAAATTGAGGTCTTTATAAACTTAGTTGTTTGAAACATACCACGGAGCATTTACAGCAATTCTCCAGACTATTTTCGAAGGTTTGTAGGTGTTTGGAAGAGGAAGCAGCGCTTCCCCTGACGTAGCAAGCGTAGGTTAGAGAAGGAAGAAGTAGGGCTTTGTAAAGATATAGTGAAGTTTTGAGTGAAAGGAGGACTATACCCTATTTATCATAGGGTATAATTTACGGAGAGATACATAGGTTAGATTTAGACCGGGACAGAATGTGAGGTTTCCAAGTCATTCAGGTGTCTAATAGGACTCCGAGATATTTAAGTCTTGTGTTTGGGTCTCTAAGAGATGCGACTACTGGATATTTTTAGTGGGGGCATATCAGGGATGCTTTTTAGGGAGAACTTTTTTGCTTCACATTTTGAAGGATTCAAGTTTAGTCTCCAGTTCTCTGACCATTTGTAAAAGTTGTCTAGAGCTCCTTGTGTGAATGAAATGGAGTCTGAAGGATTGGAATTGGAAGTAAATAAGACGGTATCGTCGGCGTATAAAACTGTGCAGGTATCTTTACACCGAGGGATATCTGAGGTAAAAATATTGAAGAGTAGGAGAGAGAGAGGATCCTTGTGATACTCCAGCTATCATATTAAAGCATTGGGATTCGGAGCTATTAATTTTTACAGAAAAAGTTCTGTTGCTGAAGAAATCCTTCATAATAGAGTAAAGGAAGTCAGGAATTGTTGTGAGCTTATGCATAAGACCGTCATGCCATATATGGTCGAACGCTTGTGAGTAGTCTAAGAAGACAGCGGTGATATATTATTTTTCTTCAAATTATTGGGCTACTAATTCCGGAACATGTAATAGCTGGTGGGCGGTGGCAAACTGTGGGCAGTAACCGAATTGCACATTAGGGATGACTTTTATTTCTTCCAAGAACTTGTTGTTGCGAATAAGGATGGGTTTTTCGAAGAGTTTTGAGAAAGTTGGCGATAAGCTTATGGGTCTGTAACTCTTCGGATTAGTGGGTGGTTTATTTGATTTGAGAATGGGGATTACAATTCAAGGATTTTAAGCAGGGCAGTGGTTCTAATAATTCTTAAGTTATGTTAATAATTATTGAATATTTTCTGGACTAATATAATCAATGGGTTGAGGAACCGAAGAGAATGGACGATTAATGAAGGTTTCTATTTGGTCGTTGAAAGCTATGTTGTTAGGTGGGTTATGCGATAATATTTCTGAAAAGTGGAGAGCTAGAAGTGAGGTTTTCTCAAGCTCGATTATTGCTGTTGTAGAACCAGTTTTCAAGGCGGGAATTAAAGAGTGAGTGTGCGTAAGGGTTTTTGTTATTTGTCATAGGTTTTTGAAGTTAGGAATTAATTTAACAAGCTGGGACTGGAAACAAGCATTTCTTTGGTACGCGAGAGTGTCTTCAGCTTCACGGATTTTAATTGATTTGAGAGAAGGCAGTCGATATTCTTGACAGTTCCTTCGTGCTTTCCTTTTTTTTCAGATATTAATGTTCGAATATGCTTGGAGATCACCAATTGATAGGGAATTTTTAGTTTGTAAGTGGAGGGCAAACTGCAGACCAAATGGCAGAATGGATGGACACAGTGAGTCTGTTGATGGCGTTATCTATTTCTAAGGGAGATATATGGAATGATGGCAGAGGTAGGTAGAGGTAGGTTTCGAGAAAGTCTTTGTGATAATGATGTCTAATATGTCAGGAGGAATGGTGGTATTGAAAGGGAAGTGAGTTGGTTCTGTAGGGGCTGCTATATTGATTTGATTTATGTTACAATATATGAACAGTCGAGCACCATTAGGAGAGGTTGGTTTGTTTGACAGCACTAGGATGTGTGCTTGGCATTCCAATCGCCAATAGCTAAGGTTAGGGTGGAGGGAGAGAAAAGCATTGATAGATGGTTAGAATCTATCGCAATGTTTGGAGACTTATATATGGCTTTTATGGTGATATCGGGGCCTGAACTTAGAGGCAGAGAAATTGCAGTGTTCTCTTGCCCTAGTGTGATGAAAGGGGATAAGGGGTTATGTTTGATAGGCTTCCAGATACGGATTGCCACTCCACCAGCACCTCTGTTAGAAGGTCTGTCCGGTCTGCAAATATTAAATCCTGGGATTGAAAATCTTGCCATAGGCTGAATATGCGTTTCCGTTAGAATTGCTATAATTTAAATTCCTTTAAAATAGGGATATAAAGAGTCGTTTGTTTATTATACCGTTTGCATTCCAATTAAGCAAATTGAGATTATTGAAATTACTTGTGCCATTAAAGATGATTGGGGTGAGAACTGCTACTACAAGGTTCTAAATTTGGGGTATTAAGGAAGAAATAATTTGGTTAACTATTTTCGCAAGGAATCGGTTTTGGTGATTACGGTTTAGGGAGGAGTAACCGAAGTTTTGAGGAGAGGGACTTTTAGGAGAGGTGGGAATTCTAGCGTTGATGTTATGGATGGGCATTGTTGCAAGGTGTTGGGCAGGTTTAGAACTGGATTGTACGATGCATTTATTTGAAATAATGAAGGGTTATTAAGGTTTGGGTGGGGGTGATCGGAATTTATGGAATTAATCTTGCCGTTTTAGAAAGTACCTACATCTCTTGTCGGAGGCAGTGGGGTTTCCTCCGCAGTTTGCGCAAGTTAATAATGCATCAGGTGCGAGTGTGCAGTTGCTAGAAGGATGAGATTCACCACATTTTACACATTTAGGCTGTTTTTTACAGTAGTTGCGGGTGTAATTGAAGTCTTCACAGTATTGCATTATAGTTGTTTTTTGGGGGGGTTCAACTTTTACGAGACAGTGGAGTAGGAATTCAATTTTGGAAAGTTTTTCAAAATCACTGTCTGAAATTATTTCTACCGCGCACAACGGCATGGGGGAACGATCTGCTTTATACAGTCTTGAAACTTTGGCAGGTGTTATGCCCTTTTCGACAAGGGCGGAATGAATTTCTGCGTCCGTGAATGAAGTGTGTATTCGTCTTATTATCTTTTGTTTCTAAATTTTTGGTCACTATAAGTGTGGTACTCCACTTTCTCTTCGTTAAGGAAGGAAACTATTTTTCTGAACTCACAGCTCGCATTTCTGTTGACTTTTACAACTTGCCCACGGGAGGAAGTAGAGAAGTGATTTTTACACGTATTTTGAGTATTGTTAATCAACGATTTAAAGTATTATGAGCTGACGTAGTGGGTGAAAAAGGCCGTGGTTTAGATTCCTTGCTTGGTTGTTGTACTCCGTGGTCTAGGTCAGGTTGATCAACCTGACCCAGACCTAAGAGTTCCAGGCTAATAGGGTGGAATCTGTTTGCCGTTGGAACATGTACTTGCGCACTGGAAAGCTCGGCACTGTTATCTATTATTTTCCTTTTTAGAGTATTTTGTTAATTTGTTTTTTGAAAATTTGACTCATTAGTGACATTAGCCATGCTATGCTGCGGTAAATGGTTTATAAAGTTCAGGCGGTTGGACTTGGTGATGAGACTTGATAATGATGAATAGGTATCGGTTGTTGCTGTGGCAGGTGATGTTGCTGTTGATCGGGAATATGAAAGTTCTGTTGATACTGCTGCTGTTGATTATGCTGTAGATGACGAAGTTGATGTTGAGGGTATCACTGATGCTGGATGCCATTGAGGGTGTGAAGCGGAGGTCACTGCCTCCGATAGCTGGGTGAAGAAAGTGTCCATGGTTGGGTTACGAGCGTAACCTGGCTATGCGAAGTCGCCACAGCGCACTGCCGTGAGCCAATGCAGACCTAAAGTCCGATTAGCCATATTTCTCGGGTGGTTTACTTCTGTTAAATCACTGTGATTTATAACTGTGATTTGTAGTACCCAACACTGATGACATAGAAAAATCTCTATCAAAGGCCTACACTGCTGTCAGCGCGAAACGGTGTCAGTTGATAAGGCTGCTGAGCAATTTGCACTGTGCGAAGGTCGGTGACGGAATGAGGTAATCGTGAAAACGAAAATTTGAGAGTTTCAAGCTAATTATTATCCTTAACTTGAAAGTTCATGACTATGTAAACGGCAATGAGTTTTGAAATTAATAGTATTGCAGCCAATTTTGTTCATAATATTTACGAAATTTACTCTCGTTACTTCTCGTTGTTATTATGTTACGTTACTTTTACTTTACGTTTTCGTTACGATGCAAATTATTTATTTTCAGTACGAATGAGGACTAAAGGCTTTTTCACACCGAAATAACTATGTCATCCTAGCATGATGTCAGTCACATATTCGACAGTCATACTGACTGTCAAGCAGTTGACAGTCGTGTATACAAAATTTATTAGCTGAGTATTTATGTTATGGCTACATTGCTGTCGTGACGTTTACGTCTAGTCATTCTGAAAGATTCATGTTTATTTTCAGGTTGTTTATGTTCACATCTATATTTACGCTAAAAGTACATTTTTATTCTGTCTCTTCTACACTGAAGCCTATGAATCTACAGTGAAATGTTAACATAATGTAAACTTAATCTTCTTCAAAGCAACCACTCATATTGTTAAATGGGAAAGCAGAGCTTGAACATGGATAGAAGACGAATTCGTGAAATTTCTCAAACTCTCAAGCTTTCACGCAGCGTAGTTTGGAGACAATAACATGCAACGTCCAAAGAACATTTAGCGTGCTCATTAAACAGAAACTAATGCAGTTTGTAATATCTTGCCTTTTCCCTTCATCGTCATCATTGCTCATGGCACGCTACCCAAAAGCATTCGATACGCTCACGGTATAAACACTAAATTTTAATAAAACCGTAAAATTAATAGAATGAACGCTTATCAGCCGAAATTTGTTCATATGTAGTTTGATTATAATATAGTTTGACCTTCACTAAAGTCTTGATCCAGCACGAGCATGTGTGAGTGCGAGGTTATAGTTTGCGAAGCAAAGATAGCGTGTTTCTATTTAAGTTCGATGATTGAGTGTTTGAAATGTAAAGATTAATGATGTTGAAACGCTATGTGCAACACTCGTTTGAAACATGTGTCCCCTGACAACAACAAAATATATTAGTGCAATTAAATGCGATACATTTCGTTTTTAAATTAATGTTGATACGAGGAAAACAGTGCAATTTTAGTTGCAAAAAAATATTTAAATCTGTGTTCCTAGTGAATAGTAATCTTATTGTTCCAGAGTTTGTAAATCACGATTTCATTATTCTTAGAGAATATGCACTGAGCGACATGAAACAGTGGCAAATGGCGCGCACAGATATGTCACCCACTTTTAGCTCTAGTGCTAAAAATTGAACATTTAGATGATTTGAATGCCCTAAAAAAATTAGATTATAATTAGACACTGTACTAATAATACTACGAAATGGATAACCGTTGATAACAGTGACTCCAAAATGATTAGAACTGTTTTCTATTAACTCCTATTACAACATTGATCTTGGTTTCCTAATAATTGACTAGCGACAACCAAAATGGATAAAAATATTTTTTGTTTTTGAGCATTACAAAAGACGTTTTTCATTACAAGAATTGGTTTAACATGACATCTTATAGCACAGATTACTTCGTACGTGCCGTTTATATCACGAATAATTGCATCATCACACATTCAACCAATCGCAGCTGGAGTATCGTGGGGTGGTAGTGTAAACTGAACAGCCGACCACATTTTCTTCGCACAGATGTCAAATATCTGGAACGCCAAAATAAAGTGTTTCCAAATATTAACATTGTTTCTGTTATAAATTTATAATGCTGTTAATAAAAATATAACGTATGTAACTCGTTTATAATGATGCATAATTTGCTATTTCTTTTTCAATAGAAACGAGTATGGTTTAAAAACCCTTTTTTAACACACTGTGCGCGAAATGAGATTTCTCAGCTTGTTTTTCATGGCGAAACAGCTATTTTTTTAGTGTACAATATATTGTGAAGCGTGTGCGAAATCTCTGTAACGATTCATTACTGTCTTTTGTCTTGACGACGTATTTGTTTATTTACAAACAATGGTGTTACGACTGACAGGAATGCAATTACTATTAGATATTAAATTATATTCCTGTACTGGACGCATTGCGTTTCGCTTCTAGCGTGTTAAAAAATAGTATACGCGACACGGGCGGGAGGTGATTCTTGCACTCGTCTCTTTGTCGTCCTCGCAATGCTCGGTCGACAAACTCGACTCAATGCGTGAATCACATGTTTCGCGCCCTTGTTAAGTAAATTACTATTTTATATTGAATTGCGCCTGGCACTGCTACCTCCATTGGCCCGGTTGTCAGCTCCGTGTGCGGAGCGCGAGTGACGCGGGGTGCGCGTTCAGCGTGAGAGATGCGTGAGTGACGCGTAGCGCCCGCTCTGCGTGAGCGGAGCGTGAGTGGAATGCGAGTAACGCGTGGTACGCGCTCTCCGTGAGGGGAGCGTGAGTGACGCGTAGTGCACGCTCTGCATGAGCGAAGCGTGAGTGATGCGTGAGTGGAATGTGATTGACGTGTGGTGCCCACTCTGCGTGAGTGGTGTGTGAGTGGAGCACGGGTGACACGTGGTGCAGCCTCCGCGTGAGCGGTGCGTGAGTGATTGGTAGGTGGAGTGTGAGTGACGCGTGGTGCGCGCTCTGCGTGATCGAAGAGTGAGTGACAATTGGCGCACCCTCTGCGTGAGTGATGCGTGAGTGGAGCGTGAGTGACGCATGGTACAAGTTCAGCGTGGGCGGAGCGTTATGCATGAGTGGCGCGCGAGTGGAGTGTAAGTGACGCGTGGTGGGAGCTCTGTGATTGAAACGTGAGTCACAGATACCGCACCCTTTGCGTGAGCGATGCGTGAGTGGAGCGTGAGTGGCGCATGGTGCAAGTTCGGCGTCAGCGGAGCGTTATGCATGAGTCGAGCGCGAGTGACGCGTGATACACGCTCTGCGTGAGCGGAGCGTGAGTGATGCGTGAGTAAAGTGTGAGTGACGGGTAGTGCACGCTCTATGTGACCGGAGCGTAAGTAATGCGAGTGTGGAGTGTGAGGGACGCGTAGTGAGCTCTGCGTGAGCGGAGCGTGAGTGATGCGTTAGTGACACATGGTACGCGCTATACGTGATCGGAACGTGAGTGACGCATGTCGAACGCTCAGCGTGAGGGAAGCTGAGTGATGCGTGGTGCGCGCTCTGCGTGAGTTATGCGTGTGCGGAGCGTGAGTGGAGCGTGAGTGGAGCGTGAGTGGAGCGTGAGTTATGCGTGAGCGGAGTGTAAGTGGTGCATGGCGCACGTTCTGCCAGAGTGGAACGTGAGTGACGCGTGGTGCACGCTCTGCGTGAGCGGAGCGTGAGTTATGCGTGAGCGGAGCGTGAGTTATGCGGGAGTGGAGTGTAAGGGGTGCATGGCGCACGCTCTGCCTGAGTGGAACGTGAGTGACGCGTGGTGCATGCTCTGCGTGAGCGGAGCGTGAGTTATGCGTGAGCGGAGCGTGAGTTATGCGTGAGCGGAGTGTAAGTGGTGCATGGCGCACGTTCTGCCTGAGTGAAACGTGAGTGACGCATCGTGTATGCCCTGCGTGAGCGGAGCGTGAGTTATGCGTGAGCGGAGGGTGAGTTATGCGTGAGCGGAGTGTAAGTGGTGCATGGCGCACGCTCCGCCTGAGTGAAACGTGAGTGACGCGTGGTGCATGCTCTGCGTGAGCGGAGCGTGAGTTATTCGTGAGCGGAGCGTGAGTTATGCGTGAGCGGAGTGTAAGTGGTGCATGGCGCACGTTCTGCCTGAGTGAAACGTGAGTGACGCATCGTGTATGCCCTGCGTGAGCGGAGCGTGAGTTATGCGTGAGCGGAGTGTAAGTGGTGCATGGCGCACGTTCTGCCTGAGTGAAACGTGAGTGACGCGTGGTGCATGCTCTGCGTGGGCGGAGCGTGAGTGAGGCGTTAGTGACGCGTGTTGCATTCTTTACGTGATCGGAACGTGAGTGACGCATGTCGAACGCTCAGCGTCAGCGATGGTGAGTGCCGCATGGCGAACGCTCAGAGTGAGTGGCGCGCGAGTGCCGCGTGAGTGCCGCGTGGGGCGCGCTTTGCGTGAGCGGCGCGCGAGTGACGCGTGGGGCACGCTTTGCGAGAGCGGCGCGCGAGTGCCGCGTGAGTGCCGCGTGGGGCGCGCCTTGCGTGAGCGGCGCGCGAGTGACGCGTGGGGCACGCTTTGCGTGAGCGGCGCGCGAGTGCCGCGTGAGTGCCGCGTGGGGCGCGCTTTGCGTGAGAGGCGCGCGAGTGACGCGTGGGGCACGCTTTGCGTGAGCGGCGTGCGAGTGCCGCGTGAGTGCCGCGTGGGGCGCGCCTTGCGTGAGCGGCGCGCGAGTGACGCGTGGGGCACGCTTTGCGTGAGTGGCGCGCGTGACGCGTGAGTGCCGCGTAAGGCGCGCTTTGCGTGAGCGGCGCGCGAGTGCCGCGTGGGGCGCGCTTTGCGTGAGCGGCGCGCGAGTGCCGCGTGGGGCGCGCTTGGCGTGAGCGGCGCGCGAGTGCCACGTGAGTGCCGCGTGGGGCGCGCCTTGCGTAAGCGGCGCGCGAGTGACGCGTGGGGCACGCTTTGCGTGAGCGGCGCGCGAGTGACGCGTGAGTGCCGCGTGGGGCGCGCTTTGCGTGAGCGGCGCGCGAGTGCCGCGTGAGTGCCGCGTGGGGCGCGCTTTGCGTGATCGGCGCGCGAGTGCCGCGTGGGGCGCGCTTTGCGTGAGCGGCGCGCGAGTGCCGCGTGGGGCGCGCTTTGCGTGAGCGGCGCGCGAGTGCCGCGTGAGTGCTTCGTGGGGCGCGCTTGGCGTGAGCGGCGTGCGAGTGCCGCGTGAGTGCCGCGTGGGGCGCGCCTTGCGTGAGCGGCGCGCAAGTGACGCGTGGGGCACGCTTTGCGTGAGCGGCGCGCGAGTGACGCGTGAGTGCCGCGTGGGGCGCGCTTTGCGTGAGCGGCGCGCGAGTGCCGCGTGAGTGCCGCGTGGGGCGCGCTTTGCGTGAGCGGCGCGCGAGTGACGTGAGGAGCACGCTTTGCGTGAGCGGCGCGCGAGTGCCGCGTGGGGCGCGCTTTGCGTGAGCGGCGCGCGAGTGCCGCGTGAGTGCCGCGTGAGGCGCGCTTTGCTTGAGCGGTGCGTGAGTGCCGCGTGAGTGCCGCGTGGGGCGCGCTTTGCGTGAGCGGCGCGCGAGTGCCGCGCAAGTGCCGCGCAAGTGCCGCGTGGGGCGCGCTTTGCGTGAGCGGCGCGCGAGCGCCGCGTGAGTGCCGCGTGGGGCGCGCCTTGCGCGAGCGGCGCGCGAGTGACGCGTGGGGCACGCTTTGCGTGAGGGGCGCGCGAGCACCGCGTGAGTGCCGCGTGGGGCGCGCTTTGCGTGAGCGGCGCGCGAGTGCCGCGTGAGTGCCGCGTGGGGCACGCTTTGCGTGAGCAGCGCGCGAGTGCCGCGCGAGTGCCGCGTGAGTGCCGCGTGGGGCGCGCTTTGCGCGAGTGCCGCGTGAGTAACACGTGGGGCGCGCTTTGCGTGAGCGGCGCGCGAGTGCCGCGCGAGTGCCGCGTGAGTGCCGCGTCGGGCGCGCTTTGCGTGAGCGGCACGCGAGTGCCGCGTGGGGCGCGCTTTGCGTGAGCGGCGCGCGAGTGTGCCGCGTGAGTGACGCGAGGTGCGCGTGCGCAGGCAAGGGCGGCGTGGTGTCGCCGCATCTGCCGCCGCGCGCCGAGCACAAGCCGCCGCCGGTGGTGGTGATCAAGAAGGAGCTGCGCGAGGACGAGGACGCTGAGGAGGCGGAGGAAGCGGCGCTGGTGGCGGCGGCGCGGCGCCGCGGCGGGGACGGCCGGGAGATGTCTTCCTCCAGGTGAGGACACCACAACCGCCTTCGACCCCAGTGAAACCACCGGACGGGTTTAGCTCAGAGGCAGCGTTGCCGCTGGCCCTGCAGCGTCTTTAGTAATTTGCATACCTTCTTGTACACGCAACAATCATACAATTTTACACATTATAAGTAAAATATTTTTATTATTAGACGTAGGCTAACAGTAAAAAACAAAGAAAACTAAGTACTAATGTCATAATGTTTGTTACTTGATATTTACAATTTAAACACATTACAATATAAAACGCCTCCTACAGAATAACTAATGTCTTTGCTTCATCTCTTTTCCAGAGCCTGTTTTACCCGGTTAAATTTGGATTTTAAAATCTTGTAAACTAAAAAAAAACTGTATTGTGTTATAACCGCTAGGTTGTTCCAATCTGCTTACGTATACTCCGATTTAAACAGTGGCACTTCAAAGTCACGAGCTGAAAGGAGAGGTGAACATCCATTCGGGAGCTCCAATACCCAAAGTTTGAATCGTAACGAAGCTTCTGATTGGATGACAGTGCCCCCTCTCCATTTAGCTCGTGACCTTCAAGTGCCACCTGTTTAAATCGGAGTGTAGCCTGAGTGACGTGCGTGGTGCGCAGGTCCCGCCTGGGCCTGGGCCTGACGGGCCTGGGGTCGACGCAGGACCTGGGCCTGGACAGCAACGGCGACGCCACGGCCAACGGCCTGGGGCTGGCCGACCTCTACTACAACTCGCGGCCCGAGCCATCGCACGCGCACCCGCACGCCCACGCGCACGCCCACGCGCACGCGCACGCGCACGGCGGCGCCGGCGACCGCAGCGGGCCGCCCGGCGCCGCCGCCTGGTCCTACCAGCCGCCGCCGCCGCCGGTCATCACGGAGCAGCCCAAGCCCTCGGCCACGCCCCAGCACTTCCAGCCGTACGAGCGCGGCTACCCCAAGACGCTCGAGTCCCTCGCGGAGAAGGTAGCTGCGCACGCCACACCCCCTCCCTCCGCCCTCACGCTCGCCAACGGGCGTCTCGGGATAAATGCTACAAACTTCTACGGCACGTGGATGGGTCGAAAATGATCACATTTTGCCAATGAACATAGTGAGAAATTTCTTATAAAGGATTTACACATGTCACATACGCCCCATGATGTCATTTCCTTTCCTCTGGCCGGGAGGTTCGAGAGTTCGAGTCTCGACGGCGGTGTTATTTTTGACACTAGCTGGATAGCTATGTTCAATTTAGCTGCTGTCTGCAGAAAATTCTAGCGACCGACTGCTCTGATCGATAGTTTTTCGAGGATTCTTCGAATAACTCCAGGCGAATACCGAAGCACTGCTCCAAAAAAACGGACCACGCGCCGCGCGCGATCTTTCCTTTTCTGTCGTACCTTCACCCCTTACTTACACACCCTTACACTTACATGCACCACACTACCACAAATGTCGGGAGACTACTCAGGAGCTTAAAGCTTGTCTTGGGTGGTGCCCCGCTGTTGGGAAATATCTTGTTATGGAAAACCTCGCTAGCCGACGGGTAGATCGGCTTTGGATCCCGCCATGCGGTGGACGAAGGTCACCGCCAACTCACACGATAAAAAAATGCACTACACTTACGGAACGAATGACAGCAGTTGACGCGTCCCAAATTACTAATCAATCAATCAATCGACATACGCCCCTAATTGTGAGGCAGCTCCTTAAGCACAAGTATTCGGCAGGTTACTGCCCGACGCAGACAAGTATTTTTCGTGTATCTGCCAAACATTTCTGCAAAAAGGTTGCCTAAAATTCAGGGGCGCGTAACACCGTTTTCGTATATGATCCCACTAAATGTTCATTGGCAAAAGAAGGTATCATTTTAGACCTTCTAAATGCCTCAAAGTTTGTGACATTTATTCTGAAACGTCCTATATAAGAATGTCTGCTGAGTGTTTGTGTGTATGTACGTTTCACAAAAGCTTTAAGAATAAATGAAAGATTGCTTCAAAATTTTGCAAGAAACTTTTGAGAGCGTGAGGAAAAAACCCCATCGGGAATGTTTTCATTCACAATGTAACTCCAAAACGAGTTGGTACTTAACAAAAATCTAGATTAATGCTATCCGCACTGCATATAGGCGGCATTGTGAGCGAGGGTAGACGGGAAGGACCGGACGGGTGAGCAAAGTGGCGGAAGTATGCATAGGGAGATGGAGCAGAATGACGGGAAAGGGCGAAGTGCGAATGGCTGGTGGAGTATGATGGCCAGAGCAGGCGGGGCGAAAAATAGATATTCGGGCAACGCCAGGAAATCAACTAATCACTTTCATTATTTCTTTAGTATAAACAGATTTTGTAGCTCTCACACCCAGCCAATGTTACCAGAACAGGTGACAAAAGAGACGGATTTTTACTAAGGTGAAGAACTGCATTTTCATTCTATAACTTTTAATATTTGTTGAAAAACGCCACTGTATTGTGCAATCCTACTCACGCAACATTGGCAAATGCAACCACGCCATGATGGCCCGCTTAACGCTGCTCTTTGACATCAAAAATGATGCGTCCTAGGGTCTTAAAATTCTGTTTTGAAAGTCGAAGGCGTCGGGTTTCTCACATCACTATCTGAAAGCTGAAATTTTTTGGAACCTATTACATTTTGGGGGTTCGTTTCTTTGGTTAACCCGACTCGGTAGTAATGGTAGAACAAGAAGTACCTCGATTTTTTAAACACGATCAGATAACATATATTCCTTTCAAAGGGATGTGGAGATCAAGAGAGTGTCAGGCTTCGACTTGTGAGTAATCTGGCATGGATACACTAGTAACAATTTATAGGTTCATTTAAAGATTTTAAGAAAACCCTGTTAGTGGACGATTTATTGGCTGCCCCTGATATGGCAGAAAGTATTGGACGGACACCTGACTGTTCCCAGTGTTGTACTACATAGCCAGAACGAGGATCTCACAGACCAACGAGGGTTTTAAACATTTGGTTTCCTGATTTGCACGGGGGTTTCTGGGATTTCACCCCAAAAATCATATACACTTTTTGACACGGAAAGTTAGGTCAGCTGTTAAAATCAAGAATTTTGTTATAGAATTGAATTACTTTTGCAGCATTTGCTACGAGGTGTGTATGAGTCATCCCCGTAATCTGCATAATGTGCCTTGTCACTGAAATTACATCTACATAGTAGTACAGATACGATTTACAAGAGTCATACGTTTGGGAATGTTTACATAAATATGTGATCCAACAATTTCGCGGGTGATGCGTGGATGATATCTCCAATTACCACATGATGCATTGTCGTCCAAGTGATTTCGTCTTCAAAGTGTCATAGGTTTCAGTTCGTAACTAACGCCACACGTCTCCTCTCCTCACATCCCTCTGCCACATTCCCCCGACATTACTTTCCCATCACTACCCCATCCCTGCACCCAGTCCTGTCTCCTCGCTTGTCCCCGACGGCTTCCCCACGCTCCTCACACTTCCACGCCTGTCCCCCGCTCCCACCACCCACCTCCCACACACTTTCCGCGCGCACTTGTCACCCCATTTTATCTGATAATTTGCACTCCAGTTCCGCCATCAATAAGCCCACGTGTGGTGAGGCTCTGTAGTAGATTTTTTTATGAAAGTTGTGGTTTTTTAATGTTGTGGTTTTTAACGTTAAACGTTGTGGTTTTTCTGTTTTTAAATTTCATATTTTTGATTTAATGAAATTAAATATAATAAAGAAAGTGTTATTTTTATTTTAGTTTTATGAGGAACTAACTTTTTATGAATAACTAAAGGATATTCGAAAAGTAAGGTTAAAAGATATTTGACACATTCACAACGGCATGTATATAAATGAAACTTACAGGGAAAATACAATAGGTATTACATCATTATTTTAACATAATCAACATTTACTTCAATATATTTTGTCAGCCGTGGGACAACGTTTGTCATTCCTTCGTCATAACGATATACCGCTAACTGCTTAAACCACTCTCCCGTTTCGATTTTGGTCTCGCCGTCATCGGGAAAGAGTTTTCAATCCACATGTTCCTTTTGAGAAAATAGTTGCTAGATGCGAGATCGTGACTGTAAGAGGGGTGATTTTAAGCTTTCCAACCCAATGACGTCAATCGAGCACCCAACTTCCAAGCAAACAGACTTTCTTCATCTTGAAACGTATTTTTAAAAAAATATTTATATTAAATATAAATAATTAAAATTGACATTTCGTACCCATTTGGTCACATGTTGGCGTGAATTAACGTCCGTTCCATAAATTAAAACGATTTTGCTCTGTATCGCGGCAGCGCTCATGCGTTTGGCGCCGCAGGAGCGTAACACAACGCTCACTTCGCATTTGGCGGGAGGGAATGAGAGCGCTCATCTTAAACCGTCACCACAACGAGAGTCAGGACCATATCATCGTTCTTTCCCTCTCGTTCCCTTCAGCTAGCTTTGCCTCACACATCAATGGTACCAACAGAGAAAACACATTTCCCTGCAAGAGCTTCGTGCTTTGTAAACATACTTTCCGGATATTCCTCATAAAAGATGATGTAGTCATGGATAGATAGCGATAAGAAAAATATAATATGCTCACGTTTACTATAACAAAAATACAAATATCCAGAATAAGAATGAAAATTATCAATTCGTTGGGAAATAACATTTAATACCCTGATGTATAGAGCAATGTTCATGCCCCTAGGAGTGATATAATGGTTTAAAATCGGCAAACTTCTAAAATATTCATCGTATCGTCATCATTGCTTCCCATATTGTCAGTAGTATACATACCTTTTGCGGCCCTCACACGCAACCAATTTCTAGAAATAAGGTCTCTACAGAGAGAGAATTTTACGTACACGTGACGAATTATACTTTGACTTTAAAAAATGTGAAGGATTTGTTTAAAAAACGCATCTAAATATTCATGTCAAATGCAACCCGCAACACTCAGTCGAATTTTTTTTTTTTTTTAATCTATATTGTTAAATAACTCCTGAACGAAGCGTTTTAGAACCTCAAAAATTAAAATATTGGGGCCAAAGGCCTCAAAAAACGTTCCTCATACCGTATTTCATAGGATCAGAATATAATGTTCTTGAACATTCTATTAGATTTTTGCTGGCTCGACGCATCTCGATTCTACCACACCTGTTCAGAGTCTGTATAATCTGCAACTGTATGTGAAATTAAACTAATTATAATTATATGATTATCAAATGATATGAATATCAAATAATTATTTTATATTATATGCGATTGAATTACACTGGTGTACCTCTCTGCTCGGTAATAAAATTAAATAAGAATAATTTGTATTGACAAGGGTGTATTTATTGTTATCAATTACAAGAACACATAAAACAAGTGACGGAGAAAAACAGGGTCTTGAAGCAAAAGATATATTACAGGCTTAATATGGAAATGGAAAAGTAGGGAAGAGGGTGGGGTTTAACATGCGCAAGTTCTCGCACAGGTACGCTAGTATATATTATTTCTATAACATGTTATATAAACATCCCTTTTCCGAATGAAATACTCAGTCAATCGCAGCAACAAAAGCTGGACGTCCCTAATGTCTGCAAGTGCAGTTAAAATTGTGTGTTGTATAAACATTAATAATATGGAGAGATTTTTTTAAAATGTAGACATCAAGCAAAATCTTACGGTAAGACATTTTAACGGGGTCAGGCAACGAAGCAAAGGGCTGGGACATGGCAAGGAGCAGGGTGGGTTTGAACATGCCAGGACAGCCTAGAACAGAGTAGAGACAGTAGACCACGCCAGGCCAGACTAGAGAGAGGATACACAGAGTAATGCATTTCTTTTCCTGTCTGAAAAGACGAATAAGGTAAATAAATAGGCAGACAAGTAAAAAGAACCGGCTTTAAACTTACCATACCATTTAATCTTACGGGTTTCCACTTGTTTACTTGTATATTATTTCTATAACTTTTATGTAAACACCCGCTTTCCGGATGAACTACTCAGTCAATCTCAGCAAATAATGTGTCATTTGAAAGCTGGTAGTTTACATTTTCATGTATGTTATATAAACAAAAATAAAAAGAAAAAATATGTTTTAATGTCGACATCACGCACAACCTGGCGGTAAGGCGGGAAGTATCGGGGCCAGGCACGGCAGCACAGGCCGAGGACGGTGGCAAGGAGCAGGATGGGTTTGAGCAGGCCAGAGCAGGACACAGCTAGGACAGAGCAGGCCACAGCAGACCACGTCAGATCAGACTAGGGAGTGGATACCCGATAGAATGCACACCTTTTCCTGTCAGAATATATGAATAAGGTAAAAAAATATAGACACGTAAAAGGATTCGGCTTTAAACTTTCCGAGCGATTTAATCGCATGGGTTTCCATTAGTTTTCCTGTTTATTTGTATTCTTGAAAGTAAATGCAGAATTGGGAGAATATTTTCTTGGTTATCCTCGACCAGCGTATTTTCAAACACTAAGCTTATGAAATAATCGCCATATTTCAAGTTCAAGAAGTTTCCTAGACGTATTCCTTCCATACATTATAATGAAAGGCAACTGTAGATAGCGTAAATGTTCACAAAGAAACATTGTTTTCACTGAAATACTGTTCCAAATCTCTTTCCCTACTTTTGTGTAAAAGACTAACTAGGAGCTCTGCACAAATTGCTTATGAGCTGAATACGCAATATTAATCAGAAAATCGATTTACTTCAATCTTGAAACATTTATTTCCAACCTTAGTTTCCGAATAGTAGTATCAACAGTCGATAGGACCTGCTAACATATTGCTCAGTTGGAACTTTGTACAACTTTCTTGGTCCCGAGCCCTTCAATTTTGATTTCTCGTTTCTTTTCTGTCACAAACTTACGCAAGTTTTTCTTTGGCGGGATTCTTCGTCGCCGCAGAATTCGCCTTGAAACTTTCGGGCGTTCTTGAATCAGGTTCGAGGTGTTTTCGCGCCAATACTTTGCGATTTTTTTCTGAAGAAATTCTTCAGTATCGTCACTGCCCGATTCCTGTTCTTACATACGCTCTTTCGTATCAGTTCATTCTGCAAGGTTTTCTGAAAGAAATTTCGTAACTTTATCATTGGAATATATCTTGCACTTCGAGATTCATTTGAAGGGTGAATCCTTAATGTGTAATTTAGCATCGGAAAGTTAGCTCGTTCAAAATAATAAAATATCTGTATTTGTATGTGACTATTTCATACTAATGTATTTTTAAGCATAAAATTCGTTTTACGCGATCTCTTTTATTCATGTTTACATCGAAAACATACAAATCTAACTAAACGCCCCCTTTAAATCTCAGTTAATTGCATTTTTAATTTCAACCGTATACACGGCTTCCCTTTCAGAATCTCTCATAACATTCGCACTTGTCCTACACTACTAACTATTCCATGTCGTTGTGAAAATTACTATTTCTATCAGTACGGTTTCTCGCTGTAATTCTTAAAATGAGATAATTCAAGATACGACTCTAATGATATTGAAAGAAAACATAAAAAATTCGGATCCTTGAAAGTTAAGTTTTTTTTTAAATATGTGTGGTGATAACATTAAAAACATGTCATCAAAACACTCATGCACGAAAACTTGGAGGGTGCATGTTGAGTGTGTAAAATTCCATTTTATCCTTCAGTTTCTATTGGATAATCTAAAATTCACTCCGTTTTTGTTCCTTTTGGAACAAAAAAGAGTCAAAACTGAGTCGTGAAAAAGGAGCATAAGACGGTCCGATTGTTTATTACAATATTTGTGAATTAAAGGTTGGTCAAAAATTTAAAAAAAAATATTGAGATTATGTACACTAATGTAGATTGCGCATTTCATTGAACTGTTAAAGAGTACATGAGACGAAAATATGCAGGAATACAGTGTTCCATAAAACCTTTCTTCCCACTTCTGAATCAACACTGGAAGATATGAATAAGAGACGCAAAAGGGTTTTATAAACTTTCTGCGCAGAGTACGGACAAAATCTAAAGTCATTCAAGTAAACTTAAATATGGAAATTGATTTTACATTTGTGACTTAAACGTCAGTAAGGAAATGTAAAATATATTGACGTGAAGCAGATTGAGCTGTGAGGTTTCAGTAGCGAAAATATGTATGAAGGTTTAACAATATATGTATGAAAGTATGCAAATTTAAGAATGAAAGTGAGAATGTAGTAATCAGTCTTGTAACTCAGGGGAAGATTAAGATTTAAAACCCTGGCCGAAAAAATCAGTTCAATGATCGGTTCGTAGTAATATCCTGAGAGATGAAAATGTTAAAGAAACTGCGTTTACCTAAACAATTTTTAAAAATTCCATAAAGAAATATTCCATTACAATTTGTTGAGTTAAAATGTATCAATTTCCTAAATGTATTTTCTGAAAGGTTACGTTGAACGATGTGTCTCTTTGTTGAGTCTTAATGTTGTAAAGTTGGATGTTCATTTGTCATTTGTAGACACAGGCTTTCGAGTCAGAGGTAATGGAGTCTTGACTGTCCGAGAGACATTGCATTCTAAGTAGTGTTGCCAACGCGTCGGCCATCAAAATAGTATTCTCCCACATCGGCGACGGTCGTTAAAAAGTGTCTGAAATGTTGGCAACATTGGCTAGACCACGGACAGCCAAGTCTTCAAAATATTCACTTGTCGAGCACTATTAGGGAGGTCGTTATTGGCAACGTTGATTTTTTCAATACCTCCTTATTATATTAAAACGTAAGAAATAATTCTTTGATCCCGGTGAATAAGCTGATAAGTCATAAACCCTTAGTTTTACAGGGGAACAAAAAAACAACTTTCAACTGAAGTAAATCAAGGATTAATGATATTTAAACGAAGGTGATATTAAAACGAAATTATTAGTATGTAGGTTTTGTCTGGATATCATTAATCCCTGATTTACAGCATTAGTTTAAAGTTGCTTTTTCCTCTGCTGTAAAATTAAGTTTTTTTGACTTATCAGCTTATTCACCGGGGTCAAAGAATTAAGGATAAAAATTTTGAGAGCAATTATGCAATATCAACCCGTGTCATCAAGCGCTAAAAAAATTGAATATTTTATCTTTCATAGAAACAAATGTTTTGTAGGTGCTCGTATCACAAGTGAGGATTACATAACAGTGTTTGTTTCTTTGAAAGAAAAAGAATCCAATTCGGTGGCACTGGCCCTTATTGTTTAATCGCTAGGAGAAATATATACCTGGTTTTTGTACATTTTATATGTAATTAGGAGGGTGAAAGAGGGAAAAGTGCAGCGTTGCCGAAAGAACGACCCCCCGAAAGCACCCCCCCTCAAGAAACTTCTGTCTACTGCACTGCCCTAACCTCTCCCGTTCTTTTCTTTCTTTGCCCCCGTTGTGCACGAAGCTCGAAGGCGCCCGAGAGCTCCGCAAGCGGTGCGATGAGGCTGTGGCTGCTGCGCAGGTGCATTCTTTCTACGCGGGGCCCTCCCCGGGCAGCGCGCCCAGCTCGCGCCGCATGTCGGCCGGCCCGCAGCCCGCGCCCTTCCGCCAGTCAGCGGCGGCGGCTGCCCACAAGGGCTACGGCCCGCGGCGCGGCATGCCCCGCTCGGGCAGCGACCAGCACCTGCCGCGCGTCGAGTACGACTACGGCGCCGGCGCCACCGCCTCGCACACCATGCTGCGCTCCAGCCTCAAGTACGGCTCGCGCTTCCGCGCCGGCGACGTGGCGGCGCAGCAGGCGGCGGCGGCGGCGGCCGTGGCGGCCAGGGGCGCGCTGGGCGCCGGCGCCACGCTGGCGCGGCGCCACCGGCCCTCGCTCGACTACGCCTCCGACACGGAGGCCACGTGCGCCTCCTCGCCGCGCGCCAGCTACTACTACTACCACCACCGCACGTCGAGCGCCGCCGCGGCGGCCGCGGCGGCGGCGGCGGCAGCGGCGGCCTCCGCCGCCACGCGCACGCCCACGCTCGGCCGCGCGCCGCACATCGGCGCCGCGCTCGGCGCGCCCGGCGCCGGCCTGCGCTCCAACTCGCTGCCCAGGTGAGCGCGCCCGCGCCCACGCACCACACTCGCACGTGCTCTGCACGTGCCCTGCTCGTGGGGGAAATCCGACGTGGGTCGGCGCCGCACCTCGCCAGCCAGCGGCGAATTCCGTCGCTGTCTGGAGGAGAATTCTAGCGGCCGGCTGCTCTGAGCGGTGGTTTTCCGTGGTTTCTCCCATCAACACCAGGCGAATGCCGGAGCAGTACCCTAACAAACGGGCCACGGACCGCGCGCTATTTTTCCTTCCTCTTCCTTGTCCTATCCTCTCCCCTTACACACACACTTACATTAACATGCACTACACTACCACATATTCCGGGAGACCGGTTGGAAGCTTAGAGCTTGTTCTGGCTGAGGCGGTGCCCCGCTGGTGGGAGAGTCCTGGTTAGGGGGAAACCCCACTACCCGACGGTAGGTCGGCGCCGAATCTCGCCATCCAGATGGGGAAGATCACCGCCATCTACCGAGAAAAAAACATGCACTACACTAACGGGACTAATGACCAAAGCAGTTGACGTGCCCGGAACCACGAAAAAATCAATCAATCAATCAATCTAAAGCCAGCCAGCGAGAGGTCTCCGCCCCCACCCACCATTAAAAAACATGCACTACACTTACTGGACTAACACTTACTGGACTGATCCGGAATCACTAATCAATCAATTACCAGTGTCCGCTCTTTCGCCACCTCTGTCTCCAAATGCTCTTCTCCGTCTCTTTCCTCGTCTTTCGTTTTCCTTTTTAGCCCCAACTGCTTCCGCCTCTCGCTTCACGTTCTTCCATCTACGCTTCGACCTCTTCCTCCACATCCGCGTTCTCCTTGCTCTACCTCGTCCGTCGCCTTCTCCTCACAGCTTCCTCCTCCGCCTCCTCAACTTCCTGCCTCGTTCCTCACCGCCACCGCGCGTCCTCTTTCTCCAGCTTTGCTTCAGCTCCTGTCGCATTGTTGTCTGACCCCTTCTTTGTCTTTCCTTCGTATTAGATTCTTCTCCCTTCCTCTATCGCCTTCTCCAGCATCTGTCTCCTCTGTCTTTACCTCATCATCCGCATCTCCTTGCTCTCCGTTACCTCTTCTTTTACTTCCTGAGCCTCCATCTCGCTCTTCTCAGCCTTCTCTTCGCCATGCTGTCTTACGTATCCTCCTCCTGCTGTTCTACTTTTTTTTACCTCCATTACCACTCCATTTGTTTCCATATTCTGCCTCGTATCAAATTCTTTCGTCACCTCCCAACCTCCTTCGGCTACGGCTCCTCAGGCTTCTCTTAAGTCCAGTGGCTGTGTTAAATTAATAATTCTTAACTTGGATCCGTTATTATTTGACCCTGAAATTTTAATTTTTCGATGTTGACGATCCAGCATTTGTGTTAATGTGCCCAAGGAGTGTTTACACTTTATACTTTCTCGTCTTACTTCGTAAGACGAGAAAGTATTGTCATCGTACGCCGGAAAACTGAGATTTTTCAATAAAAAATCTATTTTCAGGTCTTGGTAACGAAAAAGTGGATCAATCCTGTTCCTGTGTATACTAAATGACTTTCTCTAAGATGTGGTGTAGCCAGAATCCATGTTTCATGGGTTCTTGATACCGAAAAATGGATTGACGGCAAAATGTCCTTTTGTTTCTGGGGTTCTTTACAAGAAATCTCAAACACATCTTCAAAACTTACTCAAAAATATCTCCAAAGTTTTTTATTCAACTTTGTGCTCTAATAACGTAAAGGGCGATTAAAAGAATGGTGCAGGTCTAGTTTTCGTTGAAATAACTGATTTTTCGAAAATTTGAAAAGTTCAAAAAGATTTTCAGTCTCATCCTACAACTCTAATATTAAAGAAAGAGTTTTTTTCCTGAATGAAATCTAATGTTCAAAGATAGATCTTGAAATAAGGCAATATACAATTTGTCGAAACTATGAGTAGTTTTCGCGTAAGTTTGCAAGAAATGTAAGCAATTTTGAAGCAATTATTTTCTCAAAAACGACTCCACATTTTTCTCTGAATTTTCTTCTCGAATAAATGAAAGAAAGGTAAAAAATGATGCTGATCCCATTTTCGATAAACTCTATGTATTTTCGAAACTTGAAAAAAATTAACATTATAAAAGTACAGTATTGAAGATAGAGATTTTTGTCTTAAAATCTCTTCTAAAAAATCAGATCTTTAAAAAATGTCACTTACAATAGTTTGAAAAAAATAGCAATTTTAGCATAATTTCTGCTTAAATTTGATGCAATTGTTAAAAACATTTATCAAAAACGGCTCCAATTTTGTTTCGCGGATAGAGCAAAGGACGCTTAGAAATGGTGCAGGTCTCATTTTCGTTGAACTCTCTCAATTTTCGGAAATGGTATAAGTTAGAAATAATGCGAGAAAGAACATGCTGTTGTAGCGCCACTGTGACATTTTTAGCTACAACACTGTTAGGAAGGAATAAATAAATTGTTCTAGTCACAGATTTTTTCAATGTAAATTTAACAGTACAAGTAAGAATGATTTGATAACCTACTATAAAACCTGCCAACCATTAAAATGATCAAACCACAGGAACAAATAAAAAAGCTGTGAAGTGACGAGCATACAATCTGTGCTTCTGAAAGAAGCTAGATATGCTCGTACAAAACCAACCTGAAACACAACCAACCTGAAATTTTTATTATCAAATTTGAAAAAAATGTAAAAACTTTTGCGCAATAAGTTATTCAGTGGCAAGAGTAAGGGAAAAATTAAAAATGATTACTTCTATGATTACTTTATGTTTCATTCAACATTATTTTTATTACACTATATTATTAATTATTATTATTATTATTATTATTATTATTATTATTATTATTATTATTATTATTATTATTATTATTATTATCAATCTGGCTTCATCTCTCTCTCTCTCTCTCTCTCTCTCTCTCTCTCTCTCTCTCTCTCTGCATTCCTTTCTCATTTCTCTTTCCATCTAGCAATCTCTCTGCCTTTCTATTTCTTTCACTCTGGCACCCACTTACGCTCTCTTATTCTCTACGTTTTCCCTCTCACTCTCTCTCTCCTCTCTCGTGTCTCTTCGCCTTCTAGATTTATCTCTTTCTCCTCTCTTGGGCTCCTTCTCTCTTTCAATCCCCGGCGCTGACGCGCGCGCCGCCTGTCCGTGTGTGCGCAGAGACCACCGCGGGCGCAGCCAGCAGAGCCGCGCGCACCACGTGGTGCGCTTCGAGCGCGAGGCGCGCGGCGCGGGCGCGGGCGCGGGGCCCGGCGTGGCGCCCGCGCTGCTCGACCAGGAGGACAGCGACGGCGCCGTCTCCGCGCCCGAGCTGCCCGTCACGCGCCGCGAGAGGGGTTAGTATGCCCGCCACGCCCCCTGCACCATGGTGTAAAGAAACAAGCACCGCTCGCCTCCATGCAGCTCTCACGGAAAGAGCGACCCCTGGAACGCCTCTGTGGGTTTTAAGTGTGGTAAATGATGAAGCACACACACACACGCGCCAACACGCGCGCGCACGATTCTGGAGACTGTTTATTTAAACGGGTTGCTTCCCCTCAGAAAGGCCCTCACTCCAAGTTCCGCCACCGCGTTTCCCCTTCTGGTACTACGCCTTCCGCCTTCGCGTTCGGTTGCCGTCTTGCAACGTCCAAGGAACACCGAGTTTCCACAGTTGTTGCTTTGGGTTTCGGGTTCTCCAAGCGTCTGACGAAAGAAAGGGCTTCACCAATGTGGGCGACTGCTATTGGTGCGCAGAGGAAAGGATAGGACGGAGGAGAAATATGGAGGGCCTACGTTGCGTTTGTGATTTATGAGTTTGTGATACTCAGCGATGTTCCATTCAACCGTCATGATGTAGACACCTCGGTGACATCCAAGTAAAAATGGATCTATAAAAGTAATCACGTATTTTGCAAATTGCAATGACACATTTGAACCTGCCTCTGCCCATTAACTCTCTTCGGTTTTTGAGATGGTAATTAGTGACTTCATTCCATGATGAAGTATTTTTAGTTTACATTGGTTAACTCATTACACTCACAAAATATTTTCTCCTGATTTAAACTGTGTAAACATTTCTTAATTTGAGAAAATTCTGTATGAATAATGAATTATTGGTCTACAACAATACTAGTTTAAAGGATTTTTGTAACTTTAAAAATCTATTATACATTGAAAATAAAACATACTCGAAAAGTTATCTACCAATACTTTTATGCCATTAATAGAAATTTTTATACTTTCATATACACATTCATGTTAGTAGAAATTATTTGTTTTGATCTTATTTATCAACAACACTACCAGTCCACATGTGCAAGAATTTAACTTGTTTCTTTACACTATGCTTGGAGTCCTTGCACTGATGTCCTAGCTGCACTTGGTTTCAATCTCAGGTATATGTAAATTAATTTTATAATAAGTAGCACTTCAAACTACAGAAACAGTCCACTAATATAGATTTAGTTTAAAAATTCTGTTCAGTTACTTACATACATCAAAAGTGTAATAGCAATAATCAGAGAAAAATATTCACATTCAAATATATTGCTTCACTAAAACATTTTTGTCTTCGAACATATATTCCACAGATTGGCTTTTTACAGTCTTAAGTTGGTGGACTTTTTTGTAGTTTGAGAGCTTAGCATGAAGTCAATTAATTGCATGAGTAATATTATTCCCTTTGTGAATTGACACTCAATGAATTAATATGATTTTTAAAAAGCCTTTACATTTTATTCAAATTTCCAAAATTTTGCACTTCAATTTTTTTTCGAACTGATTCATATATGAGAGAACAAATTCAATGTATATAGAAAGTAACACTGAACTTGAATATTCTTCTCATATACAGTGTCAACAAACATTTTTTTAAAGAAAAATAGGAACCAAACTATTTTTTCTTGATGTGAGAATTGTTAAAAGTGTAAAAGAAACCCTGCAAATTTCTTCTTCTCTTATTTTGCAGATCATTGTTTGTAAAACTTGTGAATATTATGTGTCTTTAAATAAGTGTTATTGTGCTCCTTGACACTTACCACACATTAATACAAGACACAGCCTCATTCTCATTCTTCATTCAATCACATTTCATATTGTTCTTATTCATTATTATCCCTTTGTCTATTCATTTTATCAAATAGGTCATAAAGAACAGTATCTAAAATATCTCATGAAACTGAGAAAGAGTGTCAACTTAAGGCCACTGCCTTCCCTGGAATTATTATAACAATAAATGCAATCAGAGGCTTCTCTCAAGGAAAATATTTAGTTTTAAATGTTGTTATACTACAGGTCGCATCCCGTCCTCACCAAGCGTCTTCACAGCTGATGAATATCGAGCTTGGCTGCAACGCACACCTTCCACAAGTGCTATATATGAGAGGATCAGAGCAAGTCGTGATGCTCTGCAGACTCAACGAGCACAGAGGTTTACATACAGTGCTGAAAATCTGCTGGAACGTGCTCGAGATGTGGGCTCAAGGGTATAAAGAAACACATATTTTATGCTTCTGCTTAAAATGTCTTGTAATGGTGCACTATTTAATAGTGGCCAGGATGTGACACAAAAACAATGAATATTCACGAAATAAATTTTAAACTGTGTTGACAGAAAACTCAATTAAATTTCTCTTTTGAATTTGCAATTATTGGTTGATACAGTACACACATTTAAATGATCTTATGCATGTATTTTTATAATTTTTCATCTCACATAATTGCATTGCTGTGAATCCTGAATGAATTTGCAGCACTTGAATAAATTTAGCAAGTTGGCAGATTGTCTGACCACAACACATCCTGTTTTAAAATGAATGCACAAGCATACTGTTAATAAAGCTTATAGTGGATTTGAGTATTGCGTAGAAGCAGTGTTCCTAAAACAAAGCAAAGTATAATTTGTAATTTGCTATTAACTCACCAGGAAAAGCCGTACTATTCGTATCGGCCACATCTCACAGGCACGTTGGACAGACATCAATATCGATCAGGATCAGTCACTGGCGGGCTTAGCGGCAGTGCAACTACGAGTCGGGCCACATCCATGCGTCGCATGCGCCATCTTCTGGATCTGGAATCACGTCACATCCCAAATCCTTCACCTACACGCACACAAGATCCTCGCTCTCGCTTGCTTGACATTAATCCTGCAGGTGGATGTCAAATTAAAATGTGATGTCATACTTCTTGGTAGTGTGCATTGAATCAAAGTGAACACAAAATTACTGTAATTTCAGAGTTCCT
Source organism: Teleogryllus occipitalis (assembly GCA_011170035.1). NCBI lineage: Eukaryota > Metazoa > Arthropoda > Insecta > Orthoptera > Gryllidae > Teleogryllus > Teleogryllus occipitalis. The sequence continues at coordinate 146,543 of BLKR01000784.1, read as the reverse complement.
GAAATATAAAATGGATAAACCTGCTGGCTCACTCACTGAACCAGGATCAGCCGTGGAGCCAGGTGTAAGTGGACTGCTTTGGGTGCACCTCCTAGCAGGACGCGGACTTCGCGCCACCACATCATCCTCAGCAGCCACCACTCCTTCCACACCTTCGGGACCACCCTTAGGTAGGATATTAAAGTAGAAAGAAGAAAAGGAAGAGAAAAATAGCTTTGAGGAATTTTCATGATTCTCATAATGAATTCACACACTGAACAATCATATGATGAATTTTAATTACATTTTCAAATGTATTTGGCAAAAAATAATTAAAAGAGCCATACATTTTTATACCTTGGAAATTAATTAATGTATTAAATGAAGTCTAAGAGGTGATTTATTAGATCTTCACATTAATCTGATATTGTTAAAATATTTTACTTCCATTTTAATAAGCTTGTGTGTGTGTTATTTTTGTACATATTTTTGTACTTAGTAGTAGATTTCATGTTTTATTGTATAAAAAGAGGACAGAAAGGAATTCAATAAAAATAATTAAGTACTGTTCACAACCTCAACTTTATATTTGAATATTACAATACAATTATAAAATAAAATTGCTATTATCATTAAACTTCTTGGAATTATGATGAAAATATACGATAATGAATGTTTGTAAATAGAATATCTATGTGAATGTATAATAATACATTTCATATTTATATATTTGCAGGGAGCATGGGAAGTACAGGGCTTAGAGACCTATATTGTGTTCTGGAGTGTGATCGTGTACACAAAGCACGAACAGTAGTTAGAACTGGAGACCTTGTTTTTGATTGGGATGAAACATTTGAATTAGATCTTGTTGATAACCGTGAACTTGATTTGCTTATCTATTCCTGGGATCCACAGTATCGACACAAACTCTGCTATAAGGTAGGAATTATTTTTATATCTTTAATTCTTAAAGTTCCAAAAAAAGTGACTTCAACTTTGTATTTAATCATTATAGGGTTCAGTGCACTTAGCATCTTTATTACGAGAATCACCTATCCACCAACTAGCATTGAAAATAGAGCCTCGAGGAACTCTCTATTTGCGACTTCGCCACACTGACCCACTACAGACCTTCAGACGGCGTGGAGCCACAAGCCTTCTCTTGGGACGATCCAGTAAAGCTCTGTCTGGCACAACAGGCTTTCTGTTTGGAGCAGATCTTGAGACTGTGGTGGCTCGTGAGAGTCTCACAGGAGGTGTCCCTGGTGGAGTTGCTACTAGTGTGACCCTTGCCACTCAAGCTACATCCTCTGTACCCATCATTGTGAGAAGGTGTGTTGAAGAAGTCGAAAGAAGAGGCCTTGATATCATAGGTATGAAGTAATGAATATTACATCTGTTTCCATGGAAGGTCTTTTAATTAGAATGATAAAAGATAATTTTCAATGAATATCTTTTTGTTTTTTTTTGTTTTATGTATTGTCAAAAAAGAGTCAAAGCTGTATGTGAGGAAGAAGTATAATCTGTTTTAGAATTCCTTAAAGGTCCAAAAAAGTTACTCTTTTACTATATGGAATCGAATTACAAATACAGGAACCAAAAGTACGATTGGCAATGTTTGAACACTAGAATTTTTCATTCCCAAGTAATAGAGAACATATTTGCATCAACAAAGAAACTACAAATTTTATATTTTAGTATTGCTGACCAAATAACAAACTACTTTTTGGCCCTGTCCCTATTCCTGCTGCAACAGGAAAAAGGAGAGCTCAACCAAATGTGTACGTAGAGAAGCTGCACTAACACTTCAAAACATAACAAGGAATCATCTCAGCATTTGCTCAATAGATCAACAGAAACTGAATCTTATGAGAAATTCTGAAAATTGGGATAATTTTGAACATTTAAATTGAAATTTGCATTTTGCGGAACTGAATGTAAAAAAATGTATTTTGATAAGTCACTAATATTTAGTACCCATACCAGGTCTTTTATTTTAATTTGCAACCCATGTCTGGGAGCACCTGTTCTTGTCAGGCAATTTGGCTACTGCGTGTGTTTGCCTCCTTCCAAGACAAGTGTGTCAGGCACGTCGAGACTGCAGAGGAGGTGGTGAGCATCAGGTCATAAGCGTAGCAACTTTCCAGTCTCTGTGTTTTTCCCATTCAAGAGTTTAGGCTGGTAGGTAGGTGTCACACGCCATAATCTTTCAGGCTGCACAGGGTGGGTGGGGTGAGGTGAGGTGAGCGAAGACATGAATGGGCAAACAAAACGTTCTTTTAGGCAATTCTGTTCAATAAGCTTAAGAAACAAAACTAAAATGAAAGATGTGAAGGGATGTTATGACTGATTTATCAATTTATAAACAGAAATGTAATAATAATTATTATTTAATGAAAGCCAGCTCGAAGAGAAATCAGAAAGATATCTCGTGAAACATTACCACCAAGCTCTTCATTATTTATAACAATAATAATACAATCTTGTCTTCAAATTAAACAAATAAGAAAATCTTAATAAAATGAATCTAAATATTAATAAATTTAAATAAGTAGTAAATTAATAATATTTTTGAAAATAATTAATAAAAAATAATAAAATAATATTTCCTTAAATTATAATAAACTGACAAGAGAGAGACATTTATATGTTGTTTATTTATTATAATAAACATTTGACAAGAGAGAGGCATTTATCTTTTTAGTGTAGTGGCTGAGACACATTGAAGTAACAAGGACAAAATAACTGCTTTCTCTTCCTTCCAACTAAAATTAGCCACGTTCTTCAAACCCAAAATCTGGGGGCAAGCAGTTAAGGTTCCCTAAAAGAGAAAGGGGTGCTGAAGGTATTACACTCATTGCCAAATTGCCAAAACAAGAGCAGATATTCCCCAAAACATAAATAATTTGTGTGTTTTCTTTTACTTTCAACACTAATAGTAATAATGCTTGACAGTTTTAACTACATTATCTATCTGAGAAAGATTAAATAGTTTTGGAATAGTCAATTTGTTTTCCTGCTAATTATTTCACACTCCTAATTTGCAGAGCAGCTTGTCTAACAGATATATTGAGATACTTTAACCCAATAAACTATTAGAAAAAAAACTTTTTTTAAACATTACATTATATTATTAAAATGTTAGATGTTCTCAAATGTAAAGCAATTATAAACAAATATTTTTTAAATTAATAATTTTTAATTATATTTTTAACAAGTAAAATTATTTAATGAGATATTTCTCCACTTATTTGAGGAATTTTATTCATTTCTTTATTTATTTTGTCCAAAAAGTTTTACAAAAATAGGATTCTATCAAATTATTATTGCTCAAAGAAAGCTCAAAATAAATTTAAAAAAAAAAAAGACAGAGCAGTTTGGGCGAGTTAGAAATATATATTTTGATTTGAGGGGTGGGGGGAATTGAAGCCTCAGTCTTTTCAAAATTTTCTCAAAAGCAGCTCCAAACTTTTTTATTTAACTTTGTTCTTGAATAACGCAAAGAACTCTTAAAAAATGGCGTGAGTTTATTTTAGTTAATACCTCTTATTTTTTGAAAATTACAAAAGTTCAAAATTTTTTTCAGCTTCATTCTATAATTACAATATTGAAGAAGGTGTTCTGTTTCTTCATGAAATCTGTTAATCAAAGTCAGATTTTGAAATAAGTTGGGTACAATTTTTCAAAACTATGAGTAGTTTTTGCTTAATTTTGCATGAAATAGAGAAATTATAAAGAATTTTTTCAAAAACAGCTTTAAATTTTTTTCTCATATGAATCAAAAGATGATATAAAAATTGATACCAGTCCTATTTTCAGCAAACTGCATTTTTAAAAATTTCAAAAAGTTACAATTTTGAAGACAGCTATTTTTGTCAAAAAATTAAATTTGTCCTAAAAAATCAGATCTTTAAGAAAGGTCATGATCAATTTTTTTTTAAATCGAGTAGTTTTCCTGTGATTTCTGCAAAAGTTTATTACAATTTATAAAAAAATCTCAAAAAGCAAATTTTTACTTTCTCGTGTACTGGAGTATAGATATTGTAATGCTACAGGGAGGAAAAATGTGATTTTTTGACAGAAAAACTCTAATTGCTGGCCTCTGTTAACAACCTAGTACTAAACAAAAAGTATGATTCTACATGATTCCCTTCATGTGGAAAGAAAAAGAAAAAGAAGAAGAAGAAGAAGAAGAAGAAGAAGAAGAAGAAGAAGAAGAAGAAGAAGAAGAAGAAGAAGAAAAGAAGAAAAGAAGAAAAAAACTGAATGTTTATTGAAAACGAGTCCTGTGCCATCATTTTAAGTGTTTTTTGCTTCATCTGTGGGGAAAAAATTGGAGCTGTTTTTGAGAATTTTTTTGTATACTATACATTTACTTTAAGGAGAAATTGTGCAAAAACTACTCGCTTTTTCAAAAAATTGTACATGACCTTTTATAAATTTATGATTTTTTTAAATTTCATTTTGTTTAAGACAAAAATCTCTACCTTCAAATTTGTAGTCTTTGAACGTTACCTTTTTGCAATTTTCAAAAATTCAGATATCATCAGAAATAGGACTAAGGTCACCTTTTTAAATTGTTTTTTTGATACACACAATGAGAAAATTCATTGAAAAAATTTGGAACTTTTTGAGAAAGAAAAAGGTTCAAAAAGGCCTATATTTCAAGCCAAATTATGCAAAAAGTATCAACATTTACAAAAAATTGTACAAGATTTTATTTCAAGATATATCTTTGATGAACAGATTTTATTAAGGAAAAAATATCTATCTTCAAATTTTCAAAAAGACAGAGAGTTTGTTGAAAATGGGATCAGCACAATTTTCTTTACCATTCTTTTCCAGCTACGAAAAAAAAGTTGAAAGAAACAAATGGAGGTACAACAGCATGCACTTTCTTGCCTTACTGTTACAGAAAATTATAAACCCACTTTATGTCTGTTTCAACACATTTCAGCCATCACTTGTAAAATTCATTTTCAATCGAACCAAAAAAGAATTGACTAACAGTGGCTGCCACAAATGGAAGGAAATTACGGGCTGGAAGACAAAAGGGGCAGAAGTAGACCAACAAAAAAATGGCACCACAAGGAACAGTTCACTGAGTGAAGGAATATTGCTTTTCTATGCAATATTCATCAAGAACAACAACACACATGGTTTACGAACTGTGCTGCTTTCCTATTAATGGGTAGTAAAGCAGCATTCCTTCATGTGGTGAAGTGTTCCTGCTGGTGTCATCTTGTCGGTCTGTCTCTATCCCTCTTGCCATTCAGTCTATAGTTTAATGCTATTCACAGTAGCCATCGTTTGTCCATTCTTTTCACACATTTTCTTTCCTCTGCTAAGTTTCCTGTTTTTAGTTCTTTCCTAATTGTTTCTTTTCGAATTTTGTCTCTTCCTGTTACTTCTAACACTACCCTTAGACACTTCATCTGAGCTACTTCTGTGCTTCTGGTTCCCTTTATGTTCATTATCCACATTTCTGAACCATACTTTAGCATTGGTTTTGATGTAATTTAAGGATTCTCATTATTGTTTCTTTTCTCATGTCCAAAATGTCTCTTTATTATTCCATTGTTTCTATTATATTTTTGTATTTTTTCTTCTATATCCTTCTGGTTCAATTCAACTGAATTTCCGAGGCATTTAAAAGTATAACTAGTTCAATTATTGATTTTTCTATTACTATTTTGGCTCTAAGATGTTCTTTGCCCTAGAAGGCTAGTGTATTAGTTTTCTGGCTTGATATTTTCATTTGATATTTTTTGCTTATTTGGCTTAACTCGTATGCTGCTTTCTGAAGTGTGTCTTCTGAGACTGGTATTATAACTGAGTCTGTTATTATAATTTGATGATGATGACTGTATTTATATAAAGCAATGCTGTTGAGGTATCTCAAAAATATACTGGAAATTAAAGGATGGCTCACTTTACTAAACAAGATAGTTAACTAAATATACAGTGGCATTACAAACCACTGATCGTATAAATAACATGAATTACAAAGTCAAATTGAACATTAACTGAGAATCCACTGCTTTACCGAGATGTCCAATGGTTAAAACATATTTTACAATGATCACCAGTTTTGGAAAAATAATTTTCAAGATTCATCATTCTAGCTGTCCTGATTGTATTTGCTTTTATATTGAAAAGTAATAAGTTAATATAAGATTGAATTCAGCGTCTTATCTTCTCATCTCATGATCTTCTTTGTTGAAAGATGCTAAATTTTGAAGGGCTCTTCACCAAAACCTTCAACATTGTTTTGAACATTTTGTCAAATCTATCTTAAAATTCGTCTGTTAAAACATTTGCTTGCAGAAACGAAAACTGTTTGTAAATTTTTGATTTCCATTTTTTGAACTTTTGCCACTTTTTTCTTCAAATTTCCCTTTCAGGTGGATATATGCTTGATATTTACTCCTGTCCTAAGACTGTTCAAAGAGAGATTCATGAATTGGTATTTTCTTGTATTTCATTTGTCATGTTCACCATACATACCCCATGTTGTATTTCATTTGCCATGTTTTACGTCTACATGCACATAAATACATTTTAAGAACTTATTAATCTCCAGAATAGCATTGCTCCAGCAAAGGCTGCTGCTTTACTATTATAATCACTGCGGTTTGGAATACGTGCAATCAAATATTCCATCTTCAATACTAAATCTTTCAAGACTAAAAACTAATGAGCTTTTTCACTCTTGATATTTAGAAACTGTTGATGAAGATCAAACATTAATCAGATTACTGAAGTTTTGTTTAGAATTGATGAAAATTTTAAAGAACAAATTTGGAATTATTAATTAATTTAAATGTTTAAAGTAATTCAACGAATTTGGTAGAAATTAGAAATGCCAATGGAAAAATAAATCATTACACAGACAAATCAACAAGCAGATGAGATTCAAAAATTCTCTGTACATACCATGCTATCTCACAAATAATTACAAGAGCACATACCTCAATGAAACTAAAACTTCTTTTATGCTTGCACGACTTTATATTTATAATGAGAATTATCTTAATTAACTTCTAAATCTATCCAACTTTCAAGATCTCAGGAGTCTTTTTAACTATGCAGAGAAAATATTGTAAAGCTGCAAGAAAAAATGCCAATTTTTTGACAGAAATCTTGTTCTGTAGGTACTTAATAAGTGAATTTTTCTTGCTGCTGTACGTAGTAAATTCCTTTCCCAAGTACCAAATGTAGTTAGAATCCACATTTTGGGAGCCCTCAATAGCAAGAGAGCAGTTTTTGACAATATGTCTAACCATCTACATTTTGAAAATATGAATTATCTCTACATAATAATTTCAAGAGAAATACAGTTCAAATCATTTATAATGACCTTCAAAGGACCTTTTTGTTTTGCCCATTACAACTGATAGTTATTATAAGCAATTTTGGGATCCAGGGGCAAAGACAATAAAAGTATTACTATATATAATTTTTCTTCAAGAGGTTTTGTTATGAATTTTTAATTCTGAAGTAGGGAAATATGAAAGTTGTACAATCCATGATTCTGAACTCAAACACTAACATGATCTTAAATTTTGAATAAAATATTTAAATTTGTAAAAATACAAAACATGAAAAACACTCAAAATGGAAAAATGCTGATAACCTTAAGCATGGCCTTTTCTTTGACCATAAGAATTCTTTGTTTAGACATTTTCCTCAATAAAACATTTACATTCAGAATACTACACCTCAAATGCAATAGAATGAAGTTACAGGAGCAGAAGTAATAGTCTGAGAGGCAAGGCTCAACAGTTAATAAGTTGACTGGAAGTGCAAAACAGTATTTTTGAAGATTCTTGAAACTGAATAAGTGATCCATTGCATGCTGTACATTGTACCACAATTCCAAGAACAGGCTATGTCGTTAATTGTTGTAGCCATTTTCTTGACCCTTCCTGTCCATGAATTATGTCATTTTGCCAATGTCACTACGAGTACTATTTTTGACAATGCTTTTAAGGCAATCCAAACTACAATCCAGAATTCCAACATTTTATAAGTTTTTATTATAAGCAACTTCATCAGAAGTGACTTCATCATAATAACAATTCTAATATTGACAATATTGAGTGGATTGTGATGAGAGATTAATATTTGTGTTTAACAGTAGAAAATATTGTTTTTAGAAGCACACTAAATTTCAGTAAGATGACTATGAATTTGTTTCACTCATTGATTCTTCACAATGACTGACATAGTTACTGATACTGACACTTTCTTGAAAAAGCTATAGTTGACTGTCTTTTGAATCCTCAAATGGCATCAGTGAAAACATTATTATTGTTTTTGTCATTTAATCTTGAGTAATTGCCAACACTGAGAAGGATCATTGAACTTGAAAGAGATTGGAGGTTATACTGAAAGGATAGAATTCCTTATGAGCAAACAAAGCCTATCAGCATCAATGAAAGAAATCCAAAAATCGTTACTGATATCATTTTGCTTTCTTGTAGAGATTATTAACACTTCCTAGCCTTGGAGCCCAAGGGCACCACTTCTTGTATCATATAATTTTCATATAATGCCTATACTACCAGAGAAAGACAAAATGCAACAGTACCTTCATGTTGTCTAGGCTTGCAAGTATGTTTTCAGCTTAATTGATTTCAGTGCCACGACAAAAAAGGAAAAGGAAGAAAAATGCCATACGAGACAAAATATTTAAAATAGGTATGAGAACCTAACTTAAGCAAAAAAGGCAAAATGATAATCTAAAAAGACCAGAAGTAGGCCAACTATTAAATGAATCGTATTGTAAAAAATCATAACAGGAATGAAAAGACACTTTGTCAATCTTCCGGGCTTAAATGAGGTTCATCTTAAGCATATATGCCCAGACACTCTCAGAAGAAGGATTTTAGCCAGGTTTTCTACATCTATATTAAGTCCTACACAGAACCTGTTACAAAATTGTACATGTTACACACTGAAAAATTCCTGAATACTTTAGAATAGTTTCTGATGGAAGAAGTGTTTGAATATATTTTTAAAGCTGTGTAATCTTGTAATGTCTCTCAGATGTATTCATAAGAATATGTTCATTGTTGAAGAATTGTATTCCCATGGAGTAAGCACTTTTTTGGAGATTAAGTAAACTTAGACCTTCTTATTCAGACTCTGGGAAAGATTATAGGTTTGTCTTGTAAATTATGAGTACATACTTGAGCAAAATTTATAAACTGTGTCATTGTAGATTTTCCTTCAAAAATAATGGAGACTTATTAGAAAAATTCACAAGTGGAAGATTCATAAATTGGGACTGCCAGAAATATGATCTTTTTGTGTTTGTTTTTGTCAAGATAATTCTCTTGTATTTTAAAGGTTTGCTTGCCCTCAGATCTGTACTTAATCCTGCACTTAAGGATTTAGTGAACATTTGAGTATACTGAAGTACACTGTTCATACTTTCAATGATCTTGATACTTATTATTCTAAGAGCCCAATTGATTTTGCTTGGTTTCAAGTTAGATCAAGATATGAGTTCCACTTGAGTTTCAATGATTGATAAGTATTTCTAGGTGTGTCAACTGCTATCGTCCATTCGTCCAATAGTGTCCTAGATACTTTTGCCATGGGGAATGGCGATGATCTTCCCCTGCTGTATGGTGAGATCTGGTAGTGACCTACTCGTTAGCTCGCAGGATTTTCCCAACCAATATCTCCCACCGCCTCAGGACAAGACCCCTAGTTTCCAGCTGGTCTCCAAACATGTGTGGAAGTGTAGTGCATTTAAGTGGAAGTAAGGGGTGATGATAGGACAAGGCAGATGAAGGAAAGATCGTGCTTAGTCCATGGCCTGTTTGTTAAGGTTCTGCTCTGGCATTTGCTGTTGTTGATCAGCAAAACTACAGAAAAAAACCTGGCCACTAGAATTATACTCCAGACAGCATCTGAATTTGACCCAGCTATGTAGCTAGTACTGCAAATCCTGCCACCATTCAGGACCACCTAGTCAGAGGTACTGCAGTGACATTAGTTGATACCCAGAACCCCACTTAAGCTGGTTTCCACTTGAGAATGGATTGTACGGCAACTAAGAAATTCTGCTTCCTATACTAGCTGTGATCTAGTCTAAAATTTAATGAATATTGTTGGGTAGAAGTAGGTTGAGTAGAAGTTGTGAAACGCTGTTATGATCATTTTGTCTGTGTTTATTGATGTTTGTGTTTGTATTGGTGAATCTATTGAATCATTGTGTCAATGACTGTGTCATGTAGGGCTTCAATTATTTACTGTATTACTGTCATCAACAAATAACACTGTTGTATTGTTTTCCATTATTGTACTGGTCATACACAAATATGACATTGAATAGGCCTAATATGTAATACCACATGTCACAGCCCTTGGAGTGATATGATGATATTTTATTTTGTAGCTCTTTTGGGAATGTAACATAATAATTTGTCTTTCATCTGATAGTATTCATCTGATCTCTCCTTGTAATTCCTTGAATTCTGTAAGATTCCAAATTTGGCAACACAATCCTATAGATCTATTGTGATCTAATCCGATAAGATCTATGGTGTCCAAGGCTTATGAATATTTCTTTTTGCTCTAATGCCATGAAGATTTTATTTACAAAAGTAAATAAGGCAGTTTCAGTTGATCGATTTTCCTAGAAATCATATTGAATCAATGATGATAATATTGCAGCATTTCAGATAACTTTTCAATAATTTGTAGACCAATTTTTCTAATATTTTTTTAAAATCCTGATAGCAGTGATGTTGGTCTATAGTTCATGACATCTTGTTTTTATTAACTTTTTTGAGGATAGGTTAAATCTTGTAGTTTTGAATATGCTCAGGAAGGAGCCATGTGTTCGTAAATGATTATACTAGTATGCGAGTGGTTTGATTATATATGGGACAATCCTTTTAATGATGAAGTTTGAAATGATGACAATGTGTGTTGTTTATTTTCCATATCGTTCAGAGTTTCTCTTTGATTTGAATCTCAGCTTGATTAAATATTTTTTATTGTTTTTCTTTTTTAAATTTTTTTGCCAAAATAGAGCACAACACACTCAATTCAATGACAAGTAGCTATTTTAGTTTAAGTTTGAATTTCCAATAAATTAAAGACATTATTTTTTTTAATCTCTGAAACTTCTTTTAGAAGTTGAGTTCTTCAAGTGATTGATGTGTTAGTAGAATATATTATGTTACCCTTACCAACTTTTTTAGAAAGAATGTGATGTTGTAGCACCACTAGTTTTAAATATTGAAATGTGATAAAAGCTTAATCTGCAAATATTTTTGATAATTTCAAACGGAAAGTCAAACAAATTTTGTTTTTTATTGGAATCAGGAAATTTTTAATAGATATTTTTTGATTGTTTGTTAAATGTAATTGTTTAATTATTGTTGTGCTATATGAAGGTCTTTCTTTTTTCTCTATTTAACCCGAGAAGCTCAATGATCTTCAAAAGATCTTCATGGAATTGACAATCACTTGCTTAATTTTTTTGTAACATTGTCATCATTTGAATTTAAAAAATTAATTTCATATTGAATATTAATTATTGAACAGAAAAAAATGCAATGAAAGGAGCTTTAAAATCAATGACTGTTTCTATTCTATTCTGTTAATATTCTCTGAATTCAATTAATTTGAAAACAAATTAAGAATTTAAGTATGAATAAATTAAGTATGAATAGAAGAATTTTGGGACAATTCATGTTACAGTGAAATCAGTTTTGATGTGTTCCTGATTATTTCATTTTATTTTTATGATGTTTAGCAAAACTAATTATTTTACCCCTTCAAGTATTGTCAATGGTTAATTAGAAAATTTTTCAAATAACCATAAAAGTTGTTCATTATGACAGTACCTGAAGTGATAAAATATTTAAATAAAATGAAATATCAGAAACACATGAAAACTATTTTCAATACAACATGAAGACATACCTCAAGACATTCCAGCTATTAATAATATACACTCAACTCTGGTTATTATGAACTTCTGGAGATTAACAAATTTGGTTCACTATGTCAGAGACTTCACTATACCTGATGATATCAAAATTAAGTGTAATTTCTCCACAATGATTTATTTCATTAATATACCACAAAATTCATTAACAGCATGAACTGAAAACTTCAATATCTTTATTTGTACATAAAAAAATCAATTATTTTGAACTGTTTGCTTTGTACATTTTTTCATTAGATTCTTGTCCAGAGTTTGTGCTCTCTCCCTATTTGATTCTGCATTGTCTTCTGTCTCTAAGTATTTTAATTCAGTCATGACACCTTCAATGCCTCTTGCCCTGTGGGAACACCATCCCATTCTCTGATGGCCCTTTTAATTGCCTAATGACACAAGAGATCTGACTAATTTCCAGAACTTATTTCCATGTTCACTATAGCCAAGGTTCAGGTTCACTGTAACCGAATGTGCTAAAGCTTATTTGCAATGTAAGTGAAATGGGACCACTGACTTAAGTTCACTATAACTGAGGGTTCACTACATCTGAGTTCACTATGACCAGGGTTATAGTAAATGTCAACTGTATCAGGGGTTTTCAGAATTTTATCTTTTTACTATAGTAAACTAATTTCCTTAATTAAAAAATCTATTTTCTATTTGATAAATAAAAGGAAATAAAATAGAAAATTGTACATGATTTTTGCTTAAACGCAAGATCTCATTCTTCCACATAATTATGTATTCTCATGATCCTTCAGAAACCTCAAAAAAAATAAATTATTTCTCCAAATTCAAAAACATCAACATACTGAACTATTTTTTATTCTTACTTCAGGTTTATACAGATTGTGTGGATCTGCTACAAAGAAGAGAATTCTTCGTGAAGCTTTTGAACGAAATGCTCGCACTGTTGATTTGTCTCCTGATAATGTTCCCGATATTAATGTAATAACAGGTATGTCAGTGTTGAAAGTTGCACATGTAAACGAAAGCTTCGATGGCTCAAGTCCATGTCTTCTTTGCTGTCCAGGTGATGCCGCATCACAGGCTGAGAGGCAGATGTTTTGTCTGTCATGTTGCGGGCTTCCTAAGGAGGAGTTTTTTTTATTTATTTATTTTTTAATTTGTTGCGTCCATTTTGACGCAACGCGTCTCGAAGACCCTTACGGGTCGTTGAGCGCTTTGCGCTGTGGAGTAATTCTCCATTACTTTGCGCGCTTTTTGGAGTAATTCTCCATTATCACTTTTCGGTCTTGTCGCGTCACGTCGCAGTCAGTTGTTAAGAGGACCGCCAGATAGCATCTCCGCGTACGCGCCTCCTACTACGCGGCCAGAATTGGGAAGGAGTAAGGATAGGGGCAGGGTTTAGGACACTTCACAAGGGTTGGACTAGCCCTTGTGAAGCAGCCAAACTCGTTTTGTTGGAACAAATTTCACATGAGATTCGACGGGAATCGAACCCGGACCTCAGTGGTGAAAGGCTAGCGACTTCGCTATGTGCCACGAGCGTAGCTCAGTTCTTGCCCTGAGGAAGTCTACAACATGATAGATGAAATGTCGGCCTCTCAGTCTGTGACATAGCATCACCCAGAGAGCGAAGAAGATATTTAAATGTTGCATGTTACTTTACAACAAGAAATGTCAATACAAGCTTTATATTTTTAACCATGATTATTTTTCATGATTTCAGGAGTTCTTAAAGATTATTTACGAGAACTTCCAGAGCCTTTGTTTACAAAATGTCTTTACCAAATGATGGTTGATGCTTTAAGTGTTTGTCTACCTGATGATCCAGAAGGAAATGCAAAACTAATGTTTTCTATTCTAGACTGTTTACCCAAAGTTAACAGGGTAAGTAAAATTATTGAAAATGTACATTAAAAGATGCCAAAGCAACTTTCTGAAAAATGGAAAGAAAAATCTTCATTAATGATTTGTCATGAACAAGTAGAGTTACCGTTCAGTTTGTGTGAATGTATGCCTCCATCATACAGAAATAGCGCAAGTATTTTTGCATTAACTAATATATTTTTAATAATATTTTGTGTTGCAGTGTACACTTATTTTCTTAATGGACCACTTAGCACTAGTAGTGTCACAATCAGAGCGCAACAAGATGTCACCCCAGAATTTGGCAATATGTTTTGGTCCAGTATTGATGTTACAATCTGAAGAGGGAAAACATCTTGATTTTAACCAACCAATAAATGTATTGCGTTATTTGCTGGAAATTTGGCCGAACAAGTCAGGTAAAGTGGCCAAGAATTTGTTGCACATATTGATATTTTAATAAAATAAGATAATTATAACTATAGAAACTTGAATCACTTGAGAAAAGAAGTGCTTCTTAGTAGGCGGAGGATAAGAGGTGTTTTCCTCATTCTTCTTAAACCTTTCAACTCTGCTTTAGTTAGCACATATAGAATCTCTCGGAAGCTAACAAAGTAAAAGATTGGATGCACTATATGCAAATTCAGTTACTTATTTCCAAGGAACTTGAAGGAATATTGATAACAAAACTTACTTTTCATTTATAGGGCTTGTAATTATGATATAATCCTTACTTCAATTAATAAATTTAATTTATCTTAAGCTTAGAACTTAAAAGTATGTGAGCGACCCAGGACCATCAGTACTTCTTTCCACAGACAGTTCGGGAGGTCTTTGCACCTTCCCCCCACCTGTTGGCGTCCTCTCAGCAGCCGCCTCTACTGCCATCGCGCCTGCCTCCCGCGCTGAAAGCGCCTCCAGTCACTTGTACAGCTCCGGGCGCACCTCTGTGGTCTCTCGGGCGTGGGGGTCGGGGTACAGCCTCGAGAGGGCGGAAGACCCCCGAGGGCTCACTTCCAGTCGGTCCTCAACAGCAAGTAGTAGTGGTATCATCTCCCGACTCTCCAACAAGTGAAGAATCTTCACCGTCGCCCTCACCAGAGTCTGAGGTGAAACAACCTTTGCCTCCCCAGCGCACGGGGACCTTGAGAAAAGGTGGTACAGCAGCTTTGTTGCCTGATATGATGGACGACGGAGGCAGCAGCAGTGGAGCAGTCTCTCCCCAGCAGCTTTCGCAGCAGCAAGTCCAGACGCCCACTTCGTCCACCACAACCGAGGATTCAAGGAAGGAAGCAGGCCGAGAAGCTGATGAAGAAGGAAGTGATGAAGTGAAAGAAGAAGATGCTGACGACGAGGATGGTGGTGTAGGCATGGAAGACGATGTTCATACGACCACCACGGAAGAAGAAGAGTAATGTAGTGGAACAATTTGTTAGCAACATCAGATATTAATTGAAAATTGAAGATAATTACTGAGAAAGGTAATGAAAGTGTTTTACTAGCAGAAAACACAAATTGAAGATCTATTTCTCATTAGGTAGGTTTTGTTTACGTTTGGTACATTACTATAATGGAATTTGTACATACTCATATCATAGTTCAGAGAGGAAAATTAAATATTATGTTTAATAATTTGTATGGAAAATATTAACAAAATCTCCTTAGTAAAAGAGCATTCTAGTCAGAGAACATTTAATTATTTCCTATGGAAATTGTCTTGTATGTTAAATTATGCATTTACTATGGTTTATTATTTTAGGACCACAACCAGGTTCATTATTGTTCACTCAAAAAATTCAACAAAATAGAAACACTGATGTCAATAATGATCTGTGCTCATTAATATCAGTATACAAAGATACACTACCAAGTACCAATTATCCTTGTATATACAGTATTCATCTTGAAAGGCAATGTTTATTGCCAAATCCTACTAAACTCTTCACACCAATCTGTCTGGATTACTGAAATCAAATGTATTTCATAAAGTCTTCAATCAATTCAATTGTTGTATCATATTGCCAACAAGAATGGAATTTTTGCTAGATAGAATGAATATATTAAATGCCCTCTTTCATATGCTAACTTGGAT
This sequence comes from Teleogryllus occipitalis, assembly GCA_011170035.1. NCBI lineage: Eukaryota > Metazoa > Arthropoda > Insecta > Orthoptera > Gryllidae > Teleogryllus > Teleogryllus occipitalis. Next base: position 130,671 of record BLKR01000784.1, on the reverse strand, counting down.
GCCCTCAAATAAAATACGGGACATACTCTCCTCTCAGTTGGATGTTTCAATGTGAATGTGTGTTGATGTTGTATGTAAGAGATGCGGAGGCATATTGCTCTGTTAAAATATTTACATATATATTAACTATAAAATATAGCTTGTCAAACTAGAAAGTGGCTTCTAAAAAATACTTGTTTGCTTTGAATCCCTATTATAGAACTTCCATTTGAGTGCATAAAAAGGTACATGATGCTTTTCATTAGAGAAAAATGCATAGATGTGTCACTGTTATAGAAATATTGAAAAATGAAAATAGAGATAAATCCAAAATATTTTATAATCAGTGCATCCTGTGATGGCCTCTTGCTTTCTTTGTATTTCCTGAAATCTAAATTGAATTTTTTTCATATATGCTTACATTTCTACAAAATAAAACTGTCCTTTTTCCAATATTCCCAATTCATAATTCTAGACCAAACATAAAGGTGGTTCAAAATTCGTCCTTTTCATTCAAATGAACAATCAAGAGAACAATGGAAAAGTAGCAGATGAACTGACAAAATCAACACTGGACATGACAAAGTTCTTTCCTACTTTATTAATACAATCAGAATCTATTTATTTGTCAATTTTTTTACTGATCGTAAAATTTAAACTTCACATACTACTTAGAAAATTAAACATTATTGACTCAAATGTAAACAGAAAATTATTTTCATTATTAAATAGTGAATGTGATTATACAGAATGCTTGATTTAAAATATGACTGCTCTGCATTTTCTCTTTAAAATCCTTATTTTCATGAAATATGAAAGTCTTTTTATATAGATTTTAAAAATTAAATAAATTTTTTACAACACCAACTGTTTAAACAAAGACAGGCATCCTCTTTGAGCCTCTTTCTAGTTTGCGTTTGCCCTTGTGAAGTTTCGTAAGGTGCTGGCATGTTGTCCTGATCCTCTGATTTATGATAAAAGTTTTCTTTTAATTTTTCTTTTAAGAAATAAAAGGAATTAATGTATGGATAAAACTAGCCGTGTGTTTCTATAATTGTTCTTAATTTTTTAATGTGATTTCGTTCTCTTTTTCACACATAACTTGAATTTATTTCAGCGACTTCTGTGAATAATCTGTTTCTTTCAATAGCATTTAAAGTGTCTAAAATATTTTTCTTTATTCCTTCTAAAATCTGGTAGTTTGTGTAGTTAAGACTGATCAAAATTTGCAGAAGCAATTAGAGGGCAGGACACAAATGTATTGAATTTGCACAAGTTAGAGTTACATTGTTGAGAGATATAATTATACTACATTAAAGACTTAAACCAAAGAAGTCAAACCAATGCACAAAATACCTCATCCTAGCTTCTTGTATTAATCAAAATAGCATCACAAAGTTTAACCTTGTACGTCCGAATAAACAAACGAAAGATATAATAAGGAAGGTGTCTCAAAACTACATTCAAACATTGTTCGTCCGTATGCAATTTTATGAAGTATTGTACTTCGCTCACAGCACTCATTGAATAGTAGAAATGGTGAGTCATGTTTGAAAAAAATTAACACAGTGTTTGAGTGACTTGATGTGCCTTGTGTTAGAGTCAGACTGGAGTACAGCCACAATGGTCAACAAAAGGCAGTGAAAAGACATTCAGTGACTTACAGGTTCCAACGCTCTGTACTTTTTTCAGTATGAAGTAAATACTGAAATTATTTCCTTTATAATTCCTTTCTTAGGAAGTTCAAACTTGGATTTTGAGCAAGTGGAGAAAATGATAACAAAATATTGATAGTTGCAAAACACATCAGTGAATACATGATGAGAATGTATAATGTGAATGAAATAATGAATGTGCCTGCAATGAAGCTTGTATGGAGGATAAATGAACTTTCCTGTAGCAGAAGAAGAGTATTCAAGAATTATTCAATCTTCTAAGGAATTCAATTGAATTATATATATATCATTGGACAGATGGCCTGATGAACGGAGCTTCTGACATGCAGATTTTTTAATGTTTGTTTCAAAGCAATAACAAAAGTGCACCTAGAAAAGGACAGGCCAGGCATGCTCTCTTGATGTGTTAGTGGACTCCTTGTGGGCGCTAGTGAGTAGTGCTGATCTTATTTAGAATGTGCTCAAGCTGCCTGAAAGTATTTGAAGTGTCATCTCATGGTAGGAACCAATTATACCAAAAACTTATTTAATGTGACTTGGCGAATGTTTATTCTTTTGTTTACTTAATTCTCACAATTATTCCTCTGATAATTTCCAATATATAAGATACTTCCAAGTTTTCTTTAATTCCATTATTTACCTTTGTACAATTTTATTGTCAGTGAATCTTGTTCCATTTATTAATGTAAATACGTTCAAAAGTTTGATCTCTTAACTCCATTCTTGTCAATACATTAAGATTCATATCTTAAACAATCACACTAATTTAGTTTCGACATCATCACTGCCAGAGCAGCAAGTGGCATACATTTATGTCAATTCAACTGATATCATCATATCATTTTCAGAGCATAAATATTTCAGTTAATCGAGATCAGCACTTCCATTTCCCTTTCTGCTGATATACAGGTTTAGGAATGTAACAATTGTGTTAACTAGTAGTTTTGGAAAAGTGTTGAAAGACTGCAAAAGAAAAGCTTTTCAGATTAAAGAACAAGTGTTTTTGCCAGGTACACATGCAACATCACTGCCATATATTAAGAAAGATATTGTTCTCAGTCCAGGATACTATGAAACCATCATAAACACTTCCAAGTTAGAGCTCAGTGAGCATCATTTCATAGAATGGCTTGTGGTTTTCACAATGTCTTACAGAATGAAATAGTTCTATTTTGTTTTATTAATTAAATACAATTAAAGTTATGATTTATTACATTTATGAACTTAATTTGTGTTCCTAACTGTAATCTGATTATCAGAAAACATGACATGGCAATATTCCTCTCCATTCAAAAAAGTAAAAGAATTTATGAGAGTGCTTTTGTTTATGAGGTGCCAAGTTTTCCTTTCTGTATTTCAAGTATTCATTGGACACATTTGAAGCATTGATGTATTAGTTGAAAGTTAATGAATGTCATTTAAACTTTCAGCTACCAGAAATTAACACAAGGCCTGTTGGATAGTCATCAAGCCATTTTTTTGAAATATGTTCATTCATACTCCCTCCCATGCTAAACTTCCATGAAAACGTAGAGGTTCCTGTGCATAAATGATGAAAGGGGAAAAAACATAAAAAGTGTGTTTGAATGTATCTGTAATAAATAAATACAGTATTAGATTATTGATAGAACAATTAGCTACAAAAAGTACATACAGGTTATTGCTACTTTTGTTATTAAAGAATCACATACATTGTTTCTGTAATAATCAATCATTCTTTATGGTATAATCTGCTCTCTTTGATCCATATGTTGTTGATGCTACTACTAGGTCTGCATCAACAGTGTTGATACTGTTGACAGGGCAAGATACTTGCAAATGGTGCTAGGGAAGCAAGCTTACATTATGAGCTATGTCTGTTTTGAAGCATGTTTTTCAGTTTCTAAAATTACAAAAATTATTATTTGACCTTTACCCAAAAGAAAAAATGTATCTCTTTGAAAAATTTTCCAAACCTTCATAGTATTTATGCTGACATGTTGACGGTCTCGTGAACAGCTCTGCTTTATCTTTTCAATGAATTCCATACACATGAATTAATTGTGAATGTAGTTCTGTGAGTGAAAATCATTGATGATCTTCAATAATAAATTACTAACAAAGTATTAACCAGTAACAAACCAAAAATATGATAATCTAAAGCCATTCAATCTTGTCATCTGACGTGACAAATCATCTTCATACTTAATACAATATCAAAATAATTTTACCCTTATGCCCTAAGAACTCTTCAGAAGGAAAAATTGCATCACATCCTCACAAAACACTTCTACATAGAAGTGATATAATTTGTTCTTCTGAATATAACAAAAAATCACTTCAGAAAAGAATTTATGAATTGCCGATTTTTGCATAAAAAGGAGAGTAGAATGATCTTACTTCAAAACAGTACTTTGCTTGATGTGAATTTTGTTGTTGATGAGACATGTGTGTCTGTATATTTTGCATTGTCTACACAATTGGTACTAAATATAAGTTACTTTCATCACTGCCGGCTAACTGAAGCTTTAAGCAGAAATTCACAGTGTAAAAATATATTGTGTATTGAAATTTGTCTTTACAAAAATCTTTGAGATCTGATTTGACTTGCTTGAGAATTGTTCATTCAATGGTGCAACCATTATCTGAATCTAGATCAGTAGAAGTAATTCAAACATTGCTGATGTAGTTGATATGACTGTGAAATTTGCCTGTATGACAAACAATTTGTACAGTGGTTATTCACAAAACTTTATTTTGCCATAGAAGTATGTCAGTGATACAATGTGACATTATTAATAATGTCGATATGAATAACATTTTTAATTTTTATGTTACTTTTCTCAAAGATAAATGATTAAGATAGCTTAATACAGATATTATTTAAAATACCACTTAAGACTAAGCGTACAAAGAGTGTTAAAAACATTGTCATATTTTATGAATCCTATAAAGTGTTCTCCTGACAGAAATTCTTCCATTTCAACTCATTTTTATGAAAGACATAGCTGTGAAATCACTTAACATAATTTTCTCCTGTAAAACTCAAGGTGAAAAAATTTTCTTTTACCAAAATAATTGAATACAGTATACATAACAGAACTTTGTAGTGTTCCGTGATAGAACAATTAAAGATTGTAATGACGTTAATTATATTTCAAGTGATGCAATGTGTAAATGCCTCATTAAATCACTCAAAAAATGCATATTTTAGTGAAAATGCATGTTTCTAGAGGAAATGTTTGTCATAACCATTGTTTGTTTGTTTTTGTTTCTCTTTCTAAAAGAAGTCTACTTATTGTATGTTGAAATAATGTTTGAGTTTATTATCATACAGAATTATCCTTATTCCAACTCTCAAAACAATTTTTTTCAATAAGTAGCCAATAAAAATGAAGATTACCTCAGAAACGCAACTTTGTTAATTAGAAGAATATTATTAGCAAAACTTAAAAAACAAACTTGATTAATTATTACAGAAACATTCAAAACTAAATATAATAATTAGAGAGAACAAAAATATGTTACAATTCATGACAATTATTGACAATATTGCATTCCTTATTCTACCAAAAATTATTATAGTCATTCTGTACAATTTTACACATACATTCAAATCCAAGACTAGAAAATTCATGAAATCAGAGAATCAACATAATAACATTTTGCATTTTCCTTAATTGGTACATTACAGACCAGTCAACAGCAACATCATTAGCAGGACTGCCATTAGCATTTTTATATTTTTTCCATTAAAAAATAGGTAATTCATTTTCTTACAATGGTTATAACATACAATTCCTCAATTATTATTATCATTATTATTATTATTATTTTATGTTATTGTATGCAGACAGGTCTCCAATCCAAAAAAAAATTATTTAATTAAGTTTAATTAACATCAGCAATGAAAGAGTTTTATTTGTATTTATATAAGAAACTTGCATCCTAAGCATAAGATACAATTTGTACAAAATTCTGAAAAACCTTTGTAAAAAGATAGTGTGTGGATGTGCAAATGACAAAAGCAAGGTATATGTGAATGTTATAATAGTGATGATTCTCATAAAAAAAAAAAGCTTTAGGTGTGCATATTTTACATTCATTTTCATAGTTCATTTGATTTTGAATGTGTTGCTGATGAATGCACAGCAGTCTATGTACACTACACAAAAGATATGAACTACAGTAGTGCTTGTTAATAATAATTATTGTAATATATAAGGTGGTAAAGCGCAAAGTGTATAACTTGTGGTTAAATAAGTTAACAGGGAAACAAGATTTCCTATCTTCAATGTCAACAAAGCTTACATTAACATTCTGTGCACATATCATGGTTATAGTGTATATTGTATACTTATTTGAGAGCAAAGAAATATGGTAGCTGTGATTTTTGAGGTTATTTAGTTATGTACTTGAATACTTTCTTTCTTCATTTAGTGAACTCTTGTTATGACAAACTGAAATATTATACATAAAATAGTCTGAGACTGGTTTGCTATGATTTGTTCATTATGTTTTTATGTTATTGAAACTGTTTTAATAGCATAAACCTGTATGATCAATCATCCTACTACTGATAGAAAATTTAAAAAAGTGTATTTCTTAATACGGCAGACTAAAATCACTGTTTAAACTGTACATAAATTAAATTGTTATAACTGTTGTTATGTTGTATTTCTACTCATTTATAATTGTTATTTTTGTTCTCATCTTCATGTAATCATATGATACTACATCACCTTCATCTCCAATATCATTGAATTGTAACTGCTGCATAATGTAGATTCCAACTACTGCTATCAAATTTACCAAAACTTGTGTTCATGCAGGAATATAGGACATTATTTTTCATTATTAGTGCGTAATAGAAAGCAAACTGATTGATGCCAATAATAAAAGTGTAAATAAGTACTAATTTTTAAAAAGTAATTATATTAAATATTTTACTAACAATGAGTAGACAAGTACTTCTATTTTAATAAGGAATCAAGGTTTGAAACAAATCTGGCAAACCATTCTCAGTAAAAAGGGGTCAATCCTCTTTGCTGACAACTAGTTGAGCCATGATGAACTGCCAGAACTTTCCAAACCCTTTGGTCCCTTCCTTTCAGTGATACAAAATTTTCTTCTTACTAGTCATTCCCTACTCCTTTATCAGCCCAATTTCTATTCAGTAAGTGCAAAGCATTTAGAAACAATTGTATTTAAAATAATAAATTTTGAAAAGAATGATAAAGGGTGATGTCTGCCTTGAAGAAGCAGATCAGAAATGAGCAGTCCATCTCTCTGCTACTGCATGGCTCATTATAAAAATATATGCTACATACATATATATTATATATTATATATTTACAAACATCGCTATGGTCTGTGCCATTTTTCTACTTTCTTATGTGTCCTTGGAAAAGATATCCTCTAAGTTGTAAATGTCACTAATGAAAACATGTTTCCAATAGAAAAAGGCTAATATTGTTGTATAGGAAAATGTCTCTAGTTATTGTACAGAATGTGATGGGACATAGTTGTTATTACATAATCACATTTGAAACAAACTGAAAGGGCTGTTGAATAAGAAAGAAATAGATTGTAAAGAATACTAATAATGTCAATATATACCCTTATAGAATGTAAATTACTGCCATAGCATTCCTAAATGAAATTATTCCATAAAATATGATTTGAGACATAAATTAATGACACATGTACTACATTCAAATTACCTTTCCTTTAGCTAAAGAGTAATTTTCCTAAATGCTTTTTTTTGCGTGACAATGCCTGCGACTCACTTGATATTCTGTGTGAATTTCTCATGTTCAGTAAAGATTCAGAAATTTAATGAAGAACATACAGTATTCTTTTTCCAGCTAAGCTATAAGATGTGTATAATTTCATAGTTTATAATTTCTTTTTATCTGCTGTCAACATACAAGTCTTCCTGAACAGACAAAGTTGGATTAAACACATTTACATGAATTAGTCTCAATTTATTAAATAATTCACAAAAGCTGAAAAAACGTTACTTCCAGTCCACATTACCACATTTTGTATCATTCAAAAAATTGTACAGTTTGTGTACAATATTTATTGACACATTGCATTTCTTAAAACATGTCAAGAATTGGAATCATCTACAGCTAACAGTTGTTCCAGCACTTGCAAATAATTATATAGTAATTCATCCATTTCTACTAAATTCTAATCAATTTTTTTTCTGAAATATCAACAACTGGGAAATGCGTTAACAGAAGTCGTGCACAAATAATGACATGTATTTGCTTTGAATTGCGCCGCCAAATCAATCATGTATCAGAGGCAGAAATTCAACTAAAAATCTAGGAAAGGTATTTTACGACAGACGACTGAAATGTTAGTTCAATACACATAATGCGATTAATTTTAATTCTGGAAGTTGCACTGAAGTATCACAGATATCCACATTATTCATTAATTCGAAACGACATGAGTCTTCGAGCTAGTTAATAAAAAAAATTACCGCACTTCAATACTTTCGAGCAAGTGGACCCGCCTTTTGTCTTGAACTGGCACTCAGCGAACTAAAGCATAATAATGTAACCAGAAAACGACTTCAATTGTTTTAATAAATGATCACGGTCCTCGATTATTGAAACAAAGTTACCACAAGTGAGAAGACATGTCTTCCAAACGACGCAATCTTGGATGCAATTGGCATAACAAAAATGTTGTTATTAAGAACGAAGTGGATGACGTGATGCACGAGTATATGACAATGCGCTCAGATCTGTTCAATGCTCCGACCATCCCTGATGAGGAAATGAACCGGGTCTTTCGAAATCAAAGGCAGCTATCAAGACGTAAGTTCAACCATTGAAAGCACTGTCCTATGTGTATACAACACTTTGCATGATACACAACATTCGTTTTAAATATTATATTTCCCTAAAATGTAAACTTTGCCGAATCATTTTAAACACGCTCGATGGCCGTGACAAGTAGTGTTGACTCCAACTCTGAGCAATACAATTGGCTGAAGTACATACGCCAATGTTAAACCAACCTTACATTTTTCATTCAATTACATTATAAGTGGTAAATTGTAACTTTGTTTCCATTCAGAATGCAACCGTAAAATTATGTAAACAATGTCCCTGTCTGAAACATTACTACATGTGTAGAATTGTGATATCTAAATCATGTAGCCTCTATGGACTATCTAAGTTTAATAATCCAAAAAATATACTTTACCATTCCTCAGTCTAACTTTTACAATACACATTTCATACACTAAGAGTAGCACAGTGAGTTCTGTGCTAATCACATTGGTAAATATAAATTATTAATGACTTTATGTGAAGTTCCAAAATTGTTTTTTCCGCGTGCAAGCGTTCATTTTCCATGCACTATAACTTCATTAACACGAAAAGCAAATCATATCTGAATAAAAAAGTACGTACCATGAAATTTCTCCTAACAAAATCACTCTCTAGCGAACATTTTTACACTCATAAACTTTTCTTTATCAGTTTTAACGTGTTTTGTACCCCTGTTTAGTGGACATTCTCTATAATCGACACGAAGAAGCAATCACCGTTGTTTTATTTACATTAGCTTTAGATTTGTTTTCGCTGTAACATACAGCAAACGAGCTCAACTCATTACCCATGCCCTTTTCTATGAACATCCACTTTTCGCAGTGACCGAGTGTTTACGTACTTAATGTTTCCGATTCTTTGAAAGTTTCCCTATTATTACAATATCGTCGCTCTTCTAATTCGTTTTCAAGAATTTCAAGGCACATGCTCGATTTCTGGTAAGGTCGATGGGTGGACGGGGCTGATTTTTGTTTGGTGTGGATGAGCTGATTTTTGCTTCGCTTTCAATTTCGTAGTGTTGGGCACAATAAGGGGTCGCTTGCAGTGTTGTTTGAAGTATGGTAGCTCAAAATTACACAAGTATGCACTACATAATTATATAATTCAAATCTTTTTCAAACGCGTTTGACTATTTTTTTTTCTCTCTCAAACTTCTTGTTAGAGGGCACTTTCTCAGACGAACATTCCCCATTACTGTCTTTTAAAAGAAAATTCACTGCAACTGAATTATTTGACAAGTATATTGAGTGGAGTGGATAATTAATTGTTTTTAAGTTTTAGAAAAACAGTGATAAAAAAGTTGTTATAATAGTTAATGTGCAGATGAATGAATTGTTTGATTAATTTGTCTTCATCCTTTTATAATTTCGAGATTATGGAAGGATAACTTTCATACTGAAGAGTAAGAATATTGTAAACATTTAGTAGCAATGCTTTAAGGTTGATATTATTTAGATTTAATTCTAAGAACGAAGTCGAAAGTTATAGTAGTAATAATTGTGTTGCAGTAATGAAAAGTGGAAACCAGTTAGTAAATTAAACAAAATTCACGGGGAAAATGTAGAATTGTCTATGAAATAGAATCATTCATTTTCTCAGCGAGAGGGATGTAGTATGATTAGACATACGATCGATGAATGTTAAAAGTTCTACATGTAAAAAATGAAGGATCTTTTAGAATAAGCATATGTTCCCGCCACACAGTGAAACCAGTGACCCCATCAAAGATACACCACTTTCGGGTTACATCTGAGTATTAGAAAACCCGAAAGATGTTAAAAAGTTAGTAGTTTGATCCATTAATAATAAATGCAATTTAACATTCGGAACTCATGTTATTATTTATAATGATGGATATGAAAATGCGCATGGAATTCTAGCGCTCGTCCATTGTAGTCGAGAAAATTAACTTCGTACTAACGTCTTAGAAACGTACGATAATACTTCCGAATGTAAAATAATCCATCGGTTGAACTCGCACTTTGACGTACAGTGCTTACAAAGAGGCACAAACATTTTGTTTCCTGAAGTAAAGTTATTAAATTTGATCCAAAGTGAACGTGTTATTGAGGTTGGTTACATTTTTTTGACGAATTACGTCTGTACAATAATATCACTCCGCGGGAAGTGTGCGTGTTGCGGTCGGCTAGCAACTGATGCCGTAGCCATAGACACCAAAGCCGCCACCAATCAACAACAAACAAGGTGAATATAAACTCTCGTCAATTTCACATTACTGGCAGCTTGAAGCATGATCCACTGTTTATGTTTTCATGCAATAGGTGTTTGTCAAGCCTTTTGGTTGTCGTTTGTGTTGAAGAAACGCATATTTTCTGGAATTTTGGTACTTTCATGAGGAACCACTGTGCGTTTTGATAGCAAGATGGCGATGTTATTTTAATTACGGACTTTGTTTTCATTATATCTGTAGTTGTATTATGTGCTATGAGTTTTTAAAACTGTGGCATGACTGTATTGTGACTTTGTTTAGTGTTTGACGCCTTATGGTGGTCAGGAAGACTACCTGCAAACTATGAGAGCTTCTGCAAATAATGCTGCAAATACACATTTATTAGTAAAATGAAGATCAACAAACCCGTGTGTATCGTTGTGTTGCTTAGAAAATGATTTGGTCTTGTCTGATACCCACCTTTTGGTTACTGACATGTCGCTGCAACTTCATTTGTGTATTTGTTGAGTTCCTAGTTTTATTCAAAGTTACAAGTGTCATTGAAAAGCACCAAGTTATTGTGATCCCTCTGTAGTTGCTAAAAACGCAAATTCTTCTTTGTAATTTTGTTAGTTGTTCTCAGGTAGTTAACTTTTTAAGATGTTTATTTTCCAGTGGATTCCATAGTGACAGTTTAAATTGAATAATGTTTGTTTTCTGTAGTACTGTGAAAAAGTTAACTATTTGCCCCACGATTTGTATGAAAAGTAATATATTGTTCTTGTTATATGTCAGAATTCTTTTAAGCCACTTCAACTAATAGAGTAGCAATTTTTTTTTTTTTTTTTGCACTTTTAAAATATTGTTTTTTATGCTTAAATTAATTTTCACATTTTTAAGTTCTTGAAAAGTAAACATAATCTAGTTTTCTAAGTGTTATTGACACTTCTGCCTGTGTAATATACAATTGTTTCTAATATCTTTATTGCATGGTGCATGGAAGATGAGAGTAGATATTTGCATGTAAATGATTCGTAAAGAATTGTCCTACGATACTAAAACAACGTATTTTTGCAATCAGCAACACAGGCGTTACATAAAATCAGCAACAAGAACATACGTTGCTTATTGTTAAAAATTGGTCAGTAAGCACAATGCCCTTTTGGACATAGTGTGTTTGGTTAATATACACTGTAATTTTTTTAAAATATGTCATGTCGTTGAGAAAAATGATAATTTATTCATTATACTTTTGTGATTTTTGATTGTGTTATAACTAAATTATGGGGATATGTCACCTCACTTGCAAGTAATGGGTCATACTTTATGAAGATAAACTGAAGATAAAATTTCTACGATTTTGATTCACATTATACTAATATTAGCGAAGATTTAAATATGCAATCTAAGTGGGTTTGGCTTTTGTCAACAGCTGATCATCCACATTTATTTTCACATGCCATATTGTTTACAAATTCGCAATAGGTACAAGTATACGTACTATGTTATTCAGAAACTTACATTGTGTCACGATTGTAGATCGATACTCGTGGAGTAAATTGGTTTCCTACTTGCACTCTGCTATGACCCTCCGGTGGAAGGGGTGGGAGCGTGCGTGCTTGTCGGAAGAGACTGTCCGGGAGGGGGAGGGACGGTGCGGTAGGGGGCAAGCGCTGTCACGCTACTTCTTGAGCCTGACCACGACTGGCCTCTTGCTTCTCCCTCTTCCGCGCCAAGATTATTGATTGATTTAGTATTGCGTTGGAGGGGCTCGGAAATGACCCATTAAGATTGTTGCTAATCGTATATTAAGTGTTGCCTACATACACAAGGGGATGTCAAGTTTCAACGAGGCGTTCTTTCCGAAACACGATGATGCGCGAATGTACTACGGAAATCGGGCTAGTTCGGAACCGCGAGGAAGGGTTGGTGGTTGGAAGTGTGGTGAGGGGTCGTGGCAGAATATCAGCGCATATCGCAATGCGTTGAAAGTGTTTGTATGAAGAGGAGCATAGAAGGGTCAACTCCGTGCAAATTGTGTGCGAAAAACATCGCAGATTTTTAAATTATTTGTATATGATGACCAGTGATGTCAGCACGTTAATAAACAATTTTCCTCAAAGGGTTCTTCGTTCCCAAAACACGTGAAAGCGCAACGTTTAAGCAATCGAGATGTCATACATTAGTGTCCATAGAGTTTACGTACGATCTTCTGTAATTTTAAAATCGCCAGACGACTAGTTTGGATAGATGCGATAACTTTATTTCTAGATATTTTTATTCGACTGCGTTTTGTTTTATATTTAATGCCATATCCTCCTTTCCTCCAGTCTTCATGGTACCTAGGCTGCAATTAACTGGTTGCAAACACCACCTGCATGGTAAAGGTGAACTAATACTTAAAGTATTGCTTTCGCCTCATGTTTCGAATAACCACGCGCACTCAACTTCGCTCCAGTAGCAAATTTTGGTAAAGAAATGACATTTGCAAGTGAACGTAGGGTTTAATTTGTATCTCCTTTGATGTGGGCACCTGTATAGAAATATTTTTTAAGATAAACAGAAAAAATACAAATACCTATACTTTTACAAATCCACAAGAATGAAGAAAATGAAAATTATGGAAAAGTTCATTTAAATGCATCGTAATGACAATTCTTTCTGTTAGTGCAACAATAAAGATAAGCTAATATGGAGTTTTTCTTAGTGCATTGCTTATAATTTTTTTAATACTTGTGCTTTTTCGTAATTCAGTGCTGAGAGCCATAACGCTTTTTGCTATTGCTGGAATGGGTTAATTTTTTAGGAGCTAATACAAACTTGAAGGCTTCTGCATCAGAGAATGTGTATGCTTACATTTCGAGTTTTGTAACATTCCGAGATTTTTTCGAAAAAGGACAATTTGTTGTTGACTAGTCTCAAATATCCTAATTTAAAATACAAATTAATCACCCCTGTTTAGTCAAAGGCGAGAATTTCCGTGCGCTAGTTCCCCGAAATGCATAAAAATTCCTTGGTTCAAATAAACACCAACAGGTAATACTGATGCCCTACTGTTACTTCGAATACAAATAATTTGTATTGATAAGGTTTATTTTACAGTCATAATTGATAGTTCAGTAAAAATGAAAAACGTGTTGCTGAACAAATGGCTCAATTAAAAATTAAGTGTAAAGTGTATTCTTACTTTTACATACACATAAGGCAGTATTGCAACTATCTGGGATTTTTCTTTAGTCCTCATTCCTCCGAAGTTGTTCCATCACACTTAAATTTGTATAATCCAAGTATCAATGTTGTCTCCAAACATGTCAGATCTGAGATCCATACCTTGCAGCATTAAAAATTCTCTCGTCAATCACGTTCACACGGAATGTGAATTCTTTAATCCGTCGTCCGCAGTCTTGCTTGCGGATAAAATGTAGCTTTCATTCCCCATACATGCCACATAGTGTTTTACTGGTTTTGACAAATGAGTTAATAAAGAATTCTAACATTTTGAGTGTGTGCAAAACCTTACGCAGATAGGCCTGTTGTGCTGGGCTTTGGGAGAAAAGATGCATTTGAAAAGAACATTTGTCACATGTCAGGAACATTCAGTGAAATAATCCATACCTGGGTTAGTTTCGTATTTCATTATTTTTTCGTATGGATAGATATTGTTCTAAAATGTAGCAAATTACTTCCTCTAAAACATGTCAGAACCCACAATTTGCGAATCCCTGATACACAAAAATTGATTTAGGGCAAAATGCCCGTCCGTCTGGTGTGAACATCACTAGCTCCTAAACTATTCATAGGATTTAGCCAAAACGAATATTCATCGATCTTTCTGGATCAGCATGAAGACCTGTAATTTTAAAAAGTTTTCTGTAAATTAAAGTTGCAAATTTTGTTGGACCCCCTTGTTCAATTACATTATTGTAGATAGATTGTCGGGTTCATTTTTGAAAATATTTTAGTAGCTTTCGCGGATTTCCCAGTGAAGTATGGGCAATATTTAAAAAATAAAATAAAAACAAGATTTTCTATAAAACGGCTTCATTTTTTTTCTTCAAAATCTTGTATTAGAATACTGCTAAATGGACTGAATTAGTGCTATTAATGCTAGGTGTCATTAAGAGCCATTTTGACACTATCTTTTCTATTTTCAAAAACAAATTACACTGATATAATAGTATTTTGATGTCTTTTACGTCGTTAATATATACTTTAAGGGCGTTTTTATACATTATTGCATTTGAGAGTACAAGTGTTTCTAATGACGGTTTTATGAAATTAGTTGAAAAGGGAACAGTTTTCTTTGGAATTGAGCTCAATTGTGCATTTTCAAAAAACGCTCAAAAGACTTTTTTCAAAAATGGCTCCATTTTTTAAAATTAGCATATAAACACGTGTTTCATTCCTCTGATATTGAGATTATTTCAATTATTGGGGAACCAAAAAACTGAGAAAAGGTGAAAAAATGTCTTTTAGGCGCCAATAGATAGAAACTGTAGAGGGTGGAGACAAAATCGGAAAACTAATCGTGACTAGAGAGATTAGAAAACTAACTAGAACGAGAAAGTCTCTGTCAGTCTGTAGCGCCATTAATTTACTTTTTCAAGTACTACTTAGGTAGCAAAGAGAAAGTATTGATGTGACAAAAAAGGCTATTTTTCGACAAAAAATCGTGTTGTGGGGCTTTGATACTGAAAATGTTTAATCCTGTTCCAATATGAATTTACTGTCGCTAACATGTCCTGTTGTCAGAATTCACATTGTTGCGTCCTGGGACACCGAAAATTGGTTTATGACAAAACATCTGTCTGTCCGTTTGTGAACAACGCCATGGAGTAATATACGTTATGTTGAGAAAAATATGTAATGCGGAAAAACGGCGATTTTTCGACAGAAAAACTCCTATTGTGAGACCCGGATACAGAAAAACTGGATAAACCGTGTTATAATTTGTAGTAAATTACTTCCTCTAACACATTATGTAGTCCTATTTCACAAACACTTAGCCCTTGATACTGGATTTTCTTCAAAACGTCCGTCTGCCAGTCCTGTCTGTGAACGCCTCTAGCGCCTAAAACATACGTAGGAATTTTTTCAAAATGGATATTCCCCGGTCGATCTGGCTTGAGTCGAAGCTTTGCGATTTTGAAAACATTTTTTTCCTTAAAATTGGGATGTACCTTTTCAAAATTTTTTCAAAAATAGCTCCATTTTTTAAAAAAATTCTAGTAAGAATAGAGTAAAATACATTTATAAAGATGGCGTAGGTCCGATTTTTACTGTTAACTCTGAATTTTCGAAAATTTCAAAAGTTTAAACTTTTTTCGTCTTCTTACAACTACAAAATTGAAGACAGATTTTTCGTTGAAATGAAATTTGTTGTCCATAAGTAGTTCTTCCATTAAGGTCATGTACTTTTTTTTGAAAATTTTAGTTTTCGCGCAATATTGCGTGTTAATTTAAAAAAATAACTAATATTTTCTCAAAACGGTTCCATTTAAAAAAACAACTTTTGGTAGGTATAATGCCAAATGTCCTCTATGAGATGGAATAAACGCCATTTTTCTATATTCTTTAGTTTTTTCAAAACTTTAATTTTTTGGCTAGTCTCCAACGTCGTTAATATTTACAGTAGCGGCGATTTGTTCAGATTATGGCATTTACGAGTACCTACGTGTTCTTTAAATTATGTCTTACAAAGTTTCTCGAACAGAACTACTCGTTACTTGGCCTGCTCTTGGGGATCTTTCAAGCAGGCGCTCCCCCCTCCCGCGGCCTTCCCCTAGGTGTAATTCTCACGTTCTTTACGTCTTCAGTCTCATTTAAATATATTAGAACTGTCTGGTTTGGAGAAAATGAGATCTCTTTAGGAAGGGAAATTGCCGGAAACCTACTAGTGTTCTTTTGCATGGCACAAGCGAGACATGCTCACTATGGGGATTTTTCGACTTTCGAAATGTATGCACCTCAGCCGGGATCGAACCCGTGCTCTAGGGGTTCAGAGGCCAGAAAATTAACCACTCGCCCACCGAGGTGCTCAGATCACTTCGTGACACAATGTCAATAAATACGTATATACAAGCAATAGTAACTGTGAATACATTTCAAGTATCGATTTTTTTTTTTTTTTAAATCCATGATCGCGATACTTGCTGACAGACCCACCTCTCATTTCTTGCGCCCAAGTCGACGAATAGGGAATCCTATCTCTACGCTTTTCTGTTCGTCAAAGAGGCCTCAGTAATGATGAATAGAAAACTGTCGGCCTGATCAGGGAACTCAATCACCGAACACAGGGGACTCAAACATCGAATTGGAACTTGATAGATATTCTCGATAGCACTAATTGTCTGGTTTCCACGTACGATTTATGAGACATTCTCATTTCACATTCGATTTAATATATTATTATGCCACTTGACTGCAAAAAGGACTAGTTAATTAATGCTTTCAGTGGCTCAGTTAAAAAATAATTTCTGGCTTTTGGTGTTACCAGCTACCACAAAAACCGGATTTTTTTAAAAAATTGAGCCTTTGCCACAACTGCACTCTGAGTAACACGGAACATAGTGCGTAGCGGCTGGGCACTATGCTTGTTCCGCATGTCTCAGGGTGCAGTTGTGGCAAAAGCTAGCTAGTTACCTTTGTTTTGGACTCCTGTTTGGGAGGAGATAATTTGTGAAGCTCAAAATTATATGGCACACTGAAAACTACTATGTCGTTACTCGATTGCTGTATGTTTGTTATTCTTCACATTGCTCGTGAATAATTAGAATGAGAAGATATTATTTATTAATATTATGAGCTATAAAAATATTCACTCAAGGAGTCCGAAGAGAACCCTCGGTATAATTTATATGCAAACTAACAGTTTGTGCGATTGAAAGTGTACCATATGCATATCACACGCTATTATATCCAGGAAATATTTTCTTGAAGAACATAACTCCAGGTATCTCCCTCAGCGGGGCACCGCCTCTGCCGAAACGAGCTCTAAACTCCGGACATGTGTGGAGTGCGTGAAAGTGAAAGAGGGGGGCAAGGAAAAGAGAAAATATCGCGCGCGAACTGACACCTGTTTCGTAGGGTGCTGCTTCGACATTTGTCTACACAGGAAAAAAATATATCGATTAGAGCAGCCTGCTGCTAGAATTCTCATTCGGACTGGTTGAATCCGAAAATCGGTCTCCTCGGAACTCGAGGACCTCCCGGTCAACGATGCAGAGGCAAAATATGTTGCAAGTGAGCTGTCAAAGCCGGTCATGTCGTTCATTGGTCATTGTAAACTGGCTGAAGGTGATGACTTTTGTGTTCTAAACTGACTGAAAGTCTGACTCCGTGATGGACTTCTGTAGTTCTCCCTCCTAGGCGCTACTTAACTACATTAGCACCTTTAGTTGTTGACGTCTTGAGTTTCCACTCGAGAGTGTGACCTTGCAAGCAGTATCGTAAAGCTTTGCGAATTGCAATGAATCGTAAAAGGGCTTGAAGTTTTTTAAGCTTAAGAGCATAATTTTTATGCGTAAAAAAAGCATAATTTCTGAAATAGGCAGAATAATATGTAATATAAAAGTTGCTTTTTAAAATAAAGTTTGACTTCAAGCTGTTTTACTTGCTCACTCTTACGAAGGGACTTCGTAAGAAGAGAAAGTTATGTAATCGCGACGGAATAGCTTTTATTGCCCGGCCGTATAAACACATTACAGTGAAAATAATGAAACGAATAGTTGCTGTTTATAAATTACTAAACGCTGCTGAAAAGCTTTAATAAGCATAAACGTGAAAGGGAATATTTTCTTTCTATCCCTTCAGGCAGGTAGTAACTGGGGTTCCCGAGCGGTCACCCATCCAACGGCCCCGTGGGCTCGTACTTTCTTAACCTCGCTTACCTGACAGACCCTAGCCAACCAGAACAGTTACGAACGATGGCTGCCGACGTGTGGCTACCAACGGCATTTCTACCATTAGATTAGAATAACACACAATTATTGAAAATCAAAAAAATACTAAACATGCATTTATATAGCGTGTAATAGTATATACGATGTTGATTTATCACTATTCGCATGCTCTCTATAACCATTTGAATTGGTCAGTTTGCTGAGAACGAGTGCTTACTAAGCAGTGTTAAATGTGACGACATGAAATGTAGATCTCGACGAGTGATTTATCTCCGAAACAAGTATAGTACCACTGACAATCACAAACAACTCTTTGTTCATTCACTCACGATTTTCAATTGTCTGATTTACTAAACGAAACTATATCATGTTTAGTGAATCTTACCTCACGAATAATTGTATTTACTGTATGATCGCTTACTAAACATGTAACTGAGCGGATAGGAATATGTTAATTGGTTCAATGGCTAATCGAAATTGTGGCATCGCAGATCGAGGTTAGCGGAAATTTCCACCTCGAGAGTATTTCTATGAAGCAAACTTGAAAAGGTAGATTGTTATTTGAGACAATTGTCAGCATTGAAAGAAGTTCAGAAACTCGCAATGATGTTTGGAGCACTACTGTCAGTCTACGAAACAAGGTTATAAAAAGTTAAAATAATTAAATTCGAACGTGGTTTATCATTGGAGAAATAGGCATTTTTAGGTCCTGTAGATTTTTGTTAAATAATAAACATTTATTGTTATATTGTATATTATTTGTGTACTGTAGATATGGTACTATACAATATTATTGTTTAAATAATTACATAATTGGAACACAAGTAAATATTTAAATGGTTGTGAGGGGATGTGTTTTAAATTTTCCGAAGTTGTACAAACTTAAATTTGAATAACTGTAATGTATTCAATGAATAAAGCTTTCGTAACGCGCATTGTTTTCGTAATATGTGTTCTCAAAAGACCAGTTTTTGGATTTAAGAAATTGTTTGCAAGTGAATTTAAGAAATAGTTTGCAAGTACCCTTATATGTAGGATCTTAATTTCGATTGCGATTTCCCTCGTGTTTAAACGCTCTTTCGAGTGAACGCTGGACGGTCCTCGATCGCTTGTGGTCTGTAAATATTTGATTCCTCCCAAACGTCGCATAGTTTATAATATTATAATTGTAAACACATTATTTATAAAAATTATTTCTAGCAGAAATACTCCGCGTTGCTCGGGTATTTATTTTTCCACAATCGACATTTAGACAAGTTAAGAAATAAATTCAATCTATAGTATATCCCCGCTCTGCCCTGCGCCACTCTGCCCAAACCCACCTTGCTCTTTCCCACAGTCTTTGCTCTGCTCTGCGTTGCCAGGCCCCTTCCCTGCCGCATTACCTTTAATATAAGATAAAATAGGAATTTGAAAAAAAATAATTAAAACATTCAGTGAATAGCTCATCGCAATAGGTGTGGCCGTTTCAGAAATTAACCCAGACAAACGGCCATGATAGACAGAAATCGTAAAAACAGTGAAATTGGTTTTTATGTAATCTAAATAATAATGTGGTTATAAAAAGATGATAATGATGAGACCGTAGAATAACGTTACCGCCCGACTCAGGAGACTCCGATGCCCGTCGATCCGCTTGCCTGGCTACTCAACACTGGCGGCGTCGCAGAAGAAACAAAACCCTCGCTTACCTGGTTTGCCCTAGACTTAAACGTATGGTTTGGTCAGGGGATGAAGGAGAACGTACGGGTTCCAATAAATTAAAAAGCGAGAAAGAATTTAATTTAAATGTGAGTTTAATGATCATAAAGAGGAAGAAGAGATTGAAAACAAAAATTGCTGAACTTTGACTAAATTAAGAAGACGAAAGAAAGAAAAAAGAAATTACACGATATTACAAGGTTGACATATATCTCCGCTCTCAGTCCAACTTACAGTAAAATGTGTACTTCACGGTTGCACCCGGAAGACACCCAGGCGAAGGCCCTCGGAAGTTGCAGGTTCCTGGAAGCTTGAACTCGGCGGAGGGCGCGAGGTAGCGCCTGCGTGCCACGCCCTTCGTCATTCCTCTTGCTCGGCCGGGGATTCACTGAAGGCGCGCCCGGAAATGCGCTCGTCGGCGAACGAAATAGATCGTCCACGGTCGCTACAACTTACGCTTTGCCCGAGAAGTGGGCTGGTGACCCTTACTCCCTCGTAATTTTTTGTAGCATATAATAGGGAGTTTTAGCGCCAGGCGTAAGGAGACATCCTTAAACGCTATTGATCACGTGGCTAAGGACTTTATACGGTCATAATGAACAACGTTCAGAAGAGTTTTATCAATTGCGACATTGCGTTATGCATTATAACAAAAGAAATACTTGAAGCGTTGAACAAAGGAAGTTGCATAATATATTAGAGTGTCTAGGCTAACGGTGAGACTTTTAAACCACGATACGGGACAAGAGTATAATAAATGTACATTGTGTTCGGAGTTTTAGATTTTGTGGCCCTCTGCGATGAGTATGCTCTCTGAAATGTTGAATCAACTCTTCTTAAGAACGTAGGAAATATTTTCAAACAGCGTTCATTATGAGAGTAAGACATAACCTATCTCCAAGATATGATTTCAATTTCTTTTTCGCGAATTTCTTTCCTTAGGTCTAAGATAAGACGTTATGACTTCAAGGTCCGTCACGTGACTGTTAGTGCATAACGTCGCTACCTTACGCGTGGTGCCAAAACTCCCTTATGTATTACCCGCTTACACCAGAGGGGCTGCGCCGTCGGAATGCCAAGTGAATTTTACGGCGGCGGCGCAGCGGTCGGAGCGGTAGGCCGTCGCGGATACCGTGCATGGGTGATCGCGATTGGCGGTATACAGCGTTGCACTGCAGCACCGGGGTTCCGGAACAGCGTGACCGGAGATGAAGCCGGAAAAAGCGTCCGATCGACGGCGAAATCCGGTAACAAATCTGATCTACGAGTATTTGGTATAAAGGCTCTCTTGCCTCCCACGTCTCGAGGGCCCTTGCCACTCTGATCATAGGTTTCGAATGACGTGGGTGGCGAACACGCATTCGGTTGCAACCACGGCGTCATGTGATTATCACTGCTTGCGCCGGACAGAGTTCAATCCCGGACTTCTGGGTTTGAAATGAATAAAATTCTATTAAATGTGTGCTGCTGGTTACGTAGCGCATTTCGCTACAATAGATACTCTAATTTTATTTATATAAATAATTATCATTATTTCTAATTTCGAATATAGAACGCTTAAATTGGTTTCGTTCGATTCTCAGAAAAACTGAAAAAATTACAAAAACAAAGAAAGCTTTGATTTTAATTGAAAAAAAAAAACACGCAAACATTTGGTTACGTTCATCCATGATTTCTCATACCTTATGTTACGATTATATTCTCATAATCAGTGCGCTACTGCTTACGACTCAGCTGACGTGAAGCGGCGAGGAAAGAAGCTTCAGGATCGTGTTGCGGTTTCAAAACAGCCAATTTTTGCTGCTGTACCCCTCAAGTTATTCCCTAAGATTATGACTTAAGTGTTATGCGTCGGTTAAATAAAAAATCTACACCAGGTTGCAACCAACTTTTCTAAGGAACTTATGTTATTGATATTATTATTATTATTATTATTATTATTATTATTATTATTATTATTTTGATTTTGGTCACGAATTGGCCATGTAAGGACCACGCGAACGTGTAGTTGTACCCACCAAGGCCCAGTCATATTTTTGCTGGGGGTATACACGTGACTTATTGGGGAGGTCAGCATTTCTATGCTGAGTCCATTTTTACATCCCAGGGTTGTTAGCCTTGGAAGATGAGGTATGGAAATGATGATGGATGAAATGGACAATCACAAACATACAAAGACATACACAAACACAACCTAGCCCGAGGCGGGACTCGAACCCGCGATCCTTCGGTCCAAGACCGCCACGGCTCTTTTGCTTTAGCGATTTTGGCTACACGGATCGGATTATTATTATTATTATTATTATTATTATTATTATTATTATTATTATTATTATTATTATTATTATTATTGGTTGTATCCCTCGGTACGACAAGGTTGTTCCGCCTTGAAATATGAATTATGAGGTGATGGGATGATGAAGGGTGAAGGGACAATCACAAATACGACCATGCCTATGCAGGACTCGAACCTGTTCGTGACATTTGAGGGAAAATGCTTTTAAAATCATGAGAACGATATCAGCATATAAATAAAATCACGAATTTCATTTCACTTACATTTTTAGAAGGGTCCTATTGGAAGATCATTAGGTGTAAATCAAAACCATTGTGTTTTGGTTAAATATAATCGGTATCCAAATCTTAGCCCGCGGGCATCTTGTGCATAATGTCAATGGTGGCACTAATGGACGTCAGAAGGAAATGATATATAGGAAGTGTAGTTTTCATTCTGCGAAAATTAGAAAAATATTTTTTAAGGAAATGTTACAGTCTAGTATATTCCAAATGGTTGGGAATTAACCAAGGAAAATTGAGTTTCTAATTAAAGAAAAGCAGCTGTGCCATGGAAACCCAAAAATTACTTGACGTATTATTGTACTGTTGTATTTTTGTATATAATGGTATTATTATACAGTTTGTAATTCAGGAAGGGAAGATAATTATTGCTTGTTACAAATTTTATTATTGGTTTCGAAAATCAAAATATCAGATATAGATTTTCTTTTCTTAATGTAAATTTAATTAAAGTTTTTTTCTAAATAAACAAAACAATTAAGAACAGCTAGTTGTCAATTAAATAATTTCTTCTTTCTAATTTTATTAAAATCACGGAATACAAAAAAACTAGTATTGTATGGCTCAAGTTTCCCTACAAAATTTTGAAAGTTGCCCTCTGTTAAGAGATAGCTTTAATTATGAGTCGTGTTTCGAAACGCATTGAATGTCGAAAAGTGCTGTTTATTGTTCATGAATAACGGTGGCAATGCATGGCTTGCATGTTTTGTGTTAACTGTTAGATCCATAATTCTGTCTCTTTGCAAAATATTCAATCTGAAATAGAAATATTTTCGCTTATAATGTATCGATTGTTGGTTGGGGACATAAAAAGGTTTATTTGCATCTTCTCAATGTTTGCCTAAAGTAACATTTATTTTTAAGTAAAAGTTACTAATCTATGGAAAATATAGTTTCCAGATTTAAACAGGTTGGTTCAAAAACATTCCGATGACTGACAACCTGGGCCGGTGAAGTAAACTTTGTTGAGGATAGCAAATAAAGAGTAGGTAAATGATTTAAATAGGAAGATGATTATGAAATGAGAAAATAAATCCTGTGATGTATTTGCCTTTCAGAGAAAATGTTTGGCACAAATGTGTCGAATACAAATGTGATCCCAACACATCATGAAAAATCATTTTCGAAGTACTGCATGATAGAAGGGCCTCCTGAAAACATAATCTTAACAAAAAATGTATACTCGTGTTCCTATTGCAAAATAAAACATGCAAATGTGGTTAATGTTTTTAATTTTCACATACCCTCTTTCTCTGGATAGCGAAAAGATGCGATTGCGATATCCATGTTTTTGTAATCAAATGCTGCATATGTGCTTATAAGAACTTTCTATGTTATGTTTGAATATATATTTTAGGAAGCTTTCATAAAATCTTTCTAGTCATGAACTTTCAGTTACGATATGATAACGATTCGGTTGCGTGAATTGAATATTGATTACAAGTATACCATCACTCGGTGAAGCAACACTAGAGATATCGATTTGTGTAACTAAGAACTTTGCACAACCTAGTTAATGAGAACGGTGCGTGCGAAGAGAATGAGCGTTATTTCTATAATTTTACGTTTTAATTTACTCGTCCCCATACTATACTTGTTTTTTAATGTGGCTTCTGTGGGTGGTATCTCCAAGGTGGAATTCGGCACGACTTTTTGCGTCTTTCTTGGTTCTGTCGCAAGATGTCGCACGATCGCGACCGTATCAAGCAGTGCTTAAGCACTGCGTGCGTATCAGCAAGTTCAAGCGACTCTAGCGGCAGGACTGAGAATGACGCAAAAAGTCGTGCCGAATTCCATCTTGGAGATACTACCCACAGATGCCATGTTAAAAAAAAACGAAGTATACGTTCTTGCGTAGAGTAGAGAAAGTATTGTAATGCTGGAGTGAAAAGAGGTGACCGAAGAAATCGTAAGTTTTTTGAACCGAAATTCCTGCTATTTGTGAATTACTCTAATATTATTTCGTTTTTCCAGACGCATCAACGGCTTTTGTTATTATTTTCATAAGTGTGATGCACGTTTTCATCATGGGGTGGACGGTGATCTCCCCCCGCTGAATGGTTAGATCCGACCTCGACTTGCGGGGGTTTTCTATATCTGGATATCTCCCACCAACTGGGCACCGCCCCAGACGGGAAAAGCTCTAAGCTCCCGACACGGGTGGTAGTGTAGTGTATGTAAGTGTAAGTCGTTGTTCGAGTAAGTAAGAAGTGAGGACATGACAAGGAATAGGAAGGAATGATCGTGCGCGGACAATTAAATTTAATGTACACAAGTTAACAGTCATACATTAAATCTACATTGATTTTAATTTAAGCATTACATTTAATGTACAGGTACATTAATCTCCCTTTAATACACAAGGTACCATTCATGTACACAAGGTAAAATTCATGTACAGCCGTACTTTAAATCTACATTAAATTTAATGTAATTTCTGACAGTTTACAGCTCCGGCATTCGCTTGGTGTTGGTCGGAGAAACCACGGAAAGCTACCGATCAGTTGCCGGCCACTTGAATTCTCCTCCAAACAGCGGCTGAATTCGTCCCAGCTATCTAGCTGGCGTCGAAAGTCAGCCACCATTGGGACTCTAAACCTAAGAGCTTCCGGTCAGAGGCACTGCAGTGACATCAGTTGATGCTCTGAGCTACCTCAGCCGGTTTCCTCTTAATACATTGTGTAGTCAAACCACTGTTTTGGGTCCTGGATTTTGAAATATTGTTTTATGCAAAGCGCCTAAACTGTTCTCAGAATTTTCACCGAAATTGATATTTTTCCATGGATCTGGCTGATGTGGCCTCTTGTGTTTGAAATGGATTTGGTACTTTACATAAATATCAACAATAGTTTTTAAAATTTGTTCCTTTTCTCTAATAGACCAAAGTACACTTATAAAAACGGCTCAGGGACGAATTTCGCTGAAATATCAGCATTTTCGAAAATTTCTGAAGTTATTTTTCAGTAAAATCGCTGAATTTTCGAAAATTGCAGACGTTCAACTTTTTTTACACATCTGGTACGTTCAGGAGTTCGATGGAACTCAGGAGTTCGATGTAGCGGATTAGTGATGTGCTTGTGGAACCTAAATAATTTGGTTCGAATCGGTCCAAACATTTTTATTGGGTTAAATTAGTATTATGTTACATGACCATTGAAAATAGTGCGAGAAGTTGTAGCACTAGTTCTTTGCCCCATATGATTCGCACGGCCGGCCATAGTAACTGCTTATCTCCCTAAATTAGTTTCACCGTTTTGGGTTGCGTCCTTCAGTAGTTTCGTTTCTCAATGTGTGAATAGTAAGTTACTGGAATATTTAGCCGGTGCATTTATCAACTTGGATTTTCGTAGATTGATTTTTTTCGTGTTTCCGGGCGCGTCAACTGCTTTGGTCATAGTCCCGTTAGTGCAGTGCATGTTTTTCTCAGGGAGATGGCGGTGATCGTCCCCCGTTGGATGGCGAGATCCGGCGCCGACCTAACCAGGACTCTCCCACCAGCGGGGCACCGCCCCAGCCGGGACAAGCTCTAAGCTCCCGACCGGTCTCCCGGAATGTGTGATAGTGTAGTGCATGTTAGTGTGTGTATGTGTAAGGGGAGAGGATAGGAGAAGGAAGAGGAAGGACAGATCGCGCGCGGTCCGTGGCCCGTTTGGTAGGGTACTGCTCCGGCATTCGCCTGGTGTTGATCGGAGAAACCACGGCAAACTACCGATCAGAGGAGCCGGCCGCTAGAATTCTCCTCCAGACAGCGACTGAATTCGACCTAGCTGAAAAGCTAATGTCGAAAATCCTGCCGCCGTCAGGACTCGAACCTAGGACCTCCCGGTCAGAGGCGCCGCAATGATGTTGCAGTGAGCTACCGCTCCCGGTTTGGATTTTCGTGCTCGTTGTGTTGACTTTGATCCACTTTAAAGTTCTAGTATGTGTAGCCACTCTCGCAGAAAGTATTAGTAGTTAATGATTAAATATCGGGTTATTATGATTGATCCTATTCTGTTCCTCTGGTCATACTCTTGTTGCGACACTCATATGTGTAGGCGTGCGTTATCGTACAAGAGCAAGCTTTGTGCACAATTCTTTTAGGATTGAACTTACGGGAAATGCTTCTTTAAGGCATTCAGAGTGTTTTTGTAAGAATTTGAATTAATGGTACTGCCTTCGGGCATAACATCAACATGAATGACCATCAATATCCCGGAAGACAGTGATCAGCATCCCGCCATCAGCTCGTCCCTGTGGCGGGATGCCCAGAGCGTGGGAAATCATGGAGGTCGCAATCTTCACTTTCTGAAGCTCTAAATCCCAAACGTCCAACGGTACTCCTGGTGACAGCGGAGATGCGGTGACAGCGGACAAGTGTTTGTGGATGTTCACAGTAGTTTCCTTCTCGCTGTTTGTAACGTACGCCGTCTACAGCCGCCATTTTAACAGTTCGTTAAGGAACTGACATCTGTGGGAGGGTGAACAACTACAACTGTCTACCATTATTATTTCATGAAGGGGGAAATGTGGGGCATTACTTTCTGACCGACCCTCGTAGAAGGGAACCAAGGGTTACAAACTTCACAAAAATGCTGTGAAATGGGCAAAAGAAACGCGTTGGAGTTTGGTAGAAACAGTTATTACAATATTTTCTGTTCCCCGAAACGGAAATTTATTTCTCTCTCAGATAAACGATTCGAGAAGCCACTGTTTTAAGTAATTTGACAATGCTTCCACAAAAATATTGGAAGAAACAGTAAACTGAGTATATTTGCAGCATTGCAGCTTGACGAAAGAAAAGCGGTGAATCAAATTATTGCTATTTTAGAAATGGGGTTCCTACAGTTACATGCTGTGAATAAAACCATAATGACGTTAAATGAAGACGAAATTAAGTTTTTACTAATTACACCGGTCAACACATTTTGGTGCCTCAGATGTTAAACTTTTCGTGGGTATTTCGATGTCACTGATTGCAAAAAATGCATTAGTTTTGCCCTATCAGCTCTAGTTTTGTAAATACAGAACTATCGTCATATACCCCACTTCCACAATTTTTTTTAAAAAATTGGGGAGCATCAATGAATGGCACGTGGACATAAAATATTTATTTTGCGGTGTTAATTTGTTGAAAAGTAAAATAAATTTGTTTTTATAAATGAAGTGCATTAATTAGAAAACTAAGTCACATCATTTCTTATCAAAATGTTTTAAAAATTCACAAAATCAACCATTTATTCAAGACCCAAAGAGTGTTTTTAAACGGATTTTTTGAGTGACAAATGCCGTGACAGAGTTGCTGCATATTCCAACAGTAGTCTACCATAATATGTCTCCCATTTTTCTTGGTGTCTCTCTTCCATTAGTGAAATCGTTCGCCTTACTTTTTTCTCTTGGAGGAAAGCATTCCAAGTGGCTCTGTAGATAATGGACCTTAATACTCACTTCAGCCAAGCTCATGGAAATTGAAAATCATTGTTTCTACTCATGGTGAAAGGTTTTCTGCTTTATGCTTTTCTAGAAAGTTTTTCACAACTAGAACAAAAGAAGACTAGGCACTCGATTCATTTTCGCCCATGGTTTGCCAGAAAATTTGAATCATTTACGAGCTTTCTTATCTGAGAACCATCAAAAATCCCTGGTTTCAGTTTCTCGTTGATGACTCCCGGAAATGTATGTAATATACACTGTAAACACAAACCTTCTCATCCCCAAAGACTGTAATTGATTCATCAATCCTAGCTCGATACGCAAGGAGAGAGAATAAGTTTCTCTCGAGCAAATAAAGGTAAATTGATCATATTGTTTTCCCCTACAACTATCTCTTTCCTCAGAGGCCAAGTTTTTCTCAACCAATTCTCACTGTTGACTCTGCTGTCTCACAAAAATATAAAGCATGTATAGTTTGTGCGGCCACTTTGTTAATCGAGAAGAAAATTCACTATCTTCAGATCAACACAAATTACCGACCGATGTTCATAATATTTAAATCTTCTTTTAAACTAAACATATTGTCTCGTACTTCTTTCATGCAGAATGAGTGACCAATTGTAACAGAGCCGTATTTGTTGCTGTTGTATAAGAGTACACACTTCAAAATTCTCCTTGAGCTGTCAGTGAAAAGTTGCCATTCATCTGACTTATATTCTGTAAAACCAATTTTTAATAAGACCTATATCGCTGTAGAACGCTAGGGTTTCTTCGTTCGTAAAGGAAGGCAGCAAATCCATTTCCCGCTGACGAAAAATGGTAATATTTGTCCCAGGTACATGCAAATTCTATTCTTCTAACCGAGAGGCGAGTAATTCAGAGGCGGTTTTGGAGAGATTAAGTTCTCTGACGAGGCTATTCAGTTATTTTTGGTTGAAACATTTTGGTCTTGATGAAGTACTTAAAAATCACAATAACTATTTCCATTTTCATAAGACATTTTCACATTGAATATTTGTCGTCGGTGAGCTCTTCTAAAAGATGGAATGATGGAACAGATTTGAGTGTGACAGATCCGGTCTCCTAAGTCTAGGTCAGGATACGTCCATTTGCTACAATTGTTTCGATTAACGCTATTGACGTTGGCAAGACAAATAACAACCATTAATATGGTTTTAGGTTCTCTCCAAACCATCGGTGCGCCTAATTTTAAACAGTTCTCCAAAGGCACGCAGACTAGTGCGGAGGGTTGCGTTCTGTTTCTGAAGGATCCCACCTTCACGCCCAATCAGTCTGACTCCCGTACGTGAGTTTGTCTGGCCTACAGAAAATCAGTCCTACTACTTTTTGATCGCACCTTGTACTTCCTCTATACTGCGTAAATGGTAAGCGAGAAGAGTGCAATAATGCAATAATTTAGATTCGCCTTTTGTATAAAGGTGACTCCATACATTCAGCAATCGGCAAATAGCAAGTAACCCATCTACATTACTGGGGATTCGGCGAGCGATTGCTCGCCCCAATACTGAGTCCCAGATATTATGATTATGAAAATGTAAATTTAGGTTTTAAAAATGTTTAATTTGACGTTTTGAATTTTTTTTTAAATTTCATTTAAGAAATTACTGATTTAATGAAAAAATTACAACATGTTATATATCATACAATACTAGTTATAACTACATAGTATAAAGTACCTAGCGTTGCCACAGGGTTTTTTACAACCATTTATCAGAAAAGAAGAGTAATTTAATTTATGTTCTAATTGTACATTTGACAGTCAGTGAATTTATATTATATTAAGTTTGGTTTTTGTTTTATTAATTGCGTTCTTACGCACTGTTCCAAGTTTCGGTAGGATGCTACATTTTAACGGTTAAATCTGGTTTGTTAGACATGAGTTGGTCTATTCACGTACCGAAGGTGTCGAAACGTCTAGGATATGAGAATACACCCAACGCTTGCATTCTTCCATCGATCTGACTGATGTCGTGGCCCCTTGAATTGCTTGGAACTGAATTGAAACTGATATTTGATTGGACGGGGGGGATTCTTTACATGAAGTCTCATCTACATTTTAAACATTTGCTCAAAAAGTTTCCAAATTGTTTCCTTAATTCCTCCTCTGATAGAGCAAAAGACGTTTAAACAAAAGGTGTATGTGGCATTTTCGTTGAACTCCGTGAATTTTAGAAAATTGCAAAAGTTCACAAATTTTTCGGCTTCTTCTTACAACTTCTATAATGAAGGTAGGACTTTTTTACTTAATATAATCTGTTCATCTAAAGAGATCATCAATTAAGGCCATGGTAATTTCTCGAAAAAATTAGTAGATTTTGCGTGAAATAGATGGTAAAGAAAGTGATGGTTCCATTTTCGACAAACTGTATTTTCGGATGTAGCAAACAAAAAAAAAGTATCTTTGCAAAAGTACAATATTGATGATAGAAGTTTTTTTTGTTGACTGAAATCTGTTTTCAAAAATTAGTTCCAAAAAGGCCAAGTACAATTGTTTACAAATATGACTAGTTTAGCGTTTAAAATTCTTAGAATTCTTTGTTGGTTGGTCGAAATGGTGGAACAATAAGAGGCTTTATTTATTTAACCTTAATGTTACAAGATCTCTACGTTCAATAAAATGGTACCTTCAAGTATTATAGTCAGGAATATCGAAAAAATAGAAGTCATTGGCTTAGTGAAACAAAATTAGTTTTCGATGCAAGAACAACATCGGCACCAATAAAACCTTTTTTAAAACGGGTGTAGGGGTGCTACAAGCCCCATAAACACTCCATTTTCGGCCTTTTTTTCTCCTCTACTTTTTACAAAATAACGAATAAATATTATTTAATGTAATTTTTATCAACAGATTTTTGTGGTGGTGCCTATATTGTTCTAATACATTGATCTATATTGTTGGAATACATTTCACACAACAAGACGATGCTCAAATGTTGATTTTGTGATTATTTCATGCTTTAAAGGAATTAATTTCGTATAAACGTTTCTTTTGTGTTCCAGACAATATTTAAACGATAATAGGTTGTGTTCTTATTTTTAAATGTTTAAACGATTTGTGTTCTTATTTTTATGCATTCATCAGGATGGCCTTCAGTTTTGGATGTTTAATTTATACGTGGAATTGCCCTTGTTTGTATAATGTACAAGAAATATTGTAACAGTTTACATTCATTGATGTTTGTTTCCTTTGTAAAAATAGGGAAAGTACTGTTCGTGACTATCGAAATAATTTCAGATATGCACCGGAGGCGCTTCGTTTGAATTTGTTGGGTGGTTGAAGTGTTAGTAGGGCAGAAATTACAATATTATAATATTACGTACCGTTCCTAATAATGCTAGAAAGTATGTGCTCTTGTTGCTCCCTCTAGTAAGTAAATTCCTCTTCCCCAGTATCGTAGAAAACATTCTATTCCAAAATACGGTGCTGATGATACGGTCACCATGATTTTTGATGTCAGTTTGAATAGGCATTGCTACGTCATTGCTTTAAGTAGAATCGGGTCAAAAAGCTTCATGGTCATGGCCGGATTGATTATTTCCATTAATCGTGATTTTTATATCCCATGCTTCCGTTGCGACACATACACAGATACTCTTCTGATTGTTTTCTGCCGACCTATCAGCTATTGCACAAATGTAGCCTATCTAAAATTGTAGGTCGATAGGTCTGTACTTTTTGCGTGGAGCTTAGATAACTTCTGCATCTTTACACGATTAAGGCAGGAACATAAAAATTGTGTAGAAACGATTTAACGCGCACGTTCTATAAAAACACACGCACGTTTTTTTAGAGTTTTTCTTATAGAGTGTAATTTCCAGTCCTGTCTTAAAAGAAACAAATTTCGTATGGTGATGCGATTAGATAATTGACGTGTGTTCAGAAACCTAGCACAAACTTCGTGTTGTTTTTAATTATGACGTGCAAGATAAAACTCCCATTCACATTGAATGTTTGTTAAATATTCATTGCGAAGAACCTGGAAAGACTTGAACAAAAATATTTGCAAACGTTTGCCGTGTTTTGAGCTGCATTTTCTGTCTCATGCATTTACTTCGCTCGTGCATAAAAATACTTCCGCATTTTGATGTAAGAACGTAGACTAGTGAGTTTTAATCTACGATCACATTGCGATTAAACATTTCATGACCATGGAGCCGAGCGAATACTAAAATTTAAAATATCTGTAAAACGGTATATTTCATTACAATACAGAAATTCCGACGACAGATTGAATACAGGATCTTCACTGTGTAGCATTTCGCCTTCTGATCTGAAATTTTCGAATGAACTACCCGGTTGCCAATTGTGGAACAAGCGTTGAATTTGAGACATCTAATAGCCTGTGGCTGGAAAAGATCTGATTATTGGTACTGAACTGAGTAAACTGCACTACAAAAGTGGGGTTCTGGGATGGCAAGGGTACCGCAGCTGTCACTGTGCCAATAATTTATCGAAACAAACGGCTGAATTGTTCTTTGAATTACTCGCAACCTATCTAGTTTTCGAATCTAAGTAGTAATATTTGCTCGGCGATGTGTATCAAATTATGCATCACCTGGGTTTGGAACTTCATTTCATACTTGGATGATCATCACGGAAATTAAAAGAGAATATGAATTTGTATTTAGTAAGCTGTGCATCACTGATCACTAGCCATATGAAGTAATAACATTTTCATTCTTTCAAATAATAAATGTATATTCCAGTACCCACGAAAACGAAATTGGAAACCTCAATAGAAAGTCCAAAAGTCTCATCTTACAGATTTCAATATAGAGTAAGAAGCGCAACATGCATCTGGGTTTTAAAGAGACTAGAATTTACAAATTATGTACAGTGGTTGCGTGTGTTGCAACGTAACGTGTATTGCAAATTAATGCCCCTGGTGGGATTTGAAGGATTTGAACTCACGACCCTTCAGACACGAGGCAGCTACAGCCTAACAATCTCGGCTACCCAGGTTTGATTTACTTTCTCGCTAATGCTTACGTAGTATACAGAATGTATTGAAATGCTCTGGGGAAAAATTGCGAATTTTCGACAGCAAAATTATTATTGCTGGGCCCTGGTAACGAAAAAACCTATAAATCTTGTCCCTATGCATAGTAAATATCACTTCCTTTAACCATTTCAATCCGACTGTAGCCTTATGGCTACATCATTTCCTTGGTCTGATTATACCGCTTAGATATTTTAACAAATAACCGCGATTTCTTTGCGTTTATATGACTTATTTCAATAATTTTACACATAGATCATAGGATGTACATTTGTTTTGTGGATTTCAGGAGTTGTTTTTTCTTTAGTGCGCGTACAAATGTTATTCACGACACTGCAGAAGCCAGTTTTTGATGAACTTTTCACATCGATGGGGAATTTCTGAGATAAATGTAGTTTCCGCTTTGAAGAATAGGGTTTGTTTACAGTACAGATTATCACAATATATGAATTTATGTAAAAGCTTGGGAGATATAATTAGAAATGTGTTGTTGCCCAATGGCTACAACGAGTACATAAAGCACACATAATCTACAAATGGAGGTTCGTTCATTTCTATCGTAACTGTGTTTAGGTAATGATATAAACCTAATTTGAAGCAACGATGTTTTTTATTGTAATAGAGGCTTGAATAAATGTGTAAATGGCAAATAAACCCACTAATTTGGACTCTTCTTTGATGTAGCAATGAGTATGACAATAGTGGATGGTAAGGCTGTCCTTACCTCCTGGAAAAATATTGTTGAGTCATCACCATTCAATCAGATACCGAATGAAAATAATGAAAATCTCGAAATGCACGATAACACACTATATAATCGAGGGAAACATGATGATCAAAAAATTAGGAAAGATATATCATGTTTTAGATCACAACTAATATAAATAAATTCAAAGGTTGATCATTTGTTTACATCTGTTTTCGACCTAGCGAAAGAGAAAGCAAAATTACAGAAATGAAATGATTTGACTTGACTGTTTCAAGTTATAACTGAGATTTTAGTACGGCAGAAATTACAATATTTCAATATTACGTAACCATTTCCGATAATGCGAGAAAGTATGAGCTGTTGTAGCGCCTCTAGTTGTGATCCTGTAAACATACAGGCGTGTAAAGTTTCTGCAAAATTGGTACAACTAAACTACGGGCGATGATAAAATACTTTGTTGTAAAAGATTTAACTCCAGCGGACATTAAAAAGTTGAAAGATTGTTCTCCTTTGTTTTTGACGGTGAAAAAGTGAGCTGCTGAATTCAAACGTGTCTGTTAATTATTTCGAGACGAGCGCTCAGAACGTCCAAAAACCTCGACTGAAATTGTGACAAAAATGCACAATGCCGTGCTTGGTGATCAGAGTTGAAAGATTCGTGAGCTAGCTGACATGGTAAAGATCTGGACAGGCCGAGTACACTACGTTGTACTCGAAGTTTTGGGTATTTCGAATCTTTCCGATCGACGAGTACCGTGTTTGTTGACAATTTGACCACGAACTCGCTCGAATGAACATTGCTCAAGTTTGTTGAGACGCAATCCCATTACGTTTCTCCGACGTTTCACATTAGTAGATGAAACATGGATACGCCAGATAGAAGGTAGCTGCAGTGGTGGTTGATTGCCGCACGAACGAGGTTGTTGCAGACATTCGTCATTCCTAGGGCCGGACTTTCAGATAAAAACATATTTTTTCCCTTTAATCTTGAGCGGTTGAAGTTCGGTGGAAATTCAATAAGCGCCCAATGGTTTTCGTATACCCAATTGCACATCAACTAAAAAATAAATACTTTGATTAAGTTGTATAAAAATAAATATTTTCGTCGAAGCAAATATTACATATTTCGGGCAATTTTAGGGGGATAAATTAATGTTTTGAGTATTTTCACGTTTAATACTTTGTGTAAACACGTAATAAATACCTCGGTGACTGAAATCCATCACGGGCTTGAGAGGCCCTGCTCCACATGGCGGTGCTGGGAATCATTTGCAACACAGTAGAAAGAGTATGGGATAATACTAAGAAGAAGTTCGGCTTGTATCGTACGCTAGGACATCCGGTTGTAGCTGAAACCCAATTCCCTCGATGACGCTCGCTGGAGCCTCCCTTCTTCTGTTAACGCTTGTAGATAAGTTCATTCGAAGATCGATCTTCTGAGCATGCACAGTTTGTTTCGCATCACTTTTGAGCATCTGCGCAGTCGCAGAAGATCGATATTAAGTCCGCTAAGGCGGACACGAACTCTCTACTGGAGTAGAATGTATGTATGTGTGTGTGTATGTATGTGTGTGTGTGTGTATGTGCACGCCGTAGCTATTGATCTAGCACTATCGATCTTCTGGGCATGCGCAGATGCATAAAAGTGAGGCGAAACTTGAATTGCGAATGCGCAGAAGATCGATAGAGTTTGAACGTTCGAGGGTGCACAAACACTCTATTAGAGACAGTGCACGCGATAGCGGACAGCGCTATCGATCTTCTGCGCATGCGTAGGTGCACTAAAGTGATGCGAAACACGAACTCCGATTATTTCGGTCCTTCGGAAATCGCATTATTATAATGAGGGTTTGCTGAATTTCCAAATTTGAGGAAATGGTTGGCTTGCCTAATAAAAGATACACTTCAAAAGTGATTAAAACTGAGACAGGTACCTGTTTTGCTGGGTTGAACAAATCTTATTTTACGGAGGGTATTAAAAGGTTGAAAAGATCGTTGGATTATTATTTAAAAGGTGACCACGTTGAGAAATTTAAAAAGTCTTGAAAATGATTTTTTTTCTTCAGTGAGGTCGATAACCTTCAGAAATTCCCCGTGTATAAAACAGGAATTAACACACACACACGCGCGCGCAGGTGGAAATCAAATTTTTAAATGCGGAAAATAGTTTTAGAGTGTGCGGAACTTGCCTCGTGCTTTATTCTGAATCGTTCTCATCCCTTTTTTCTGACAACTTCAGATCGCAGCTTCACCAGAGCTTTTTGCTCGTGTCTTTTTGAATTGCCTTGGAAAACCCGAACGCGCTATTCAGTAGTTTGGTCCTCCCTCCCCTCATCACAGTCGTCAAATGTTCGCCTGGTTATTGACCCGCCTTGTGGCCACCACGCACCTGTATTGAAAACGAGGGGGCAGTGCAGCGCCCGGCACGTGCTCGTTACAGAGAACGCGTCTTGCAACAAAGATCAAAGCAGGGAAGGGGGAGGGGACAGGTATAAAACGGAGGGAGTGAATCACTGGCACCAGCCACGCAATCGCACTGAAATTGCCGCCCCCCGCCCCGCGTTGGGTCGGAGCAGGGGCGAGGCGGCGGCCTATTGTGGGGCCACGTGTGTGCACCCCCCTTGCGCGGCATGACGCGCGCACGTGTCATTCAGTCATGTTTGGGAACAAGGCGCCGGCGGCATGCTACACCCACGCTCTCCCACGCGTCCGCCCCCACAGTCCTTCGGCGCCCGCCCGCTCCTTCCTCACCCTTCCCGCAACCCCTCCTCGCTGGCCCTCGTTCCCTCCCGACTAGCCCGTCTTATCCCATCCCATCCACTTTTGCATCTCCTCGACGTTTTTATCTGCCCCGCCTTCGGCTCATGCCTTCTCCCCCGGTTAACATGCCAATCTATTTGCTTGCCCGCGATCGAAATTGAGGGTACTTAGTTCCACACGGGCAATACCACTACACCAGTCGGCTGACTAAGGTATACATCAACGCTTCCGACATTAAAAACAAAAGTTGAACTTCTGCAATTTTCGAAAATTCTGAGGTTTTAACGGAAACTGGGCCTTCTCCATTTTGTTAAGTGGGCTTTCCTCTATTCGAAAAAGAAAAGAAAAGAAAAAAAAGTAAAGCTGTTTTGTGAAAACATCTTGTTTATGTGTTTAATACATTGTCATTATTTCACTCCAAATCTCGCGAAAATTACTCATACTAGCTGAACCTCTAGAATTACATTGCATAAAAGAACTGTAGAAAGGATTAGAAAAGTACAACATATATAACACTATAAGGAAAATCAAAAACCTCAATATTATTTCATGTTGATCAGTAACTTATTCTCCAAGACAAATGGAATGACTAAGGTTTAAAATTCCGGAACTACAATCACTATTCACTGTAAACTCGTTAGTTGTAGTGAACTACTACAGGGATTTGTTATCCACCTTAAATTAAAAATGTAAAGTGTATCCTATAATTATTATAATTGATTCTTTCTGTAAAAGGACACATGTGTCAAACGATTGGACATTACATTTATGTATTCACTTATCTTTTTATTTAAAACCGCTCAATATTCAAACTCTAAAGTTCTATCTTCCATTCACTACGTATAAACAGCACAAAACATTGACTGCTTTTGATAGATGTATTGTAACTAGCATAGCGAAATAGCCAAGACCAGTTATATTTCAACCACCCAATGAAGTGGTCTTGAAAACTATCTAATGACAAATGATGGCAGATTGGCGTTCATTCTATTAATTTTAAGATATTATTAATATTTAGTGTTTGTACTATGAAATCTGTTAATAGCAAGCAGTAAAAGATCTGGGGTCCACTATCTTTTCATATTCTTCCTTATTCTTTTCCTTCTCTCCACACTTTCTACATATATTTTACTCGAGTTATTTCACTTTCACTGTACTTTTCCCTCATCAAACAGAAATAATTATATTTCATCATTCAGTAGTGCTGATGATCATTTCTTGGAGAACAATAAAAGCATATGGTATATTAAACTTCAAATAGGAGTAGGAAGAGCCAATGGGTTATCCTCAGTTACAACACAGTAAATTATGACTACATTATATTTAAATGACATGGCCAATTATGTTGGTGTTCGGACCATACAGATGTCTGGTTCATCATAAATACTGCATTGGTTGGTATATTGTTAGTTTTAAGGAAAGCTTCAGAAACTTTGTAATCACTATATACTGTCCTAAGACTAATAACTTGTGCTTTAAATTCAAATGATAAAAAACGATTTAGGAGTAGAGCATTTTGTACAAAAAATTGCAGAAAAAAGTAATGAAAAATCCATTGAATAGTATTAATGCTCTAGTTTATGACTAAGATGAAAGATATTTTGAGAGAAAAATGGGATCAAGACACTGCCACTATCAGTGATGAACTGATAATTCTTGAAGTCAAGGTGATGGTACTGTGTTTATTATTGCTGCTTCTTAAACTTGAACTGCACAAACTAACTCTCCACATTAATATAACTCTGTAAATGTAAAAATTTCATCCACCTTTTGCTTATTTAAATACATTTGGTACATAATTTAATTAATGACTTCATCCTAATTGCTATAATATGAGAAGTTTCAACTCTTCACTTTCATATGGTGCCCATCACATTTTAAATTTATGTACAAAATTTGTATATTAAGGTTGTCATAAATCAAACTGGAGCTTGGGTTATGGTTTTCCCATTCTCTTATTGGACGTTTCGCCTTGACAATGTTACAATTTAATATTACCTTTGGTAAATTACTGGTTATTTACCCTAGAGAACTTAAAATTGTTTTTCAACCACTGGATTGTTTACTAGATTCAAGAGTATAACCCTTTAAAATTATGCCACATTCTAACTTGTGTAATTTGGTAATTTGGCATGTTTTTTGATAAATATTTAAATTAGAGATTTTTTAAACAAATAATATGAATTAAAATATAGAAAGAATTAAATCAAATCAGTAAAAAATTATTCAAATTAAATGCTACACCATTTCATTAATTATTTGGTTCTCAAACCTTTTTTTGCACAAGCAACCTCCCCCTGCTTTTTGTTGTTGTTGTTGTTGTCTTGGAGAAAATGGCGATCCACCTGTATTGTTGACTCTTAACAGTTTGCTTGGACTTAAATATATGGAAGCATCTATTTATACTATTTCAGTTTTCAATAACATACCTTTGCAAACAAGGATTTAATTATTGGCAGAACATTTTTAATTGGTTAGTTGTAATACAAATGTGCAGTCAAGGCTCAAAGTTAAATTGTTCATATTTCTTTATTAAACTTTTTCATGGCTTCTATGGTGTGGCACACTCCAAGATCCATTGCATTCGTTTTTGATAATTAATTAAATAATATTTTAATATTATAATACTATTGTGATTGGCACATGTTTGACTATCATTTCCATGGTCTTACTTTTTCAATTGTCCCTTTCAAACTTGGTACATAGATGTAATGCTGAGCAAGCTTATATGAAGATAGTAATGATATTCAGGAAAATTTTATAATATCTTTAAACAGGATGTGGATCATTGATTTTAAACGATGCACATGAAAAGAAATTAATGTACCACTTTTTCCATTTGCTTAATTTTATGTTTAATATTTGAAAAGCTTGCTTGTGAACAATACATAAATTAACTTAATGATGTATTATCATTATTATTATTATAATATTGTATTCGCTTGTTTGCATCATAATAAAACAAAGTATTGATAGAAAGTTATGGACAATGTATTGATGTGATTATTTAAATAAATTTTCTTATACTTTATAATGACTAAGTGAGTTTTATTTCATTAATTCATTCTGCATTTGTCTCGTTAATATAAAAGGAAATCAAAATTAGAAAGGCAGAAGCAATCTTCTCAAAAAACACCAAATACATTTCTTGTAGATTGGAATATATTAAGAGAGAAAAAAATCTTTTTTAGAAATGTAACAATAGGAGAATTTGAATGCTTATCAAAACACAATATTGGAGATGCTTTGAAATGTGTGAGTTCTTGAATAAAAAAATTACAACAACCTTATGGTAGTACTAAAAATTTTAGTAATTTGTTACAATACATTATTTCATTATTATTGTTGTCAGCTAATTTGGCATACTTGTGAGAAGAGTGATTTTATTATTATTATTATTATTATTATTATTATTATTATTATTATTATTATTATTATTATTATTAGCATTAGCATTATGATTATTATTTTCAGGTTAATATTTAACAGATGCTTCTATTCTTTGTTAATATCCTTAGCACTGAAGTGAAGCATCACATTACATTTATAGAACCATTGTAGAACACAGGTATAGTTCTGAAGAGAAGAGTTCTTAAAATAAGAGGCTTTACAAGAGAATTATTTAAAAGAAAGAAAGAAAGAAAGGGAGGGGACATACCTGTCTGCCTGCCTGAGTGAGTTGTCATGGATACACATTATCTGCTGTAATTGGGGGAAGCTGAGGGGAAAATAGGCACTGCAGAGGGGGACAGACAATCATCCCCTCTTGCATCCCAACCCCTCCTCCCAGACCAATGCTCCTTAGCTTTCCTCTGTGACTCATGGTGAGAGCGTTCAGGTGCATTTGGTCCCACACAATTCATAGCCTGCAAGTGCAAAGCAGGTGGACTGGGAATCCTTTGAAGTGCTTTATAGAGATGCTATCTAATAAGCTATTGACTACTGACAGAATGCATGCTTCTAGAGGTGGTCAAAAAGCCTCTTTGTTCCCTTTTGAAAGCTGAAACCTTGAAGGTTCCATATTGTATTAAATTTCATCTCCTGATTTTTTATGTTTTTTTGTTAATAACATTTATTCATTTATTTATTATTCGATCATGTTAATAAATTGTTTACTAACAAACATTTGTAAACCAAGCAACTTTTGCCATGACAATGTCACAATTTAATGTTACCTTTGGTAAAATACTGGTTATTTACCCTAGGGAACTTAAAATTGTTTTTCCACCACTGGATTGTAGACTGGAGCCCTTTAAAATTATTCCACATTCTGACTTATGTGATTTGTTAATTTGGCTTTGTTAAATATTTAAATTAGAGATTTTTTAAAAGAAAAATATGAATTAAAAGATTGAAAGGATTAGATGAAAATTAGTAAAAAAAAAAAATTCAAATTATACGCTACACCATTCCATTAGTTATTTAGTTCTCAAACCTTTTTTGTACAAGTGCCCCTCCCCCCCTTGGAACTTGTGAACTTAATGTAAATATGTCAATTAATTATAATAAATTTAATTGTAAATTCTTGGGTTAAACAATTTTGTATAGGGCAATTATTTTGCATGCAAGCATATGCTTTGATCATTGGAGAGTTATTGATTAGTTACTCATACCTTTAAAAAGGCTTGCAAATTCAAATACAGTACACATGCATGACTCACTGCCAGATTAAGCTTTGTACCTTGGGGCCAGGAAATGATCCTCAATACTAAGCCTGCCGGGTTGTGATGTGTTGCAGACGGAACGAGAGGTAGTGGTGGGCCTGTTGCCATGACTACGGCACAGCCAGCTTTCAACATGGCTGCTGCCACCACGGCGACAACAGCTTCAGTAGCAGCCGCAGTCCCTACGCCATCTTCGGACTTACACCAACAGGTAGGGGGTGGTGGAGGGGGAGGAGGCGGTGGCAACCAACAGCAGCAGCAGAATCAGAATCACCCTCAGCCTCCACAGCCACAGGGGCAAGCAGCAGCTGCAGTAGTAGCAGTGCAGCAGCAAGTACAGCAGCAAGTGCAGGCTCAGGGGCTCAATTCGAGCACAAGTGTGACTGTGGTGGGCAGTGCATCCC
This sequence comes from Teleogryllus occipitalis, assembly GCA_011170035.1. NCBI lineage: Eukaryota > Metazoa > Arthropoda > Insecta > Orthoptera > Gryllidae > Teleogryllus > Teleogryllus occipitalis. The sequence goes on along the minus strand of BLKR01000784.1, from coordinate 88,864 downwards.
AGGTAGCAGCAGTAGCAGCAGCAGCCGCCGCAGCTGCAGCAGTTAACTCTGTGTCCATCACTGCAGTGCCTCTTTCTGCTCTTCCACAGGTGGGATTGCTTCTCCAAGTTTGTGGCAGCCCATTTTTGCAACTTAACCACAATTCTAGGATGTCTTCTGCATGATAATGTGTTTCACATTTAGTAAATTCTGTTTTGCTGGTAATTTTGTTTTCTTAGCGTTCCTGTAGATCTTTAAAAATAATCTTTTTCGTTTTGTTTTATGTTATATTTATTTGTTTACAGTTTATCATTTTTGAAGTTCCAGCATTTTACACTAATTTCATGCTGCTTTGATGGCGCGTTTTTTCAATTATTTTTTAATTTACACTTAATGAATTTTATCAAGTTCCTTTTGTAAAAATCATTACTTTCCAGTTACCATGAACACCCAAGATTAATTAGAGAAATTTTATTCTGCACTTTAGTATTATTTGAAGCAGTTTGTAAGGCATATTTTATTTTCTTTATTATGATAATGCTAAATTTATGTATTCCAGATGCTGCTGCATTTGTTTGTTTGTTTTTTTATTCCATAGGTTGGTTGGATATGAATTAATTTGAAAACATGGTGTAAATAATTGATGAGTGTATAAATATTCATTGACAAATTCATTTAAAAGAACAATAATCTTGATATTCTTTGCACTTGCTTTAGCACTACCTTATTTGCCGCGTATAACTATTTTGGGTCTTGCACATTATACAATCATTGTAATTATTAGATTAGGGAATGCTTTTAACATGATTGCATATTGTCTCAGTAGAAGCTAATGGAAATACAGATTTCTAATTACATGCAATTTCATATTTATTTCAAAATAATTGACTTTACAATGAGTTCATTTGCATGTATTTCTCATAATAGAATTCCTTAAATTGTTTATGTAGTTTGCTCTGTTGATAGAGCAAAAATGTACAACACTGGCTCCTCTTAATTGATTACTTTGAGTTATAACGACTTTGAATCTTATAGTTGGTAATAATTTTCATTACCAACTATAGCTTGATGCAATTTTCATATTTGTAGATATTTATTCTATTGTACTATCTAACAGTAACACAACCTATGTAAGAGTATTGATTTTTGTCAAGTGTTGTTCAAAGTAGTGTGAGCAAAGTCTCCTGATAAGGGAGATAAAGTGCTTTTAACTTGCAGCTGATGCCTAGCGTGTGGTCACAGAACAGAAATCCCCACCTTTTGTTTGCTTATGATCCAACACACCTGGTGTGTTCATGGAATTGTTGTTTTAGAACAGCTGCTAGATCAAAAATCAGTTTCTTTTTCGGAAAATTTGTCATGTTCTTTTGCAAAAAAAGAAATAAAATTTTGGAGCTTGTATTGTTCTGCACTTATTCTATATATTTTTGTAAAATTTCTTAAAATATTAATAAGAATTCATTATTCAAAATTTATTACCATGAAACAAATGTGCTGTAAGAGGAGCAATGAGCTGCGAGTGCCTATTAGAAACATAGATGAAAACACCAAAATAAAAATACTGATTTATGAAAGAACTGATTTTTGATTTGATAAATTTGTCCCATTGCATAATTTTAAATGATTGTATTCACTTAACACTTCCAATGTTACTTAAAAGCTTTCTGGTGATGAAGTGTTTTATTGTTGGCCTTACCAAAAGAAACCGTTCAAACTTTTTGTAATTTTGTAGTTTTTGTAATCAATTATTTGCATCCATCTCAAAATTGATGCTTACAATTCATGTCTAAAATAATTCTAAGAGAATACACATTGTCCTTGTAACATTGCCACTAACACTGTCAATTACTTGTCAGCATTTTTCTCTCTACTGATTGTGACCTTGTTTTTCTTGTTGATTTTGTGCAGAAATTGTTGAACAAACATTATGTTTATTATTATTATTATTATTTATTTATTTATTTTGCCTCTTCTGTCAGACATTATGTATTTAGTACCATTGATTTGTTAAATAATTTGTATAAATTTTGAATTCCCTCTTTGCTGTTCGTATTTTGCAAAATGTTTTTTTATTCTTTTGGTGCAGAACGGAGCTGTCGAGTGCTCATTGGATAGTCCAGGTGACTCTTCGAACGGAGGAACATCCAACGGGAGCTCAGCAGCTCAAGTGACAGCCCAAGTTGTTGTGAGCAGTGGTGGTGAACCAACTGTGGCCACCCCAGATAGTGCAGATCAAACAAACGGCGCAGCAGCCCAGGCAGCTGGCACAACTGCCATTGTTGGTTCTCCTCATTATATCACTGTAACAGGTACTCTTGATGAATTTTTAGAATTTGCCATTGTTTTCTTAATTCCAATTGACTTTGTGTTTCATCTTCCATTCTACTTTCTCAATTTTGTTCATGGAATATGCTGCAGATATGTATTATTGATATTTGCAATAAAATGTATTTGCTCAACATTAAGTTAGTGAAGGTTTCATCTTGTAGAGCCATAATATGGCCATATTATGCTATTTTGGTTATTATTATATTTGTGGGAATTCTGATGCGGTGTTGTCGTTATTAAATGAAAAAATAAAGGAAGTCATATTAAGTTGACGGAGAGTTGGAGGGGAAGTATTTTGTCTGCAAGAATAAATAATAATAATAATTAGGATATTATTCTACAGAAGGAAGGAAATAGGAATATGAAAAACACTTCAAATATTGAATTTTATGATTTTAATTTTTGTTGGGTTATTTTTCGGCAAGGTAAGAGTTATGAATATAAAACTTCCTGAAACTTCAATTCATGAACACAATAAAACTTAAGTCCACATTAGATTTAGAACACATTAGAAATTTAAGATGAAAGAAGTAATTTTAGTAGTCATATTTAAACAACTGGGTATGTGTTTTCATTTTGTCACACACTCACATATACTTGGTGCTTTAGTTTTCCAATAGGAATTAATTATTTTTTGGTTGCTCTTTACAATTATCAGAATTCAGTTTTACTTTTCATTTCACAAGTAATAATCAACCAATTAAGGGCTCTTAGGCAATTGAAACAATTTGCAATATGTGTTGAAGTAATTATATTATTGCAGCTAGCCTTATGCTTCTCTACCCATGCTTTATTCATGTTATATAAAAATGACAATCAGAAGAAGGGAAACACATTTTGAGTGGTAATGCTTAATACAGAGTTGACATATTTTCTCTCTGATCTAAGGTTCTGTACCATTTTGAGGCAACATTAATTTTTCTACAAAACTCGAAAGCAAAATAATCCCGTTGTTGAAGGTTTAATGAGCCTTTTGGTGCAGACTCAAAGGTTGTCATTGTGTTTGCAAAAACGGCCACGTGAAGTGAATTTAGTAAGAGAAAATTAACCTGAAAGATTACACACATTTCCAAAATCTCAATGAAATGTGCTTGTTCCATTTAGTTCATTTTCATGTACTACATTCACTTCACATGGCCATTTTGCAGGTGCAACAACAATGTTTTAAGAGTTGGCAAGTTCACCATTTAGAGAGCTTTCCTGTGTGATATGAAGTGGATATCAAATTGGAAAAGTTAATGCCCTAAGAGGAATTCTGACTATGGAACATGCCTTAAGAAGAATTCTATTTTTTGCATGCCAAGGCAGGTTCGCATCTCAATGACCCTTTAGATTCCTGGGAAAGTGGCTTAGAGGCAAAATTTTGTTGTATTAAACTCTGGGTGAAAACTGACTGTAATTATAATGATTACAAATGTCTTCTCATGTTTGCTGTCAACCAAGAGTATATTTTCTCAAATTTAGCCATCTTTCTGAAGCCAAAGTGTCCTCTTTAAAAATGTGGGATTTCGTTAATAAATTAGACGATTTTGTCACTTGGAAACCTGTCAATGGCAGCCATGATATATAGATATATGTATTTTATAAATTGAAAACTGCTAAATTAAAATTTCAGTGAATGAGAAGTAAAAGTGCAACAACAAAAAAAGACATGATTTCAGATTATTATTTTTCAACACGATAAAAGAAATTGTGAGCTTATTGACTCTTGTGAAGATAGTATTGAAATATCTTTAATTGACTATTCTGTGATGTTATGGTATGTTTAAAATCACTATTACGAAACTTTACTATCTATATTGAGTCTAATTCATTTCATTCAATAAGATATTTTTCATTTTTTACTTTTTGTGTAATACAATTTCACTTATGTTCTAGTCTTGACAGGCAGTTCGAAACATTTTATTCCGCAGCCAGTTGTTGGAAATGCATGCATTAAATTCAAAAAAACAACAACAATGACAACAACAACATAAAACCCACACCACACACAAAGATACACTGGACAAAATATTGCTTCTAGATTCAAGTAAACAGGGAAATGATTACAAATGTTTTTCTATCATTTATATATTCTGATTATTTGGTAATTAAAAAATGTTAAATAACTTAAAGAATGGCCTTGATTGTGCCATTTTTTAAAATCAAGTTACTTCTGCATTTATCAGAATATTCACTATGAAATGTGTAGTGTATAACTGTCGATGGCGTGTAGCATGTGTTTCATATATTGAGCTTCCTTTGTCAATATGTTAGTGGTGGAGTAAATTGTTTCAAGATAAGGGAACAGTTTTCTTATCTAATTCTTAGTTCTGTTTTTTTTTAATGAATTAATAAATTAATTTGTTGCATCTAAATAGATGCAACACATCTCCCAGCCCCTTTTTGAATTTTCGCTTAGTATATTTCCTGAATTAGACCTGACCAATTTAATTTAAACCGTTTACCATGAAGAAAATGTCTATAAAATTTATGATTGTACCCATAAAATAATGTTACTTAATTTGAGAATTCAGTTTTATTTCCCTGAATCACAACTTTTGATTTTGATTTTCTTGGAAACTTTTTTGGGGCATTTTTAATCTATTGAGAATATCACAAAGTTTTTACAGAAAAGAAAAATTGTTAGAACTCTCTGCTTAATGTAACAGTCTCAACTGTTAGTTTTGAAATTAAAATATACTAATTTTAACACATGAAGTGTATGGCCTTCATTGGGGAAAAAGCCATGAAGCATTTTTGGGTGGCTTCTATAATAATGTTAGCTCTACAAGATAACTGTTTGTTTATGTTTTAGAATTTGACTGTATAGATAATACTGTAATCATGTTTTGTAATTACCGTAAACCCAATGCTGCATCACTTCCTTTTCAGAAATCTAGCCATTATGGGGAACTAGCCCCACATTCAGAAATTGTTTTGGGTTGTCAAAAAATTGGCTCAAAAATAGTTAAAAATCACAATTTTGGGGTCAAAGTGAGCTAGGAATTAGTAAGAGCACACTAACACAAGAATGCCTGCAAGGATTTTCTTAACATATTTCTTTCTCATACTCAGTATTTGCACTTCCTGTTATTATTTATCTGCAATTGAGATTGGGTCTTTCATATCTGTGAGTGTTACTGTAAATTTCAAAGAATTTCTTTTTTTCTTTACTTGTTGATGAGTACTTATAACAACTCTGTAAGTTGCACAAAATGTTTAATTTTTCTGTGTTGCTGCCATCTCGTCTTGAAACTCACTGAAAAAATTGGCCTGTTTACATTTGCCTGGCACTTGCAAAGCTAAAATTTTTGCATTTCATGTCAATGAAATGTAGGACATTTCCTTAACAGAGAATTATTAACTATTAAACAAGTTTGCTTTCAAGCCTTGAATGTGTAAGCAAGTCTAACTCACTTTAATAACCTATACACATCATAGCGTTGATTCAAAAATGCAGTAGAATCTCAGTATATTGTTTCCTAGAGCACTACAGAGTCTTTCACACACAAATTTAAGCATGTTTTGGTACTTTGAGTAAGCAAATGAGAATAGCTATGATTCTAACTCGCTGTCAGAATCATATAAGGCGTTTGTTGATGAAAGAAAAAGTTTTTTATGTTTATCGAAAATTTTCTTTCTGTATACTCACAACATTATATGGAGTTTCTGCTGTATATTTTCCTCGTGCTAGAGTGAAAACTAACCTCTTTTTTCATGCTTCCGGCACTAGAAGGAAACGGCTCTCGGTCCTACACGTCCCTTACTCCCGTTAACCCCACTGTAGGTAAGGAGAGAATTCTTTTCATATTTTAAAGATCATTTCAAATGACATCTCTTGATTTTCTTAGAAATTTTATCTTTATCTACTCTGCACAAAATAAATATGCAACCTCAAACTGCTTTTCTGTGTTTGGCTTTTCCTCTGGTAATATTTCAGTCAGTTTTTGTTTTGCAATTTTTTTTATATTGACTTTTTTCTTTTTTATTGTATTCCTTTTTCTCCCCCATTTTTGCTCTTTTTCTTTTGCTCGCAGTTACAAATTATCTGCAAATGTTTAATGTTGTGTGATTATGAATTTCTGCTAAACATTTGTGAGATTTTGATGAAAATAATAGTTTTAGGGGTCCTCAATAACTATATTGTTTTAGTCTTGCTGACAAAGCAAGCATAGGTCTGAGCCATTGTTGAGATTTTACAGATTCAGGAATTACATTAAAATGAAAGATATGTGTAATTATACAGGCACACAAAAAAAATGTCAGACCCAAAGACTTGACATGTTTTTCTATGTATTTTTATGCACTGAATCCGAATCTGAAGCCAGAATTGCGCCATCACTGTCCTTTTTTTCAATCGCGAAAAAGCACTGTGAATTTTTAATTTTTGGCAGGGGTTATTCTCAGACCCAAAAACTTGTCACATGTTTCTCCATGTTTATTGATGTGCTGAATCCGAAACTGTGGCCAGAACTGTGTCACCACCCTCCAGTTTTTTTTTATCGCAAAAAAAAAACATCATGAAATTTACAAATTTATATTTCATTTTCATGGTGATTTATTGTGGTTTTAAAAAATTTGAAGGGTGGGGGTGCAATTCTGGCTTTGGATTCAGCACGTCAACATACATAGAGAAACATCTGACAAGTCTGTGGGTTCCACAACAACCCCTGAAAACAAAAATACAATGTCACAATGGTTTTTTTGTGAGTAAAAGAAGGAGGAGGGTGATGGTGCCATTCTGGCTTTAGATTGGGATTCATCACTTTGAAATATATAGAGAAACATGTGTCAAGTCTTTGGGTCGGACAACCCTCTTTTTTTGTTTTTTGTGTGTGTGCCGCCTGCGTTACTATTCTCTTTCAAAAGAAAAATGATTTACTAATGTTCTAAATATTCACCCTAACTTCAGGCTGTATTTTCCTGACAATTTCAATTTTTACAATAAAAATATTCTTAAAAATTTCCACATAACAAATAACAAATCTCATTTGAATTCAAGTTTCCTGTATTTGAACATTTATTCCTTGAGTCCTATAATAAGAAATTTGAAGTGATGAATTTGGATGTATGGAAATTTTCTGTACTGTTTAGACTAATGTGTAGCATTGTGTTCTTGAGAATTTAAGAGATTATACCTGAGAGAATATTCTTTCTGTTCTATCTCTTTTGCACTTTTGCTAACAATGCTGAAATGCCAATTCACTCAAATGTTTGCTTTGTCAGGTAATACAAGATTTTGCCACCCCAAAGCATTTTCTTATAATTATTGAATTAAAATGAATTAATGAAATAATTGTAAGATTAATGTAGTGTTAAGTTAATGGAAAATATGTAATTTATAGGAGTTCATTATCTACATTACTTAATAGATGTAATACTCTTATTGCCAATCCGATGGCCAAGATTGCTAAGGCGGTAGAGTCGTAGCGATCTTGGACCAAAGGTTTGTCGAAAAAATTTTGACTTGAGATCTTTAATGAAACTTGCACACTAATAATTTGAATACAACCCTTTTTTATCGTCAGAAAAAAATTCTACCAACTAAATATGATATTGAAATACAATTTGTGCATGAAAGCGTAGGCTTTTGCAGCCAGAGTCAATATATACTTGACTGTCCAGTAGATGTTGTATCTATGCTAACATTTTGGTCATCATTCTGCAACCTTCCTGAGGATGAAATGCATGGACATAGACTCGGCATGGAATGTATATAGGAGATAGAATCCAGTATAGATATTGTTGCTTCTGTGGTGGTAGACTCGTGTAATATCCTGTAAAGATCAAACATTTCTTGTTATAGATGACAAAACTTGGTACCTGAGTTATACTCTGGCTTTGTCCACTAGGATTAAAACGGTAGCCTAAGCCATACTCAGTTATAGGATTGAAAGCGTTGAGTATTATTATGTAATTTTGGTGTGGGAGTGATTTTGGGATGTGGGAATGGGGGGGGGGAGAGAGGCATCATTGAATTGAACTAAATTGAATTCTTACTCATTTTAAAAGATAGAACTAGTTATAAAAATAATTTAATGTTTTTGGCCTCTTTCTTCCTTTTTTTGTCCCCTTTGCATGTGAAAATATATTCTAAAACTTCACATAGTAGATGTGTACAAATAAATTGGCTTCAAGCATCTCATTGTGAAGTTTGGCATGTTTGATAGAGAACTAGGTCCATCTTGTGCATGTGTGCTTAATATTAATTGTAGCTAGAGAATTAGGGCACTCGGCTTTTGAGAAAATAGCAAGTGGTATATGTGTGGTTTGCCTCACTTTTGCATGTTAGTTTCAGTTGTTGTTAAGATAGAGAGTAAATTTCCACATTGTTACTTTGCCAATAGGACGTTTCTTTGCCAACGTTACTAAAAAATGGTTCGTTTTAATATTTTCTAGCCTGAAACGATTTTGCCAAAAATGTCATAACGTGTAACCTTAATATGTATTAAACAACACTTTGGTAACTTTTTAAAAGAGAGATAATTTTTCTTGGCTCAAAAAGTGAGATGTATTTGGCTTCCTTAGAGAAAAGCAATTACATGTCAGCATTCAATGTTGCTTTTGCCTTACTTGATTCTGCCATCAAGGGCAGGAAAAGAGAACTAAAATTTTTAAAGCTGGGTGTGTGTTTATAAAATTGGTAACATGTAAACAGAAATAAATACCTAAAGCAATTATGAGAAAAAGGAAATTTTAATTTCAGCATTAACATTGTTTTTAAAATAGCAAAATATTTGTTTACCAACCCTCCCCCATGTAAACTATTGTGTTAACATGTCTGTTCAAGCAGACACTGCCTCATAAAATGTATGAACAAATATTCAATTTTTTTTACTTCAGCACAGCCAGTGCTCCAATACCTTGACTCTTCTCTTAAACCTTCCTCTTTTTAAAGAAGTGATGATTGCTCATCAAAGGTTTTTTTATAATTTTCCTTCTTATAATTGAAAAGCCAGACCATGTTACTGTGTAGCATCTTTTGCCTATATTAATAGTTATGCATGCTCCAACGTTAACTGACTGTAATAAATGACATACTGTTGTTGTGTTGAATTGAAGCTCACAGACTGTTGTTTCTTGCCAAATGAATGGACAGTGCCCTCACAAAACTGCTTGCCTGAGTACAGTATTCTGAACTGAAATAAGAATTTGACTATATAAGTGTTTTACCTCACGTAGGACATGATAAGAAATTAGACCTGTCTGTAGCCGATTTGCCTTTGAAAATAGTTTTTTATTACATGGAGTGATATTTATTTATCATTTCTTGTCAAGAATACTTGTTGCTACCTGTTAATAAGCTAAGTGCATAATTTAGCTTAATAGTATGTGTATGAGTTAGGGTAGGAATCCCATTGCTCAAGAAAACATGCTCAGATTGTACTTCACTCCATACTCAGATTGCAGTTCCCACAGTTTTTAACTGTTTTTTGATGTTAAGTAAATAAATATTTTCATTGTTGTTTACCCAACAACAAACATCTTCTCCAAATATTTTGATGAACAGCTCATGAATTTTTCAATTTCCTAACATCTTCCAAGACCCACTTTGTAAGGAAATTTGACCTTCACCATGAAGGTAAATTATTATTTGCAAGATTTATGCCAGTCACAGTTATAAACCCTGAATCTGTATATCTAAATAACTTTAAACATAATTTGTTGCTCCTGGAATAGTAATCAAAAACCTATTCCGCTTTAAAAACTTAATCTCTTGCATTCATAAGTAAACTATTTCTGTAAAAAGAACAAACAATACCCATAATATTGAAAATGTTTCAAAGAGTAGTTAATTAATATAACTAATGCAGTAATAACAAAAATTGCTAGCATGAAGCACTATGGGTGCCATTTTAATCCACGTGTCTATATTGTTATGCTAGGTTTGGGGATTCTTCCAATTTTACATCCGACCTTTATCAACAATAGTAACATTAGTAGAAATGTCGTGAAAGCCAACATTATTCTTGTCTGAAATAATAGCGGAATTGGATTTTGATGATTATGAAGGTGATGTCCCTGATACTTTCAACACCCCCACCATAAAGTAGCAGCTGTTGGAGATGAAGATACTAATAAATATTTTGAATGAATTACAAGCTGGCAGCAGAAGCCTCTGTACTTGACACAAATTAAAAAGAAGTTCTGTTCTCTCCTCTTTTACACACATATGCACACACAAATTGCATGCACTATGTGTCCACACTTATCAGTAGACAAGAGGGGAGATTTGAGCTTTTCTGGGGATGGTGCCCTGCTGGTGGAAATACCTAATTAGGGATACCTCTGCAAGCCAATGTGTAGGTTTCTACTGGATATCACTTTCAAGCAGAGAGGAACACTGCCACTTCTCGAGAAAGAAAATGCCCTTACGGTACTAATGACTGTAGCAGATAACATGCCTGGAAACAAGAAATAATCAATCAACAATTTCTGCCAACAGATTTGATATAACAAAAAAGAAAAATTATATTGGTCCATTTTCATATGGCTATTAGATAATGCAATGCCCAATGCAATTCACAAAGAGAACCCTACATGACATTGGTATTTTGCAACTTTCATTACTTTCTCTATTTTTTGTGCAGGTAAAACCATGTTATATGTTATGACCACTAGATAAATAAACGATCTAAATAAACAGACATGTTCAAAAATCGAAAACTACAGCTGAAGAGTGTAGCATTAAAAGAAAATGACTTATTTTTAATTTCTCATATATGTACGCATACACAGAGTGTACATATGTCATATATGTACGTATTCATAGTATAGAAAAAGTTATGTAATGCTGCGGAAAATTAATTTCGAGATTTCAAGAGAAATACACTTTTTGGTGCCCCCTTACACCAAAAAAATGTGTTTTGTTGTAGTTTTTTTTTCTTTCAAAACATCCACCTGTTGTCTGTGAACAACAGTAGCACAGAAACTATGTGTAGGATTTTATCCAAACTGAATACTCCCTGGTCTATCTTGCCCCATTTGAAGCTCTGGGATTTTGAATAACATGTTTTTTTGGGGAATGAAGCCCCATTCTCAAAAATGTCTCCAAATTTTTTCTTTGAATTTTTTGTAAGAATGGAGTTACACTTACAAAGATGGTAAAGGTCCAATTTTCATTGTTAACTCTAAAATTTCGAAAATTGCCAGAGTTCGAAATTTTTTCAGCATCTCCCTTCAATTACAAAATTGAAGTTAGAGATTTTTCCTTCAAATGAAATTTATTCTCCATAATTAGTTCTTTCATTGAGGTCATGCTGTTGTTTTAAAAAATTTTAGTAGTTTTTACACATTATTGAGTGAAATAATTGCAATTTTAAAAAATGTCAAAAATAATAATTTTTCAAAAATGGCTCTAAGTTTTTTCTTTCAATTTTTGGTAGGAATAGTGCTAAATGTTCTGTATCTGTTAACCTAAAAGCCATTTTCCTCTATTCTATTCTTTTTCAAAAATATCAAAAAAATGTCATTTTTTTGATCTCTCACGTCATTAATATTTACAACCGACAATTTGAAAACTTATTGCACGAGTACAAGTGCTTCATATGAGACATTTAAATATAAACTGAATATAAAGAGTATATTCACTTTAGTAATATGAATATGAAGTTTCTTAAAAACTCAAAAGTTTCCTGTGAAAATGAGCTTGAAATTCCGCATTTTCAAAAACTCTCAAACACAATTTTCTGGAAAATGGCTCTGAATTTTTTCTTTCCATTTTTTAAATGGATGGACTACACAACTTGACAACAATGTCCCTTTGATGTATTCTTTTGTTATTTAAAAAATTACACAAATGTAATTTTTTTTGAAAAATCTCTGACATTGTTAATATTTTTATTATTAGCAATTTGTATACGTTATTGCATTTTTGAGTCAAAATGCTTAGAGTTATTTCCCATGAAGTTTCTCAAAAACTCAAAAGTTTTCTGTATAAAAGTCCTTCAAATTTCACATTTACAGAATCATTTAAACAGCTCCAAATTTTTGAAAGAATTGGGCCATATAGTACTCTTATTTAATATTTGTGTTATCATATATCAGTTTTACCATTAGGAGAATGAGTAAAAATTGAGAAAATGTGAAAAACTGTACTTTGGGCAGTGAAGAAGGTGAGGTTCAAACAGAGAAGCTTGCCCAGACCAATGAAAACAGAAAACTTAACTAATACAAGAAAGTCGGTGCCATTCTGTAGCACCACTAGTTTTGAGATATCATTGATTTTGTCCCTCATTTTTACATTTGTTTTTCAGAATAAACCAGAACTTTTAATTTTTTAGTGTTCACATGTATAGTTTGATTTTCAATTAGTTTAACCTTTTAAAGGATATAACAACTTGATTGCTAAACATTTTGAAATGCAATTAATTTGCATAGCTTAACTTCCTTTCTTCAATAAAACATATGTAAAAAGTTGATTGCTGCTACACAAAAAAATTTAAAATGAAAAGAGTATAGAAATAAATATTCCTTAAAAATAAAGAATATTACTTCACTTCAACTACCTGTATTTCTAAATTCCAATGTGTGGAGAAATAGAAAAAAAACTATGGGTTTCTACGGTTTCCTTAGATTCCCAGGAAGTCAGGAAAAATCCAAAAACAATAATTGAGTTTCAATTTTGTGTGAAAAATGCAAATTATATATTTTGAAGGAATTACATCCATGCTTAGGTTATGTAAAAATGGAGAAATTATGACAGGTAAGAACTTACCAGACATACGAGAACTCACAAAAGTTCTCACCTGTCGTAATTTCTCCATTTTTCTGTTGTATTGTAAATAATTTTAAATTTTTTACTATATTTTTATCATTCAATTTTACAGCCTGATGATGGGGACAACAATCCCTGAAACTGTTTCAGGCTTATGAAATAAATTGTTACAAAATTTGTCTGTCTAGAAATATAGACCCTAATCCCTTCAAAATATATAATTAATTAAAGACAGACTAAATAGGTTTAAATAAGAAAAATGCGAATGCTTGATTGTTTAATTTTTTACTTTCTTGTATTTGTACATATATACGGAGTAATATATGTAGTGTAGAGATAGTTATGTGAATGCTGTCGAAAATCGATTTCAAGATTTCAACAGAAATACACTTTTGGGGTCCTCTTATACCAAAAGAAGTTGTTTTCTTTTTCAAAACATCCGTCCATGTGTCTGTCCGTTATTCTGTCGGTCAGTTCGTCCGTCCATCTGTCCATCTCTGAACACTACTAGCACCTAAAACATGTGTAGGAGTTTTTCCAATTTGAAGAAACCCCTGCCCCCCTGCCTCTAGTTGAAGCTTTGAAATTTTGAAAAATTTCTTTAAAATATGGGGGGTACTATACATGAAGCTCCCCAGACATTTTCAATATTTTCTCAAAAACAGCTCCAAATTTTTTCTTTAAATTTCTCATAAGAATAGAATGAAGGTGGTATAGGTCCAATTTTCTTGGTTAACTCTGAATTTTCGAAAAATGCAAAGTTTGAGTTTTTCAGTGTCTTCCTACAACTATAAAATTAAAGATAGAGGTTTTTCCTTAAAATAAAATTTGTTGTCCATAATTAATTCTTTCATTAAGGTCATATAGATTTTTTTGAAAGTTTTAGTAGTTTTCATGCAGTTGTGCATGCAATATTTGCAATTTTAAAAAATTACAAAAACAAGATTTTCTCAAAAACTGCTTCACATTTTTTTTAAACTTTTGGTAGGGATTGTACTAAATGCACTGAAGAAGATGATGTAAATGTCATATTGCTCTATTCTTTTGTTTTTTCAAAATTTACAAAAATGTAATTTTCTTGACTTGTCTCTCACATCAGTAATATTTACATTATAGGTGATTTCTTCACGTTACTATATTTATGAGTACATGTGCTTTAAATAATGTCGTATAAAGTTTCTCGAACACTCAACAGTTTTCATTTAAAATGAGCTCAAAATTCCTCATTTTCAGAAATGCTCAAACACCATTTTCTCAAAAAACGGCTCTAAATTTTTTCTTCAAACTTTTCCGAAGGGTAGTGCGAATTGCACTATTAAAAATGATCTTAAGTTCATTTTGGTGTATTCTTTTGTTTTTTCAAAAATTACACAAATGTATTTTTTTTTTTTTAAATATCTCTCGTGCCATTAATATGCACATGTCCAACAATTAGGAAACTTTACTGCATTTGTGAGTAAATTTGCTTCAAATGACTTCAAACAAAGGTTTTTGAAAACTCAAAAATTTTCTATGAGAAAGAGCTTCATAGTCTTGACAATAACACTTAAACACCATTGTCTTAAAAATGGCTCCTCATTTTTCAAACAACATTGCCAATTATGATGAGGTTTTACTTTTCTTTAATATTCTTAAAGTAATATTTCTATTAGAAAACCGAAAAATTGAGAAAATTTTATCATATGCATTTTTGGGCAGCGATAGATGGCAACTGGCAAGAGGATGGGGCAAGCCTGAAAAGCTAGCTCAAATGAAAGAAATTAGAAAACTAATACAAGAAAGTCTATGCCATTCTGTAGCACCAGTGGTTTATTATTATCATACAGTATGTACCAACTTAATTCTCATACTGTTTGTCACTTCTTAGGCTGCAGGTGACGTGGTGCAAAAAGCAAGGTTCTGAGGAAGAGGCCACCCTTCATTAAATATTGCTGATATACTGTGTAACCATATTTACTGTAATATCTGGGAGTATTCGTAAATACTGTTTTTGTTAAAGTATTTAATTTATTGTAGTGTTATTCGAGACTATTTTATTTGTGTTCATGAGCAGGGAGAGGGCTACTTTTTGTAAAACTATTTTGAGTAGGTTTGTTCAGCAGCATTTCTGCTGCTCGAGGCGATTCCATCTCCAGGTGATTCTTCTAATTCCTTTTCTCTGATACAAGAAAGTTATAATATGTATAAAAGTATAACAATAAAAGTGTTGAAACCCAGGTGATTGTGCACAATTGAGAGAGTCTTAGCATAATCAAGAACAATGGATCAGAATATTACAGATTGAAAGATACCCACAGATTAAAACCACAGAAACATGGAAATATCCATGAGTAAAACCAAGAAAGAGAATATACTGGTATGTGGACAAATATTGTAATATCTGACAAAATTAATTTTCATGCAGTCCTAATAGAAATGATAAAGGAAATTATATTCTGGCTAATAATAAAAATTATGGAATAAAAAATTATACATTTTGAACTATGAAACAAAACTCCTAATGCACAGTATTACAGCCAAAGTAAATGCTTTTTTTATAATTTTTCCACCTCAAAAATTATCGTCAGTGAATAGAAGATGCTTATATTGACAATGTGCAAGAAAAGTGGCACATCTCAAAAATCGACATGTTTTAGTTAAGTGAAGAAATACACTATGAAAATGGTCTAATTTTACTAATAAGTATTTCATGAAGAAAGTACTCAAGACAGTTGATTTATAAAATAAAACCAGTTGTATTTAGCCATGAAATAAATGGCTTTCCTCAGGATAAATTGTTGTCCTGCAAAATTGCATTTTTTTAAACGGGTCACTTTTCATGTGGACTGACTTCTTAGGTTCCTTGTTACCTTTGAAAATCACTGCTCAGTGAGAACCAAAGATAGTAATGTAACTAACTCAGGTTTCAAACGTGTTCTACTGTAAAGCAAAATTGCGCTGTAGTAGAACTGACTGATATATTCCTGTTATCACATGGCTCTCAGGAGATCCAATGAACTCATACTAGTTACATAACATCTTTGCATTGTGGAATTGTCACTGTCAGATTGTATGAAAGTAAACCATTTGAATCTTTGTACAAAATGTTTTCAAAGCTTAATTTCTTATATTGCTTCCCATATATACTTTGGTTCAGGTAGAAGATCAAAAATGGGAAATTTAAAATCCCCTGCCTTTTTACTTAGAAAAATTATGAGAAAATTGCTTGGGTATTGATGTGTACCATTTTTCTTTTTATGTGGCTACCAGTCATTTTTTAGTATCATGAATATATAGTAGTAAATTATTTTATAACAATGTGTAATCATTAAATTTATCATAAAAAAATTTGTTTGATGAGATGATAAATTCATTTCAGCATTTTCTGCAATCTGATGTAGAATAGCACAGGACTTAATTGAATAAAAAAACAATTTACGTTAATTTTCTTATCTTATTTGGGGTAATTAATAATTAGATAATGTTAAGAAGAGTTAAAATGAGTGTTATCTGATAACCTGAATAGTGTATTAAACGCTGTCTGCATCTGAAGTATGTAAATTAGTTTCTTTTACTTTGAAATAATTTAAGTAGTTTAACATATAAGAATAATTGGATTTGAATTTATAAATTGCATATGGATTGATGTCTCTTAAATCTGGTTATGCGTCCCATCTGTTCTTCACTAGCAAGGGTCTGAGATTTTTATAAGTTTTTGTCATTGCAGTGTCAGAATCTGACGCCGTGGGGTCCGACGCAGTGTCCCAAGGAGTACATCCCACCTATGTTCAGTATGTAGAAGGCTCAGAACAAGCCATCTATGCTGCAACAAATGGACAGATGTAAGTGAATAATATAACTATTCATAAAGACTTAATTATTTTCAAAATTAAAGTAGTGTTTTTTTTTACCTAAAATCTAATGCAGTATTTTTAGAGCTTCTGAACATTTAGAACAGGGTTGTCCAACTTTCCCCATGGGCCACATGCGGCCCACGGTGCCATTTATTGTGGCCCATGAAAGGATTTTAGTTAAAAGTTAAAGTCCCTTGCGTCTATATTGAGCAAGAACATAGCACACCTAGCTCACACATCCTGTCAGAGTCAACACCGTAATGTAAAAAAAAGGTTAAATTAAGATTTAAGGATTTTTTAATAGTAAATTCCAATATTCAAAATCATCCAAATGTGTTCACACATGGATCCATTCAACCCCCACCCAGAGCAGCCAGGCAAAGTGCTGAGATCAACAATATGGGAAAGTCAGGTGTGGATCACCCGAGTAATGAAAATATGGCCCGCAACCATATTAAAGATTTTAGTTGTGGACCTTGGGGCCTTGCAAGTTGGACACCCCTGATTTAGAAGATTTTGTTCTATTGATTGTTTGCAAAAATGACAATTGTCACCATCATTTGTCAGTTGAAGACATCGATAATACCCAACATAGGTATTATATGTTGAATGTTAACAGACACTTCAGATAAGATAAGCTTGAGTTTTTATCAATAAAAATAATTATAGGAAGATTTTTTCTTGGGATTAGTTAAAAATTAAAATCATTAGTGACCGTCATTGCCAATAAAAAAAATTGAACTTAAATCTGTGTCATCATGTGAACGAGATGTTTTAAATACCTTTTGTTCTGCATTCTTTAATCATCTTGTATAAAACAATGTCTCATTTTCTTGTCAAAAAGCTTTGAAGCTCAATGATTTTTCAATGAAACATTCCTGACGTTCATGATTACAATACCCAATTGCTTATCAAACTCAGCCTAAAGGTCTCATTTGTTAATTCTCCAATCATATATTTTAATAATATTTCTTACAATACTTACATTATAATTAATTATTATGTTCATTTGTTATTGATTAAATTATTCATCAATAGTTTCTAGTATTTGTTTTAATATTTTTCTTGTAGGGCTTATCCTGTGTACACGGTGGGGGAAACCGGCACAATGTACACCCCTGCCACTGGTCAATATTACTCTGGTAACACCACAGCTGTTACATACAGTCAGGTAATGAATTACTTAAAATTGAATTATTAATTATAAACCTGAGTTGACTCCAGACAGAGAATTGATATTCATGTTTATAGGTCGTCTTTCTCACTTTCAATGTAGGTTTTAAATTTCAATCATGTCTGACTCTGAATTCAATTACTTCATGTTTATTTTTATCAGTGACATAACAGAGAAAAGTACAATTTTATTTCCAAATGAAAAGTTGTTTTTATATGTGCATAAAAATTAGAAACACCAAAGTTCCTTGTATAGTTGAATTTCATTAGCATACTTTTCAAGAGACTAAATATTTTTCAAGTTGTTAATGAGAAAAACATGTTCAAAACTTGCTCAACTTGTCATTTTCACATTTCTTTCTTCAGAACACTATTATAGAACGATTTTCCTAAGGATGAGCCAAAGTGACAGTTCACGAAAACAAATGAACATCACATGTATTTCAGAGAAGTATCCCTCTGCCACGACAGCTGTTCAGTCACGCCCCTTTGTAAAGTGCTAATGGCTCCTGTGAAAACATCCCTATGAAGAAGTCTAAGAGTTTCGCTGAGGTATATGCACGTACATGAGTCCGGGAAATATTTAAATTTAATGACATATGTGGAAAATCTCTTAACATGCTCTCACAATCAGTAAAAGAAAACTGCCACGAATGTTAATAGAAAGAAAAATGATTTTAAGCTGGAAACACGTGCACCAGTACACATCTCACATTCAAGTCTCGGTTTTAAAATAAACATAATATTTATGACACAAAAAGTAAATTCAATGTAATATATAAAGAAAAAAAGAATTTTTACGAAAGAGCACATTACACTGTACTTCCTATTGTCAATTATTTCTCGCAGCGCACTATATTTTTGTGGGACAAGGACACCACAAAAGGAAGTGTGGAAGCTATTTACAAGTTAGCCAACTGCAAACAAACAAATGCGAGAAAGGGAGTCTAATGGGCTCAAGGGCACAACGACGACAGAACCTTCAGTTATGTTGCCAGCACTAGCTGTCACTTTGGCTCATCCTTACGAAAATCGCTCTTTATAATAGGGAATAGAACAATTTAAACAGAAATACCACTCAAATAAAAATGAGATAATTGCGTAATTTAATTGCAAATAACCAAATAAAAATTAAATTACATAAAAATGCTACAACACTAAAAAGAATGTAAACTAACAACAGTTTATTTAAACCATTAAATTAAAATTATAAAAACTTCTTAAATGTTAAAAATTTTTAAATTGTTTAAATTGTAACACCAATAGTGACAATAATCACTGTTAGAGCCGGTTGTATGATGTAGAGATATCTTCAGGAATAGTTATCTCTAGAATTGCTTTTTCCAAGAATAAACACCTCGTCCAGTTGTACAACTTAATTTTATTCCGGGGATAACTATCCCATGTTTATCCGAAGAGGCGTCTGTGAAAGAGAAAGTTGGTACTGCATTCGATAGTGTTTTGTTGAAATACATATTCTTTGCTTCTCTTGTTTTGCTCGTTTTTGCCTTGTTTCTGTGAATTTCGAATCACCGTGTTTCCTTGTGAACGTTAGAGTGCCCTGGTGGAATTGTGCGATATTGTGTTTTGAAAGTTCCGATTTGAAACCTTCAAGTTCCTTCTTGAAATTGCAATAGTTCCGAAGGAATTAAAGATATTAACCACTGAATCAAAAATAATTTGAACTTGGTTTTCGTAAATTAACATAACACAAGTATCACCCAAATTCGTCTGTGTGCAAAAGTGTCATAAAAATCACATATTTTTTAATTAACCTGTTTTGAAGAATGAGCTATTGCATGTTGTGTTGAAAAATTAATATTTGAAATTTTTTTCTCCAACTTGTGACATGAAAAATACATTTCACTTTAAACAATGATTATTGTTACACTCTTTGCTTTTAGTTAATCAACCACACATGGAACCAAAAATACAAGAATGAAAAGCAGAAAGATATCCTCTGGTACAAAACAATGTTTATTATCAACACTTATTATGTAGTACAGTCATTCAAACTTTGCTAATAAGAGATTATTAAAAATGTCACATTTTCATTTTTGCTACTATTTACTCATTTGGTTGATGTTTAAATTATTAAAATTATTGAGAAATACTTCATAACAAAGTAAAAGAATCTTATATGAAAAATATACTGATCAAAAAGTATAACACAGTAAAAATTGATAATTTTGTTTATCAATCATCATTTCAGGGAAAAAAATTAATTCTTTTATTATACTGTACCAAGTCCTAGTGGAATTGGAGCAAACAATTAACCCAATTCCTCTCAGAAAATGATTCTATCTACTATAGAACACTACGCAGCTAATCAAAAAATATCACTTATTTATATATACAATCTACAAATATAAAATGTATATTTCCCTCTCTGTCTAATGATTCAAATCATATTTCACAAGATCCAAAACTCTTAGCACTGTGGATTTGGATTGACGAAATCCCATTAAAAACTCATCATCATCATATTCGTTCAATAAATTGGGCCTGGAATGAAACCTTTTCACGAAGACAAATACACCCAAAACAAGAATTCATCATCGCTATCTGAAAACTCCATTGCTACAGATTGCTCTACAGCTGCGCACAGTGCACAGTACACGTGTTCACACTGCTGCTTCTACTTTTGAGGTTATTTCATGTTATTCACTGAATATCTTCGCAAAACATTGGAATAGTTTATCATCAGTTTATTCCGTGAATAAGTACTACTCTCCCTTCGTACAACTGGGTTTTCTTTTATCCATGGAATAAAATTTATCTCGGCTTTATTCCGAGATCGTGCAACTGGGCATTAATGTCAAAATGTTTTTCAAAAATTACATCTTCATACAAAACAGCAATATTTTCTTGCATTATTTGCGATTTTCAAAAGTTCAGAAAGTTCAGTGAAAACGAAACTGGAGCCAATCATTTAAGCATCCCTTAGCCGACTTAGGGGCGTATTCATAGTCATCACTTATAATGAGGAAAAACTTAAGTAGTTCCTTATAACGTTTTTCAATTCATAGTAGCAACTTATCCACCCACGTAAGAAAATCCTTATAACTGTAAGGAAGGTCCAGCCTTCACTTATAGTTATAAGTGAACCCTCTCTTCACTCATTGAAAATTGTCGTAATTTGAAAGAATGGAAGTGGACGACAATTTCCAAGATTATAAGGATTTTTACGGTGTCATCTTTGTAGCCACCAATGATATTTACGTGACGTGCAAAACACTAAAAATACACAACTATCAAGAATTTAAGAAAAAATATTGTTTTACTAAGACTTTTGTTTCTCCCTTTTTGGTAACATTCATGGCCAAAGCCACATTAACTATAGAGGTTTACTGATTTCACCACCATTTAATTTTCTGTTTAAGATACTGCCACTAAGAAACTGAGGAGGTTAGGTTATCCCATGGACACTAGTTCACGGCCAGTTTGATGGAGCACTTCTGGCAGGATTCAAGTGGCTGTCAAACAGCCAATATGCTGTTGTCACACGAAACGCTGCAAGCATTGTACTTATTATAAGTATCGTCTATGAATACCAAATGTGCATAAGCATTTCCTTATCAAAAGTAACTTCTTATAGCTCAAGTATTTTCCTATCCTATAAGTGACAACTATGAGTATGGCCTTTTGTGTTGATGTATGGATTTTTATGCCTAATGCACTATGATTGGTAAAGAGTAGGGCTCGGATAGTTATGCATTAAAAAAATTAAAATATATATGTAATTATTAGATTTAAAATGGGTATATATGCATTAACAATGCAGCAATGTGTACTATACAAAACACTCTCACTCAAAACAACTGTAATGCAGGTGCTATGGTCAGTTTCAAATAGTATACTTTCTTTCTGTCCACTCTTACTGCTTGCCTATTGTGGCATGTGCAAGGAACAGTTTCCCAAGCCATCAAGGTCTCATTGATCAGTCTGTTTGGAAAGCCTTTTCATCCTTGGAAAATTTCTAGGTTGAAATTTCAATATCTTACAAAAATTATAATAAGTTTCTAATGAAAGTAACCATTGTTATTAACTCCATATTTATTATTATTATTATTATTATTATTATTATTATTATTATTGTTAATAGTAGTTGTAGGAGTAATGTTATTACTAGTAAGAAGTAGTAACTACATTGATAAAGTAATTAATAATTGCATTTTTTTTAGACATTTTCATGTGAAAATAGCAAAATATGTATCGTTCTAATGATATGCTCTAAATATTATGCAATTATAAAGACTCCCAAAATACGTAAAAACAGCACTATAAAAATTGCATTTCTCACCGAAGAAACATTTTTCAGTGGGCGTATTATTACAGTATGGATATATTTAAATGTAATACAAAAAAGTTGTTATTACATAACTATCCTAGCCTTAGTAATGAGTGTTACATGTGATTGCTGAGTTATGTTAATATAGCGTAGTTAGAAATTGTGGTAATGTAATATTACATAACTTTTACTCATGTGAGTAAGTTTGTACATTTATCTCTGCCATTCTTTGCAAACCCACCATTTTCATGTAATGAAACTTACTACAGTGCTTTTTGTATTCCTTCAGTAGATAAAGTAGGGAATACCATTGTTGGCCCAATAAAAATTAGTCAAACAAGCTCTTATGGAACACAGTTAAATCCAACACATTTCCATTGAGGTTACTCCTATACTGTTAAGTGTCTTCTTATTGGTAGAAACAGCATCCTTCATGAATTCCTCACCTTTTGTTTCGGTATTTCGGTATAAATTCCTCACAAAAGGATTTTTGGAATTGTGGGGGTTACACAATACCAGTCATTCAGAGAAAAATTATTTGTAGTTTTTCTTCCTTAATTTTTAATGATATCAAAGTCAATCATTAGACAAATACCTCTCACTATTCTCTAGAAATTACTAAAAATAATTCTGTACTTAAGTAAGGGTTAACAACAAATTATGAAGATGCTCATTTTGACATTTCGAAGTTGAAGCTTTTGTGAGGTTGCAGATTACATTGTTAGAAATTTATGATATTTAATTTTTTATGTAGTTCAATTTTTTATTCCAACAGGAGTGTAGTTATTTCATTTTTTAGTTTCTGATAATTCTAACCACAAATAGATTAGAATTTTGGATGTTGAGTGATGAAATGTCTTTTAACAACACACGTTTTGTAGTTAAGATATTAACAGAAATTCACTCACCCTAATATTGTCATAATACCTTAAAAAATTGTTCTACTTGAAATAAGGGGATATACGATAAAAGTATTTTTAGGACAAAAATTTTCCCCGTTTTTTAGTGTGGTTTGTATTTATAGAAGAAATAATGTATGCATTGATTTACTTCTACATCAGGAAGTTTGTACATTGCTGCCTCATTATTTTTTAGAAAAATGTAATTAAGGACATTTTTCTTAGGTTGCTAGCAGTTTGGCTCCAGGTGCAGCAACTGGGCAACTTTTGGCTCAGGGCAATGGCACATACCTCATCCAACAAGGTGTGGATCCAGATCAAGCCCATACTCTTATTGCAGCCCAACGCACAAGTCCTCAGACAGTTACTGCTGTAAGTTTTTATATTTACTTCATGTTATATTTCAGAGCATGTTCTTTTTCTCTTTCAAGCATGATTGGCAAACGGGTACTAAAATGCTTGACCTGCTTAGATTAGTGGTTATTCTTCAAAATACTGTTTTTTTCTTGTAGAAGAAAAGGTGTTAAATCAAAATGTGATCTTGTGTACTTGCTGAAGGCGAACTATATGGTTAATTTAAATTTTACTATTGTTGTAGTGTTTTCAAAAACTCCAGTCTAGGGGAGAAAAAAAGCAACTTATTTGATAGGAACATAACTTTACAAAGATTTGAATGTTAATGAATTTCTGCTGAATGTGGATCTGTTGGGCTTCATTTTAGCACTCTTGCATGGCAAATATATTATATATATTAATATTTTTGTGGAGCCACATAATTTTTCTTTTTATATTTGCATATGGAGAGATCACTTTTAGAGAGTTTACTCTGTCATGCACTCTCTCTCTCATGTGCACCCTCAAGTAAATGCAGAACATATTGGAAAAAATATCTCACTAATTAACAATTTCTAATAATAAAGATTTCCAAATCAAAGACGATAAATATTACACGGTGTGTGGGCAAATTCATTTGTGAAATTTATATACAAACTTATAACTGGGGGACTTGTAGTGAACAGGCTAGCACAAATGCCTTCTTCCATGGGTTTGATTCCCAGCCAATCCATAAGGAATTTGTGGTGGACAAAGCTGGTGCCTGACATTGCACTGTAGCAACTTTGGAAATTCCAGTCCCATTTTTCAGGACTGTCTGGCCCCGATCCTTCACCAAACTTTTCACCTTACTAAATTAAGTGTGGCACTTTCCAAAATCTGGTGCGATGATGGTAAATAGTTAGATGTAATGGCAACAAGGGCTTATCTTTGTTACTTTTCAATTCTTGCTTCACATGAACTCTTTATCGGAAAATTCTTGAAAAATCTCTCGCTATGGACACTTGATAGCGAAAAAGCAAAAATATGATATTCGTCAATATCATGGATTTTTACTTTCTCATATACATTGTCTATAAGAAGTATCATAATGCTGCAAAAACTTGATTTCGAGATTTTAATGGAAATACACTTTCTAATGTCCTTGACACCAAATGAGTGTTTTTATGGTCTCGTATGATCTGAAAAGAGAAAGTTTAAAATGCTGGATGAAAAGGCGCCTATATTTTAAAAGAAAAACATTTCTATGGTTCTCTGATATGAAATAACATTCTTTCCTTTCTCCTGTATTTAGTATTCATATTACTTTCTTATATACAGTGAAACTCCGTTTATAAATGTGAAACCTGTATAAGTGCAAAATGTATAAGTTATTTTCTGTAAGTCAGGGATAAATTCCTATACTTCCCATGGCAAATTATTTCAGGTATGCATTTTACAATTATACATTTTTCATGCTTAAACATTTATAAAAGTCCTTTTAAGACCATATAACGTCCAAAACGACGTAGGTCGCCAATAACTGAGAACATGTATGTTATCGTAGAGGAACCCAAGGAATTTGTGTGTTGAATTCAGAATTCAGGTTGTTTAATTTTGGCACTACAATGGAATTTCAACTTTCCATTTTGGAAAAAACTACAGGATGAACAAATAGGGGTGCTAGTGTCATCCAGTGTGGCGTTGCATAAGGTTCACCAATATTGCACAATAAATATTCAGCACATTTAAAGGAAATATTGAAACTCGAGGGAATTGGAGACCTTATAATGTCAATTTGGTGAGTGTCACATGAGTGTTGAGTTGATGTGCATCACCTAACAGTAATGATGTCAGCTGCGTAGATTCCTGTGTACACGATTCATGTAACGCGCATCCTAGATTAACATTGTGTCACGTGTGAAACTACACACAAGCTATCTTGCCAACATGTGCCGCCTGGCAGTCAAGGCGCATTGAAAGCTAGATAACATGTCTTATAATGACTTACATTGTTGCTTGAGCTTTGGGCACAACAAACATTGCCAAAAACACTCATGTGCCATTTCGCATAAGATACCATGTTATTTACAACACATTTAACGACTCATGTGCGCATCAACGCGCGTCGACCCAGCTGACGTCTTCATTAGGTGACACACATCAACGCAACACTCCTGTGGCACGGACGTAAAGGACTGGCTGCATAAAGTCAGTGTGAATATGAATTATTATTATTATTATTATATATGAATATTTTTAGTAAATGTAGTATGAAGAAAGTGTGAAGGTCCATGATACTGAAAGTGTATTGAATAATGAAAATGAATATCAGTGCTAACTTTCCCACCGGGCCAGACTATGCCTGACCCACATGTCTTCTAAGTAACAAGTAATGTACTTCAGCTTCCAAACTCAATCAGGGTTTTTGTCCAGTTTCTATGATCCACCAAGCAAATGCTGAAATGGTCCCATGTTTTGTTTCTTGACATAACTATAACTTCATCTTTTGCGAGTAGTGGTTGAAGTCAAGCTGCCAGTGGTGGGGTGTTATTATTTTTTAGCAATACAAAGTAATATCTGCAGTTTGTTTAGTGATGCAAATAAGTTTTCTATAACAAGTGCAAAAATGTCTAGTTTTCAAAAGTTTCT
Source organism: Teleogryllus occipitalis (assembly GCA_011170035.1). Classification (NCBI taxonomy): domain Eukaryota; kingdom Metazoa; phylum Arthropoda; class Insecta; order Orthoptera; family Gryllidae; genus Teleogryllus; species Teleogryllus occipitalis. Next base: position 62,698 of record BLKR01000784.1, on the reverse strand, counting down.
AATTTTTCTTCTTTTGAAACTTTTATTCATTATTCAACTATTTATAGTTAGAATGTTGAGAAGAGATTTCGAAGCTAAAGAAAACTTGCACAGATGGTACTTCTTCCCCAACACATCACATACAGTTTTTACCATTCTTTGACTAAATAAATCAAAACTAACATTGACACAAGAGTGGAGCGCACATATGTAAAACTATTGAGTTTTGTTTTGCTCATAATATACGATTTCAGTTATCCATTTGTCTCACTTCTACACTTTTCCCCTTCAGTCCCCTGAAAAATGTATAAATGAAGTTTTACTGTATGTAGCATAGACAAAATACATGGCAGAAGTGATTGGGGAATATCCATTTTGGTGAAAATTCAGAGTAGGCACTAGTTTCCACAGATGGTTACAATCATCAGAAGAAAAATACACTTTCAGTGTCATGGACCTTTATACTTTCTTCATATTACATTTACAAAAAATATATGTTTTTGTCTCTCTCTCTCTCTCTCCGTCTCTCTCTCTCTCTCTCTGTCTCTCTCTCTGTCCGTCTCTCTCTCTCTGTCCGTCTCCTCTCTCTCTCTGTCCGTCTCTCTCTCTCTCTGTCCGTCTCTCTCTCTCTCTCTCTCTGTCCGTCTCGTCTCTCTCTCTCTGTCCGTCTCTCTCTCTCTCTCTGTCCGTCTCTCTCTCTGTCGTCTCTCTCTCTGTCCTCTCTCTCTCTGTCCGTCTCTCTCTGTCCGTCTCTCTCTCTGTCCTCTCTCTCTGTCCGTCTCTCGTCTCTCTCTCTCTCTCTCTCTCTCTCTCTCTCTCTCTCTCTCTCTCTCTCTCTCTCTCTCTCTCTGTCCGTCTCTCTCTCTCTCTCTCTGTCCGTCTCTCTCTCTCTGTCCGTCTCTCTCTCTCTCTCTCTCTGTCCGTCTCTCTTTCTCTCTGTCCGTCTCTCTTTCTCTCTGTCGTCTCTCTCTCTCTGTCCGTCTCTCTCTCTCTCTCTCTCTCTCTCTCCGTCTCCTCTCTCTCTGTCATTCCCTCTCTCTCTCTCTCTCTCTCTCTCTCTCTCTCTCTCTCTCTGTCCGTCTCTCTCTCTCTGTCCGTCTCTCTCTCTCTCTCTGTCCGTCTCTCTCTCTCTCTGTCCGTCTCTCTCTCTCTCTGTCCGTCTCTCTCTCTGTCCGTCTCTCTCTCTCTCTGTCCGTCTCTCTCTCTCTCTGTCCGTCTCTCTCTCTCTGTCCGTCTCTCTCTCTCTGTCCGTCTCTCTCTCTCTCTCTGTCCGTCTCTCTCTCTCTCTCTGTCCGTCTCTCTCTCTCTCTGTCCGTCTCTCCGTCTCTCTCTCTGTCCGTCTCTCCGTCTCTCTCCCCCCCTCCCACTTCCTCTGTGCGCATGCGTATGAGAATACACACACACTGCAATAAAAGATATGAAATAACTTCACTAGTGAACAGTTGAACATTGGAAACACTTGCACTGGAAAACCTGGAGTTCAAAAGAGGTAGTTTGAAAATAGTTCAAGAGTGAGTTTTGCAAATCAGTATTTTTTTTTTTTTTTTTTTTTTTTTTTTTTACGTCAAAAAAAGTTAAAAACTGCCTATGACGTGCTATGGGGAAAAGTGAATTGTGTGCACATTTTCAAAATTCTGTGATCCCTACACTAAGTCATATACTACTTAAATTTTGAATTTTTGAAAGGGAGAAAAAAAAAAAACTCCCATGTAATAAAATCTATTTTCAAGGATAAACAAGCAATAAATTTTGAATTTTGTAAGGGAGAAAAAAAAACAAAAATCTCCCATGTAAAAAAATCTATTTTCAAGGGTAAATAAGCAATAAATTTTGAACTTTGAAAGGGAGAAAAAAACAACAACAAAAAACTCCCATGTAATAAAATCTATTTTCAAAGATAAATAAGCAATAAATTTTGGCTCTTATTACTTCCTGCCGCGACAACATGGAAACGATAATTTGAATAATTGTATTTCGCACTGAATTCTAGAAGACGTGCACAGAAAATGAAGTTCCATTTATGTCCAGAAGCAAAACAAGGGGCCATCTCAGCATTTGCTGAGTATACTGTATACTGTATTATCTTCTTTCCCCTTACTTTAATGGTATTCAACTGGTATTCTTAAAGAGGTTATGCTGCAAATGGTACCTTAAGAGTTGAGATAGCACATCTTTAGAAAGAGCTGTCCAATTTTTCTGTTACAAATAACAAAGGACTTAAATGTGGAGATTCAGAATAAAAAGTCACATCTCCATGTTTTTCTTTTTTTAAAAAGTAAGGATAACTGTAAAAAATTAATGCTTTTCAAATAATTGAAAAAGTAATTTTATTACTTTTCTAGTAGTATTGTGAAAGGAGGTATTTTTTTATAGCATTAGTATCACTAAAAACCTAATAGATGTTTTGTAGCAAATTACAATAATTTAATGTGCGCCTTTTTCTCATGCCGATGAAGACAATTGTCCCTTTAATATGTGAAACTTTGACCTTTGGAAGAAAGAAAAAAAAAAAAAAAATAAAGAATATTTTCATGGAAATCATTTGCAAAAAAGTAATTATGGGAAACGTATTAATTTTATACGACTCATATTACCCATATTTTGAAGGCAAGTACTTTTTGAACTTCGGACAAGGCTCTTGGTGCAAACTATCGCAGTCTTCAAATCATCCATTTTGTTTGGGTTCACTGTCCATTTCTTCAGTTCTTAATTCATTTTTAAACCACTTTTACTCTTTGTACTTCAACCATGTGCTCTGTGAATTGTTTCACTAAAAGATTTAACAACATCACTCTTGTTTTCTATGCCTATTGGTCATTTTGTAGCAATTACTGAATAATCAAGTGATTGTCTTTTTAAGCAAATTTTCCCAATTTCTTTGCTTCTTTCAAATCTAAATTTTCAATACTTTTTATTGAACAGTTGTTCTTCTCACCCCTTGATTTTTTTCTTAAATATTAAATGTAATACATTCTCCTAATCACCTAATATTTTCTTGCTAAAGAATCCATCCAAGTAAAATAAATAGATGATCCTTGATAAATCCATTGATAAATATTGCTTCCTTTTGTTTGCTCCTTTAAATGTAGCTGGTGGTGATTGGATATTTTTCTCGAAAAATTTTATTGAAATATTTCTTAGTGAGGATTGATGTAAAACCCTTCTGAATCAACTATGCAAAAAAGATTTTTCATTCCGAAAAATTAATGCTTGTGAATTTTTTCTGTTGGCTTAATTTTCTCTGCTTCAAAACTGAATTTTTCAAAGTTCTCAATTATAATTGCAGTGTAGTTTGTTAGCTTTTGAATGACAACATTTTCACAATTCTCATTTGGTACAGTTCAGAATAACACTGGCCCAATGCTTGCTGGGCTCTTAGAATTGTGACACTTTGTGGACACCTGCACGAAGTGGTTGTGCACTTGATCCAAAGGTCATCTCAGGTACGGACATTCTTTTTCTTCTTCACATTATTTATGATTAGAATATTGCTTTCTGTTTTATAAAATTGTCAAATAAAACTTTTTGTAACAATTTTTGACAAGCTCTGCATTTTCTGCATGTCTCCCTGAACTGTTCTAATTTTAAAGTCTTGTACGTATCAGAAGGGTAGACGAGAAGTAAGAAACACAGACTGTCAAAAGTATCAAATGTAAAGTTCAACTAAGATTTTTCTAAGAGTAAAATTTAGTATCGAACACAGAATTTGATTAAATTTATTTACCTTGATATATTAAAAAATATTAGTGAACTGCATTAGGCTTTGAAAAATTGGCTTTCAAATTCACAGTTTCTGCATCCTGAGATTGTTTTATATCAAATCTCAAATGTCTATGGGGTGTTCAAAAAGTTTTTACTGAATGAGTTGGACACTGCCCCTAAACTATGTAATTAGAAATTTTGTCATCTGGTAAGATGCAGTTCTTATAAAAGAGGATCAAATGAGATTCTGTGATGCTAAAGCTCAGCCTGAGTCACACAAATGTTCCTGGCAGTCCGGCTGTCCACAACAAGATGGTCAAAATGTTTCTATCACAACATTTCATGTGTCATCTTTCTCTTAAATGTTGGAATAAATTATCTTAAAAATATCATTTTGCCTAAAAATAAATCAAATATATCCCAATAGGATATAAAAATCTGCTTTTAAGGCTCTAAAATGCATTGTTTCTGAGTTATGCATGATAATGGTGTGCTAAAGCATGTTGCATGTGCACACTATATCTAGATATGCATTTAATTTAATTTATTATATTTGTCAATTCGTAATATATATAAATTTTAGCTTTGGTCTCTCCTTCCCTATATAAACTTTAACTATGTCAAATCACACTCCTCCATGTGCGCAATAGGCTTAAAAAGGGATATAAAGTTTTCTTTTCATATATTAATATATAGTTTTGTATTGCATGAAAATATGTTCCCAATCGAGTTTTCACAAAAACTACAGATTCTTACACAAATATCCAAGGCATGAACAAGAAAAATATTTTTTAAGTATGGAATATTAAATTACTAGTTAAGGAAGTAATTTCTGATTATAGAAAATAAAATAAATATAATTAAGGAGTAATACATGTTGATGCAATTGTGGTATTCCATTGAATTACACGAGGTTACAGGTTCAAACCTCTTCCAAAACCAGTGGATTTTTCAGAATGTGAAAGTCAGTGGAGTGTAGGTCATATAATAACACGAAATGAAACAACATGAAAAAGAACCCATGGGAGGAGGGGTTCCCTCAGCAAAATTAACTCGACAGGAGAAGCATCCAAAGAAAGTACATGCTTATATGCTGCTACTTGCAAGCAACAAGACTGAATGTTTAAATTGAACAAGTGGGTAAAAGGCAGTCTCTGGCCATGGGCATTGAATGTTTTGTCACTATGGGGTGTGTCACTTTTCCTTGCTGTGCTGGAGGGGGGGCAGTTGAAGCAACTTGCCACAGGCCCGGACTTAATTGAGGCCCTGAAATTTTTTTCCTAGGTTCAACTGTCCCCATACACAAACGAATTCATTTCTCCATGCAACAGAAGTAACTTAAACAATATAAGTACAGGAACATACAAATTTATGCCCAGAGTCCGGACAAATGTTCAAGTATATTTAAGTTTTTACCTGGCACCCACTCTCATAACCATGTTCAGTTTCTATTAAAAAAAAATCTTCAAAATGTAGTCAACCACTATCATGTTCTGTGATAATCTCATTTAAAATATTTCAAGCATTGAGGATGAGAAAGAATGAAGTCACAAGAACAAAATTTTGAAGAAGGCACTACCGCTTACCTGTGGCAGCTGGTGCCCCAACAGACTGGAGGTGGCACCTCCATCGAATGGCAAAAATGCGAAAAATGTTCCAAATTCTAAAATTCAAAATACGAATGTGTAATAAAAATGTACGCAATTCAAATCAATTAAAACTAAGTTAAATAAAAGTTTATGTTGAAACACTACTTACATAATTTTATGCGTCCGTGTAAGGCAAATACACCTCCTGCGCATGTTCTGGCGTTGATTTCCACTGGACACTTAAATTCAACTCCATCACATTGCAACAAGCACTATTGCTTCGAAACATTTCACACAAATAAAATTATTTTATTTCGAAAACTTCACTACCCTGGTATATTTGGCAATAATGAAAGATCTTCAACACACATTCGCATTCCACACTGCAGCCACACTGATTTCCGCGAGACACTAAGGAACTTCCATCCAGAACGAACACCTTTACACAAAGAACTTGTCAAATGTACATTTTGAATCAACGAACCTAATATCAAATGAAAACAAATTCTTCAAATATCATTAACAATGCATTGAATATCGTCAATAAATGACTGAACTAGTGTACTTTCAATAACAAGCAAAAATCGTAAAACTGTATTGCAGTGAGTCAAACGAATACCAAGTATGGGTATTCTTCTGAGATTCCCTCCGTCGCAGCACAGTGCTAGGCAGTGCCACTAGGCTGGTTGTGCCACCAATTGGCCGTATATTCCCTGTGTGAAATCGAAGTGCCAAATAGTAAATCAGTAAACCTAATAAATAAAGACAAGAGCATGGTACAATTCCTGGCATGGAACCAGACACTGGAGAGAGCACTAGTTGGATGCTCTTTGGTTTCAAAATGATTTCATCTACATCAATATTGCTGCAATATCTTGAATATTGAATGTTTTAAAAGGAAAATGTATATTCCTAAGATATTACGAGATCTTTTTCGTTTTCTGGGGGTTATGCAACCGACCAACCAAAGCACGAGCTGTGCCTCTGCTGCTTACACTAGAATGAAAAGAACACAGAATTGCTACAATGCCATCTGTTGCCTACTCGTCATTCTAAATGGAAGAGCTGCAATGTGCAGTTTCTGCTGTAATTATGCGGAAAAGCTACCTTTTTAAAAAAAAACGTTACTAATGTCTTTATCAGTCTCAAAGTAGAGCAAACCTTAGGGGTGCACAAGTGTGGAAAACCTTTCGGGTACAGTTTCTCTTTTGATTCTAAATTATGACTTCTTAATTTGTTTAAAAGTGCCACCAAATGCAGTCGGGCTTATCTTGAGATCCTGTTAATGACAGCAGACGATAAAATAATGTAGATTCCATTATCTCTGTAACCCCTGGTCTAACCTTTTTGGCCTTTTCCTCTCTCCCTCTTGAAATGAACGATAGTGAAGTCCTCTTTTGAGGAATACCCTTTCACACTTTTTGATATCTCACACTGTTTTTGAGTTTAAGTGTGTTTTTTGAACATGCAAAGAGAAAAGTTATTCTGATCATATGTAAAGGGTCATTTCATGACAATTTTAGAAAAACGTCCCATATGACTATCATATATTTTGATGAAATTTTGTATGCTACATGCAACATGTTTCAAAGAAACTTTTGTGAAGTTGTAGCTTTGGGGGTGAAATACTTTTTGAGATACAGCAGTTTGTCTGACACCCTGCAGTGTGACTTACCCTACAGTGTACAGCACAACTATTACATTTTTGTAATTTTGGAAAACAATATTTCCTTTTCAGTTTTCACTACACAAATTTAACTTAGCTTGTTTGCACAAGTTTCAGATTTATTCAGTGTCACTAATGTGAATTTTTCATTTATTTATAGTTGGATTTATTATTGGATACATTGCTGTCAAGTCACTGAAAAATGCTGCAAAAATCAACTTTAAATGTAATTTATGATGAAGCAGGAAGAGTTAGGTTGAAATTATGCATTTAAAATCAATACTATATTTTGAGCTGAATATTTTACATTTATTTTTTGGAAGCTACTTATTGTAAAGTCTGATTTTTATTTTTTTATATTCCCCCCCCCCCACACACACACACACACACACACTAATTTTTTTGGTGTCTTTGCCCTGTATGTATTAATAAATGAAAAAATTATATTAGTAGAGGGTACTTTTTCCAAAATTGTCTTGGAATGACCCTCTTTGAACCTCTAGAACAACTTTTCACATCACATGTTCAAAAAATGCATTTTAATTTAAAAATTGTATGAAATATCAAAAAGCGGGTAAGCACATTCCTTAAAGAATATTTCTTTACCTTTTATTTAAAACCAAAAGCATAATGATTGGACCTGGGTAACAGAGTTAATGGTGTCTAAATTGTTATCATCTGCCATCTTTAATGGCATCTCAAGCTAAGTTTGATGACATTTGCTGACACCCTGCACTTTTAGATATACTAAGGTGTCATAATTCATCTTACATCTTACAAGGTCGGTGTGCCTTATCGGCAACTAGGTTCGCTGGTCAGGCTTTCGCCTTCAGCTCGAACATGGGCTGGCGCTGAGGAGCTCTGCAGAAGCCGCAGTCGTGTACTCGCCCCATTGTCCCGGGACGGCCGGGGGGCTCCCAGAAGGCGTCGGACTTCCAATTAAGGATCAAAAGAGAAACTGCATCCAAAAGGCTTTGCATAGTCATGCACCACAATGGCCTTGTCAAAAGCTTCATTTGTTCATGTATTCACATACTTAATATTACAAAATGAACATTAATTCCAATCTTTAACTACAGGTACTTATTATCCCAATTGAACATCAAAGATACTGGTGATTTAACAAAATGGAGTTCAAATTTTGAACACAAAAAAGTACCTGAAGAGATCTGAATTAGAAGAGACCTTACTCCTTACACCTTTTTATGAAAGTTTAGTTGAACAAAAGTCGATGAGGGACTGCTATAGTTGTTCCTCCCTTCCTGCAAATTGTTAAATATTTTTCTTCTTAAATATTTTAGTGACCAGTCTTTTCACCTTAAAAAATGTTTATTGAGGCCATTCCAAAGAGTTTCACATTTATAGAAAATTGCCTGCATTCACCTTGAATTTCAGAATGATTTTGACTGGTAATGCTTACAGCTTGTACATATTTCTCTATAATGATATGTTATTGCATGCTGCTTGTTTGTTGCATCAAAACTTGCTTCACATATGTGCTCCCGAGTAATATAGATGCTGATAGGTTAATGGAAGATTTCTTCACCAGTGGCGAAGCTGAAGGGTAATCTGGGAGCCTTAGAATACCCAAATTATTTTTCAATAAAATCTGTTGTTAAGTGTGCCATTTTTCAATATATTTTTACTGAATTGTTGAAGAAAATTAAATGTTTTCGACTCCTTTTTCCCACTTATGCACGAGTAAATTAGCAGGGCTGCAGAGATTATATAGAACGATTTTCGTAAGGATGAGCCAAAGTGACAGCTAGTGCTGGAAACATAACTGAAGGTTCTGTGGTTGTTGTGCCCTCGAGCCCATTAGACTCCCTTCCTGCATTCGTTCGTTTGCAGTTGGCTAACTTGTAAATGGCTTCGAAGCTTCCTCTTGTGATGTCCTCGTCTGACAAAAATATAGGGCGCCACGAGAAATAATTGAAATTAGGAAGTGCAGTGTCATGTGCTCATCTGTAAAAATTCTTTTTTCTTTATACATTACATTGAATTTACTTTTTGTGTGATAAATATTATGTTTATTGTAAAACCGATACTTGTATGCGAGATGAGTGCCGATGCACATGGTTCCGGCCTTTGTGCTGTTGTGTGGCAAGCTGTGATTGAGAGCTTTCTATTTACATTCGTGATAGAATCCTTTTACTGATTCTGAGAGCATGTTAAGAGATTTTCCACATACGTAATTAAATTTAAATATTTCCCGAACTCGCGTATGTACATATATTTAAGCTAAACTCTTAGACTTCTGCATAGGGATGTTTTCACAGGAGCCATTAGCACTTAACGATGGGACGTGGCTGATCAGCTGTTGCGGCGGAGGGATACTTCTCTGAAATACATGTGATGTTCACTTGTTTTCGCGAACTGTCACTTTGGCTCATCCTTAGGAAAATCCTTCTATACTCTTTGGGGCCAGTAGCTGAGCAAGGAGCCTGCCAGTGGATAGACACTGGCTGGCTGTGCTGCACATGTGCACAAGAGGGAGTACGTTATCTTGCTCTCACTCGCACTCACTGGGCAGAGAGCCGCAGAGACCTTAGGCTCTTGGGAGGCACGGACTTGCACCGCGATGCATGTCTATGTCTCAGCCAGGCAAATTCATGTCCTCACCTGACGTGGGAAAGTAGAGTTGTTTGTGTAATTTTTGTTTATGTTTTCTTTATGAAACAATTAATGAAGCTAAAGATTTAGTGTGATAGAGAATGTCCCTCTTACTATGCGCCAGCCCCATAACTTCTGAACGGTTCACGATATCAAAATGCAGTTTTCGCTCAATAATATGAAATCATGAAGCAAGTAATATGCCGTCAAGATATTTTGTAATATACTGTATTAGATATGAAGAGACTATTGAAATCTGCATCAAAGCAGACACGACTATGAATGAACTTTCAGGGTCAGAATTATTTCAAAGATACAAAATTGTATCTCTTAAAAATATTGATACAGTAGTGACTCAGATGGACTATAGGTTTCAAGATTTTGAAAACTTATGTTTTATTGAATTTCCTGAAGAAAAGCAGTTTTCTGCCTATAGAGCGTCCTTTTGTTCAGAAAGTTTTCTTTCCTAATGAAATAATATCCATTCTTTGACAGTGGGCAGCTTTAAAGTGAGCAAATGTGACAGTGAACAAATGAACTGACAAATGTATACATTGACAATACAAAATACATGGCTGCACATTTGTTACTGAAGTATTTGTTTTACAAATTGGTCTAGGAAAAATTACCAAAAGACGGTTCGTTTGATATAATCTTCCCTTCATCTACACCATTATATGATAATGAAAGGAATATGATTAAATTAAAGAGAGTAAAAGACATTCCTGAGAAATTCCATCTGAATTGGTAATTTCAGAGTACTGATTCAGTATACCGTTCAATTTCAGTCAAAAATGATAAGATTTTCAGAATACCCAACTGTAAGACTAGCTTCGCCACTGTTCTTCACATGGATGTTGGAAAAAATGAGATGTGTCCGTAGTCTCTATCAGACGTAGCTTTTGAATGACCATGGTAATCTGTTTGGATATAATTAGAATTCCATTATTAAATATATTCCTTCCTTCTTTGGAAATCATCAAGAAGTAAGTTTTGCTTTGTTGTTAAACTGAAAAAAAAAAAAGAAGAATTTTGTATTGTGGCTTATTGTTTAAACCAGTCCAGTCAAATCATGATTTCTCTTATGAATATAATTATTATTTTCTTTACTTTTTATAAAGAAATTCAAATTTAATATACAATTTATCTCAGTTTTGTTCTTGATTGCAATAATGGCAAATACTTTTCTGAGAGTTATACATGTGATCCTGCAATGAAATGAAACTTTTTCGTATTGTACACATTAGTGAGTGTCCATGTAACACTGATGCTATTATCCTTATTTACTTGGTTCTGCAGTAATTTGTCATTTAGTTGGATGAAGAGCTAAAAGAAGATGTACAACATTTGCTATTTGCTGTTGCATTTCATTTCTAGTTCATGGATTCCCATCATTATTTATTCTGCCACCCAGTTTGGAAATTAATTTATGGATCTCCTGTACCACTTCTCTTCTTCTTTTTCCAAAATCCTAGCTTCTTTGAGGGAAAATAAATATTGAACATTTTTAGCTACCTCTCTTACCAACATTTTAGTACTGTTTATTACACATCAAATGCAATTACATGTATAAGAGATTTAACATTTCTAGCTTAGAAATAAAATGTATATTTCTTGGAAAATTAGTAATCTAAGTTTCTTCAATTCTACACCTGTTGAAACACACAAATGATTTTATAAAAGTTTTCTTGTTTGTTTGTTTTCATTTAATACCCACATCATCAAATATCACGTGAAGTTATTAGTTGTGATCTGGGCTGTCCGGGTGACGCCGCGTCGAAGGCTGGGTTGCCGACGTTTCGACCGACATATCGCGGTCCTCTTCAGGGCTGTACTGCCCTGAAGAGGACCGCGATATGTCGGTCGAAACGTCGGCACCCCAGCCTTCGACGCGGCGTCACCCGGACAGCCCAGATCATGACTCTGGCCGCGGAAGCCTACGATATCAAGTTATTAGTTACTCTCGGGTGCCCAGAAGAGGGGAGAGCTGGGGCAACTTGCCCCAGGCCCCAACTTAATTGAGGCCCCGAAGATTGCTTTTCATTCAACACAAATAAAAAATGTGTTTACTTGTAATTCATATGAATCACTAAGTAATTTCTGTTGCATGGGGAAATAAATTCTGGATATGTAAACGAGCAGGGAAAGTTTTGTTTGAAATTAGGGGCTCTTGGGTTTAAAATAAGGGTGGATCTTATGCCCCATCTTGTTTTCTCTGGGTGCTCCTGGTGACTGGATCATTTTAAGCAACCATGTGGAGGCAGTATTGCCCACAGGGTGCCTATTTCCTAATCTGTTGAATACAAAAAAATGTTGGTAAAAGGTAGCAAAAATGGTTTTACTGGAATTATGAATTGCATAAATACTTTTTCTCTATCACTGTTCAAGAAATATTTCAAAATAATTTCTTGGAAGAATTTAATCTAATATCAAAACATTTTTTATGAAATAATTTTTTAAAATAGTATATAAATTGTCAATAGTCAAAAGCCAGTTATTGAAATACTGTAGAAACTTGATAACTTGAATTTCTTGATGCATTTTGTGTTTTTGGACCTATTAATTGTGCATAAAATTGAATAGGTGCATTTAAATATCTAAGAATCCTAAGGCAGAGTCAATTTCAGCCTTCTAAATATTGAATGCCTCTTTCTGACTTCAAAATTCAATAAAATGTTCAAATATTTGAAAACTTTATTTTTTTAATTTTGCATTTTGAGATTTCTTTACATTGGAAATCCTTGGTTGTTGATTGTATGTTTCAAAGTAATGAGGAGCATCACAAGTCTAAGAATCAAACAGTAAATGAGAGAAATGGGCATATTACCTTAACAATATTTTCAAATAATAAGTTCATTTTGTGGTAGTTGTTATCCAACAAGCACCTCATTACTAGCTTTGTTTGAAATTTGTACAATAATTTCAGCTTCTTCAGCATTTTTTTCTCTCTCTACTTTTGTTCTTTCCTTATCTCTCTTAGTTTTTTCTCTTCGGGTTTCATAACAGCAAAATAATCAGATACCATAGAAGAGAATGTGAATAAAAATTTATACCTATTATGTAGTTTTTATGCATAATTATATTTAACATATTGTTGAATTTAATAATTTCTGCAAACAATAAAACATTTTAGTTTTAAAAATCTCATTTGCTATAATCAAGTTGCTGTTTATAATATGCATGTTATACTACTTGACAGTTGTTAGAACAACATTTATCGGTATGTTGCTTTTAAAGTTTTCCATTCTGATCATACTTCACAATTGTTCATAAGAAAACTGATTTGACTGTTCAAAACTACCATCATGCCTTGTCCCATCAATCTGATCTGATTCCTTTTTCTTCCTAAATGACTGCCACAGGATACAAGTGGGGTGACGTATATGGTTCCCAGTAATACTAACCCTTCTTCTATGGACGGTGACGGGCATCCCAATCTATCGCACGCCACACGGGTGTCACCAGCCACAGTAAGTGACCCCAAATAACCTTGCTATATGTAACTTAGCATGTGCATGATATGGGTTTGCTTTTGCATAAAAAAGTTAATAACTTTTTTTTAATAGTTAACTAACAGAAACAATAATTATGTATCTAAGAAAATTATATGTATTATTAATGTATTATAAATGTTCAGTGGCAGATAAAAATTCAGATACAGTATGTTGTAATACCAAAAGTCTGCTGTCAACAAAAATTAACTAGTTACGTGGTTTGTACAATAAGAATTTTATTGAAATAGTATTACTTGCACTAGCCATTAAAACACATTTCCATAATTTAGTAGATATTTTTATTATCTTTTTTCTATTAGTATGTCTACCAATAACGTGGTCACTGTTGTGGAGTGTGCTGTTGTTAATTTTTGCTAATTTAACAAGTGATACATATATCAAAAGTGAAACAAATTTGATTGTAATTTTTAACTTTATTTGATCAAGAGAGTATATCAAACGTACTTTTGACTGCTACCAGGTTCAGTGGTTACTTGAAAATTATGAGACAGCAGAAGGAGTGAGTCTACCTCGCTCCACCTTGTATAATCACTATCTTCGTCATTGTAATGAACATAAACTTGATCCTGTGAATGCAGCTTCATTTGGAAAACTTATTCGTTCAGTATTTCTGGGTCTACGCACACGTCGCTTAGGAACAAGGTCAGTTAAAAGAAAGGAACTTTGTTACAAACAAATTTTCACCTTTGAATTTCTTCTCAGATTTATCAGTGTTTGTTAGTACATTTTTGTCTTTATATTGTCTAATAATTTTATTTTATCATTAAAGATTTGTTATAATCCTGTTTCAGAGGTAATTCAAAGTATCACTATTATGGAATACGTGTAAAACCTGGCTCCAATCTGAATCAACTGTCTGAAGATGGAACATCAATGGCAGTAAGGCAGCAAACATCCCAGAAACGCTACAAGTTTCTTTCTGGATCTGGCCAGAAGAATGTAGAAAACAATCAATATGAGCAAAGCACAAATAATTCTGTAACATCGAATCATTCCAATTCAACTTCCCCTCAACATCCTCATCATCACCAGTATTTAGGTGATGGAGCTGGTGCTATTCCAGAATTTCCTGATATTGATTTTTCACCTGGCCTTACTTTGCCTGAAGACTGCACTTTAGAAGATGTAGATACATTGCGAAGTATTTATCGAGAACATTGTGAGGTAATTTTCTGTAGTTTTTCTGTAGTTCATCGTAAGTTTTCTTAAAGTAGAGATTGTTAATCAAAAATTTTGTGCAATTTTAATATAAAAACCTAGTAGAAAAATGTCAATTTGTCTGAAGTAATAATTAAAAAAAATAATTAGAAACCATATCACCACAGAAACTGTGACTGAATTTAACTCTCTGAAGTGGATGCTGAGGATCTCAGAGTCCTTATCTTTTGTTTTCTCTGCCTTAATAGCAGTTGAAAAATTGCTGTTCCCCAGGGCTTCGTAAATCATGACTCCCTCTTGGGCCAGTCATGACCATGTTCACCCCTGTATGTTGAGTACCAGTGTTGCGGGTGATCCTTCGCGAGTTGCAAGATTTAAATTTTTGAAAAGATGTGTGACTTCTGAATTTGCCTCAATGGTTTTTCTGTTTGACCAGAAATTCCTCGAAAAAAAACAAGCATGAATGTTCCAAAATGTGCCATTTTTATGTGGGTAAAATACATCTGAAAAAACAGATTTATCCAAATATAAGACTAGGTTTTTTCCTAAATATTTCATTCAAAAATTGTGGGGTCGTCATATATTAACATATATACATACATACATACATATAAATATATGTGCATGTGTGTGTGTGTCTCTGTGCGTGCATGCATGTCATGACCAGCATTCAGGGACGGTTTAACAACTTGCAGGGCCTATAGCACTTTTATTGATTTTTTCTAGTCATAGTTAAGCACATGGTGTGTAAAAGATAATTTGCAAATTTCATAAATATTGTTTCTATTTCTATATTTCACCAACAATTGCTATGTCTTCATGTTCACCTTTCGAGCTAACAAGGCAATCAAGAACACTTTCTTTACGCCATTTCAACATTAGATTAATACCAAACATCGAAGCCCTTGTGACGTCCCCTCCTATGCGAATGCTCTTATCAAGCATAATTCACGTAGGAGAGATTGTCATGGAGAAATGATCAGAGCGACTGGAAGGGGAAGGGGGTTGAGATTGGGGGAAGAAATACACTTGTAGTAATTGTGAATCAAAATATAACTATTTACCAAGTTTAACTACCTGAAGATCACTGTATTCTGCTGAAGGCATAGGAGTGAGGAAGAAAGAGTAATGAGAGAGAGAGAGAGGGAGAGAGAACGCTGTGGAGCAATGGTGA
Organism: Teleogryllus occipitalis; assembly: GCA_011170035.1. Taxonomy (NCBI): domain Eukaryota; kingdom Metazoa; phylum Arthropoda; class Insecta; order Orthoptera; family Gryllidae; genus Teleogryllus; species Teleogryllus occipitalis. The sequence continues at coordinate 47,302 of BLKR01000784.1, read as the reverse complement.
GGTTGTCGAGCGCACTCATGTCGGCGTTTTGCTTATCTTTTACATAATATCTTTTATTGATTGTGAATTTTCGTAAATGTTTCTTTGCAAGTCTTTCTCATTCAGTAAATTTGTCTGTATTGAAATATCTCATTAGCTTTATTACCAAAAAATGTTTAATGGTTAATCTTTCAATAGAAAGATTTGATTTCACAGCAACATTTTTGTCAATTCAATGTGATGAGAATGCAACTGTTAAAAACTCCTCATTTATTCTACATTTGAAATTTATTGCCAAGGTTGGGCAGTATTTAAATACTTGTATTTGAAATACATATTTTAAGTATATTTTGTATTTGAATAACTGTATTTTTGAATTTTTTGGACATGGATTTTAGACATGTATTTAAATACATAAAATAAAAGAAATACTTCAAATACAGATGAAGATAACGATGACAGTTTCTTTTTGTTTGATTTTGCTCGTGAATCATTGAAACCAAAATAAATACCCCTTTCAGCTGTTGAATTTGAATTCTCTTCATTTTTAAATTATAAAGCCAAATCATTAAAAATGCTGGACAATTATCCGACAATAAAAAATGTGTTTATTCCCTATAGCTAGTCCCGAAAATGCCCTTTTTGCCTATTTTATTTCTTTGAATGTCTTTTTAATCAACTTACCCAATTATCAATGTTTACCTTAGAAATGGCTTTTGCGAGGGTTTTATAATGCCTATAAATGCCTATTTTAGAGATAATTGCCTAATTGAGCGTGAAGAGCCTGTAAGTGCCTGTATTGAAGTTTGCGCATTTTTAATATTTTTTGTTCACTATATTTTGTTTCCTACAATCATTTTTTGAGAAATCACTGATGAGTAATTTTTTACCAAACAAGTAACAACCACGTAAAATCTTCCAGGGTGTTCTCCGATCGAGAAGCTGCGTACTCTGTGTATTTGTGCCTATAACCAGCAGGGACACTGTTTAGGGCCGTATCAGAATTTGACACCATGCGTGTTACCTTATCTACTTCGCCAAAGCCAGACAGGGCACTCCAGAGAACAGGAAATTATTCTTGTCTTTCCAATCTTTGCAAAGTTTAGTGGACTGTCTGTTCCTTACCAAGAACTCAATTGTCTTCAAAAATAGCACTCTTTGCATGTTTCATATTTAGAAGGTAGAATTACACAAGATAGACAGAGTTTTCTACAATAATTTTTGTTGAAAGTCAATAATAATGCTTGCTACAATGCCAAAAGAGAAAGTTTCAAGAAGTGCATTGCTAAAAGAATGGACTTATGGAGAAGATTCATGGCTGATTGGAAATGTATATTTTTTGCCTGTGTAGTGAAAAAGTGTGCAAAAAAATATTTCTTACAACAAAAAACACTGCAAATAATGCAAAAAATTAGAAAAACTATTCAAACCTTCTTCAGCAAGTGCAGTCAAAAGATGAAGACAAGAAAGAATTCAACACTGACTTGCGACATGCTGCAGACATTCCACCTTCAAAACTTGAAAATCCAACATTTAACCAGTTTAACCATCAAAATATAAAATTCCACACGAGTCAACTCTTAGAAAATATTATCTAACTTCGCAATATGTTTTGACAATCGAAGAAATTTGATTTTGTTTTAGATAATTGCATTTACCATTTATGCAGTACGTATTATGTATAAATTTTTATATTATTCAACCATAATGCCTGTCTTTAAGTTTTTATTTCCTAAGTTCCTGCCTATTGTCAATTTATAATGCCTGTTTTTAAGTGCCTATTTGCCTACCTATTTTTAACCATTTTAGTACCTACATATCCAAGCTCTACTTTTATCACTAGTTTACATTCATCCGCACCAATTGAATAACCATTTTCTTTTGCAGGTTTTATACATTCGTCAAATAGGGGTTTATTGTCTGATGATTTGTTAAACTGGTCGCTTTAAAAGGAAATTCCACTTATTTGAGTTAGACTTATGTTATTGTTCAGAAATTTGTGACTCTCAATTAGTAATTTATTGTAATTAACAATTTCAATACATTGTTGCAATAAAAAAGTAGTAATAAAAATTATTGTATTTACTGTATTTTGAGTATGTATTTAAATACTTATTTACGAAGTATTTTGGCAAAGTATTTAAATACTAAATTTAAAGTGTTTTGCCCAACCCTATTTATAGTTCACTCCACCACCCTTATTAATAGCTTCTCAATTTGTTTAAACATGTGTTTATGAAAATTATAGATATTTGTTTTGTTTTTGTAGGCATTCCTTGATGCTGTAGTAAATTTGGAATTTCAAACGGTAGAAAGTCTATGGCGAGAATTTTGGCGAAGCCAAGACAACAATAATGGTGATGAATGTGAAGAAGAGAAGTATTTGTCAAAGTAAGTATTTTTGGGATTGAATTCTGTAAACTAGAATATTTTTAATATATCACTAGTGTGTAAAACAATGTTGTTAACGATTGAGAATTAATATTAAAAGAAATTATATTTCTCTGTTTTACTTTAGTCAGTTTGACACTGGTCAGTCAAATTTATCTTTATTTGTGTCGTGTGTTAAAGGATCTTTCATTAATTTTAAGTGGTGATATGAAAGATACAAGAATTACAAAATTTTTAAGATTAGCATTAAAAAAAGAATTAAGCATTTAGAGCATTAATAAGGATTAATGATTAATTTTTAGATAACTCGTGCAGATTTTTCTCCTTCTTCTTCTCTTCCTCCTTCTTCTTCTTCTCCTCCTTCTTTTCCTCCTCTCCCCTTCTTCTTCTTCTTCTTCTTTTCCTTCTTCTTCTCCTTCTTCTTCTTCTTCTTTTCTTTCCACTCTCTCCTTCTTCTTCTTTTTGCCATTAATTTTCACTGCATTTTTCATTACAGAACCAAATTATATTTGCTGTGCAAATGTAGCCCAGTTCAGCAATTTGTGCGGCGTGTGGACTACCTCTTTTATCAAAATTTAGTTGACGTTCTTATACCTGATGTCCTTCGGCCAATTCCTAGCTCACTGACTCAATCTATAAGGAACTTTGCTAAAGGATTGGAGTCATGGCTCACTTCAGCCATGACTGGGTGCCCTGAGGAAATGGTTCAGATTAAGGTTTCTGCTGTGAGTGCCTTCGCACAGACTTTACGTCGATACACTTCTTTAAATCATCTTGCCCAGGCAGCTAGAGCTGTTCTTCAGAATTCCTCTCAAATTTCACAAATGCTGGTGGACCTAAACCGAGTGGATTTTCACAATGTGCAAGAACAAGTAAGTACAAAATGTTCAACTCGTATTTTTTGGTGATTCTAATTTTGAGGATGGTAATCATCATTGTGACATGAATAATATAGAATATGAAATTTGACATTTCTTTTATAGTGACAGTTAATTTGTAAATGAGGTTAGTGGCTTTCCTGTATTTGAAGATAAAAGGGTCTTTTGAATGTCATATTAAGGAATGATCTGGATTCTGGATCATTTGAATAATTTATCAAGTTGTTTAATATGTTTTTTGATGCAAATAAAAGGTGATATATCAAAAACTTTTACAACTGAAAAACAGACATTGTAAATAACAAAGTATATAAATAAATTACCCAAATTAGGCATATTGTGGAAATAATTATTTTTTATAATTTCAAGGCATCCTGGGTGTGTCAGTGTGATGCTGCGATGGTTCAAAGATTAGAAGCTGATTTCAAGGTCACACTTCAGCAGCAAAATTCTTTGGAGCAGTGGGCGGCTTGGCTGAAGGGTGTTGTCACTCAGGTGTTGAAACCCTATGAGGGGAAGCCTAATTTTGCCAAAGCGGCAAGACAGTTCCTGTTAAAGTGGTCTTTTTACAGGTGAGATTAAAAATCTTTAAAAAATGCGCATTTTTGTATTTTGATTAACATGATATTTAGCTTAAAATTTCTTTCTCAAATTGCTTCTTTACAATAAAATGTGGGCAAGCCCGTTGACAGTTACTGGGTGTAACTCAGTGAGACATATTTTATGTTTATGAATCCTATCATCACTCCTCATCATTAAAAATCCTATCATTACTCCTCATCATGAATATTACTTCTTAAACAAGGTGATGACGAGATTAATATACTGAACTTTGTGTTTGTTACAAAAAGAAATCGTATGAGCTGGTTGAATTTGAATATCACATAATATATCTGATATTTGTATTTTTTGGGGATAATAAAGAGCCGTTCTCTTTAGTAGATATTGTGGAAATTTATTTTGAAAGTAGCATTGAGTTTGATGTAACATTGCATTTTTTAGTTCCATGGTCATCAGAGATTTGACACTGAGAAGTGCAGCTAGTTTTGGCTCCTTTCACCTGATCCGTCTTCTGTATGATGAATATATGTTCTTCCTTATTGAGCATCAAGTAGCTCATGAGACTGGTGAAACACCAATTGCTGTTATGGGAGAGGTGAGTGCAGTAATTCTGTATTCTACTATACAATTATATTTCATACATCTAGTATAAAAAGAAACTAGCTCATTCATTTTGTATAAATTGCAAGAAAAGATAAGGGAGACCATTTTTAATTTCTCGCATTCTGTTTACAAAGAACAGAGAAAGTGGTGTAATTCTGTGTCAAAAAAGCGATTTCCTTCATGAATCATTCTTGTTCCTTTATGTTGTAAATCACTTCCTCTAACACGTGTAGTAGTAGTTTGTGGATTCTTGATACTGAAAAATCAGTTTCTGGCACAATGTTTGCCTGTCTGTGGTCACCACTAGTGCCTAAACTATTCAGATAATTTTCTCCAAAATTGACATTCCATGATCAATTTGCTGAACTCAAAGCCCTCCAATTTTGATATTGATATATTGATTTTTGGGGGGTTCTTCACTTGAAGCCCCACAACATGCTCAAGATTTTCTCAAAAACGGTTCCAAATTTTGTAATAATTTTTTCCTCAGAGAGTGCAAAGTTCTCTTATAAAAAAGTGTAGGTTCCGTTTTTGTTGAACTCTGAATTTTGTAAAATTGCAAAGTTCAAATTTTTTCAGTGACTTCCTACAACTGTAATATTGATGATAAATATTGTTTCCCTTAATGAAATCTGTTCATCAAAGACAAACCTTTAAAAAAAGGTCAAGGAAAAGAAAGAAAAGAAAAGAAAAAAAATAAAGAGAAACAGGAATAGTTTTTGTGTAATTTTGCATAAAATATAGGTAATTTAAAAAAATTAATTTCTCAAAAATTGTTTCAAATTTTTTCTCAAATAGAGTGAAGTGCACTTACAAAAATGAAGCAGGACCCATTTTTAGTGAACTTTATATTTTCAAAAATTGCATAAATTTAACATTGCAAAACTACAATATTTTTAGGATGCTTAAAAAATAATACAGGTCTCATTTTCTTTGAACTGTCTGAATTTTTGAAAATTGCAAAAGTTAGAAAAAATGTCAAGAAAGCATGTGCCGTTCAAGCACCACCAGTTTCAAGTTTCTTTCACTTTTGCATTATTTTGATTTGAAAAGGAATCTAGGTCCTTTGGCAACTGCATTTTAGAACATTATGTTTTGTCTAAAACAACCTGAAGTATGTAGAAAGCATAATTTCCAATACAGTTTTATTCAAAATACTCCTTGCAAACACAAAACTCTTTGTGGATAAATCTATATGAATTATTACAACTGAATCATTTCAAACATCATCTGGATAATGTTGCCTCAAGTTAAGTGATTAAGCATGAAACAGTTTATATACATGTATGCATGTATGTATTTACACGCACACGCGCAAGCGCACGCGCACGCACGCACGCACGCAAACGCGCACGCGCGTGAAATTTATAAGTACACTTTGCTTTTTTTGAGCAAATAATTTAGGGGAAAAAAATTGGAGCCAATTTGGAAAAATTTTAAAGAGGTCTTAAACTTCTCATAAAGTACTTTTAAAAAATTATGAGGTACATTTCAAATTCACAGGAGCATTGTATTTGGTGAGATAAATCTGTAAATATCAGTTTTGGGGAAAATCCTTTGTACGGTTTAGGCACAATTAGTGTTAAAAGGTTCAGACACAGTCAGGTATTCAGCCCTAAGGCATGTGTTTCCATCAAATCTCTTTGAATTTTTGCATCATTATTTAACTTTCTCTGCGCCATGTATATATACTAGTAAATGAGAAAGTAAAATGAATCTGAATCACTATGTCATGTTGTTATAAAAAAGTCATGTTATAAAAAATTAAATTTTATTTTCCCATTCTCACAAAATTTTACAGAAACAATTTCAATTTGTATAATACTTTTTCAAGTCATCTTATTCATCTTTCATCAGTTTGCTAAGTTTGTTTTTAGTTTTAATTATAAATGTAAACCATATGATGTAATAAAATTTGTTTTATCAGATAAGGTGTTCATAGTCTCTGTGTATTAGGATGTGTTTGAAAGCATTTATTAGTTTCTGTAAATTAGTAATGTTGTAAAATCTGCCTAATCCAGAATCAATCGGGACACAAAAAATTCCAGTTTAGCAAGGTTTCCGTTTTATGCAAGATTGTCCATTTTATCACCTGATATTGACATTTCTGCCCTGGAAGCAGTAAATTACATGACTTCATTCTATTTATCAAATTATGTTATCTTATAATGTATTTATCGAAGGAATTATCAATAAATTAATATTAAATGCTCTTCATTGGCAACTTATTTTACTTGAAAAGCATACACCTTCCTGACTGTATTTGGACCAGTTGCAGACTCTTTCAATGCACAATGCTTTCCAACCCAGTTCTGTGACTTTCTGGTACACTCGTATGTCCTTGCACAATGCAAATGTCGAGGGGTTATGCTATTCAATGTGGAGCAGGGAGACGTGTGCCATGCCCTACACCTTCCCACGCTCAAGAGAGTCGGGAGAGAGGGAATTCCCCTAAGACCTATGCCTTGAAAGACATGAGACTGCATGGTCAAATTCTACGCTGACGGCTGAAGCCCCTCTTCTTCAATTTCCAGCTGCCATGACTAATTCACGTGTCACAGGGATAGAGAATTTAAAAAAAGTTTGCAGATGCATTCATTTCATTAAGAACATCTCGCATCTCTCTGTCCATTGCATTAAATTCACAGGAATTCTGTTTTATAAAGATTTTTTCATTGCAGTACATGAAAAACCGTTCTGTTTTATGCTGTGTAAAATGCTATTTAACTTCACGGGCTGGGAAAGTTTTCCGGTTTAGGCAGATTTCCAGCTTATACAGGTTATGGTTTAGAGAGATTTTACTGTATCTTCACTGGTAATTTTAATATATAATACTACAATTTTTTGAACAGAAAACTTCAGCTTCCCATTATAATAAATTTACTTCTCGATCATCGTCTTGATTATTGTTTTGTAGGACACTGAAGTTTACTCTTTTAATGAACAATTTCATTAATCAGTTTGATGTAATTGCTTAATTAAATGAAAAATAACGTCAATATTAATCTTTCTCATGTATTTTTCTTATGTGTTATTTCATCCTTCCCAATTTATCAAAAGTCAAAGTCCAAGACTGGAGAGGGTTCATTTGTAGATCTTGATCGTATTCCCGTGAGATTATTGTGTTTTATCTTGATTTGATTAACTTCCTTTTGAATTTGTTTTCCACAAATGCAAATCTCTGTTCCACCCTACCTTTTTTCTTCTGGTAGTTCTCCATCTCTCCTCACTTGCCTTTCTACATGTGATTAGTTTTGTTAGTAATACTTAGAGTTTATTTCTTTTGGGTACATTCATATTCTTGTTTGAATAGTTTTAAGATTTACCTTTATACCATATTTACCTGAATAAAAGTCGACTCTGAATATTAGATGATTCATAATTTTGAAGAAGCCTCCTGAGAATTGTTTACATTTTTAACTAATTCTTACTAGTTAGTAAAAATAAAATTGTAAATTGTCTAATTGACTAGAAAATGGTCTTATTAATGAGAATGTTAAAACTTATTACCTCAGTTACCACCATTCTCTTGTTCGTTAGAAACATTATCATTAATATTATTATCATGGATTTTGTCACTACCCTCTTCATCTTCCCTTATATCTTTTTGGTCCTCCTCCTGTACTATGATGCTGATGTTTCAGGCCCCTCTGAAACTTTTACACGTTGGATTTGCATTCTTGTTCTTTCATCCGATGCCACTCAAGAATATTCCCTTCTGTGTTGTCAGATTTTCCTCCTGCCCTGCTCTTGTTAATGGTCTCTGATTCTTTAACAGTTCACATGAAATTCGCATTGTATTATAAACAATGTTTGTATGATCCATTTGTTATCTGCGACCTCATTCATCTCAGTTTCGTAGGTAATGTTGGAGATAGCAACAGGTTTCCAAGTTTAGGATATTTTTGCTTAGAATTTGTTTTTAATCTTCTTTTCTGTTTTTGGATGTAGAATGTATCCTTCTATCAATGTAAATTTTTAAATTTCCATCTCTTGCAAAACAAAGATTTGCAGTCGCCGGGCAACAAACCGACAGTCCATGCGGCCCCATCAATCAGCGCTTCGTATAACAAAATCCAGGCAACAATTTGTATTCATTTTCTCATTGCGTTTCACTTGATACATTGCTATTTGTTTGAGATACTCTCATTACCAGTCCATTCAAAATATTCATTAATGGATTTGAATTGCCTAGCAAATTCGTAGCATGTGCAGAGAATACGTCCATGCATATAAATACGTACTATATATACACGTGATATTTCTGCAGCTTTTTTCTTTCGTAACATGTAACGACAATGTAAAAATGTAATTGAGCCTAACCAACTAGGCTCAATCTGCAAATATAAGATGACCTGTATTTTTCAAATGAAATATTTAGGAAAAAACCTCTTGCATTCGGACATGTACAATGTTTAAACTATTCTTTAAATTTGTAATAGCTGTTTACCTTTCTCTTTGTTGTATTTTTAGCAATGATTTGATCTGAGAACGTGAGCTTGATTGCGATACTCGTAATGCTGAATGAATGCCCCAACATACTCTTGCGATACTCTTCTAGAATCATAACACAATTCTGCAACTTATTCTGTTCTAATGTTTATAAAAATAAATGAAACCCTTGGAGCTATTTGATGAGATCCTTTAATACATCAATTGGACAATGGCTTTGTCTCGCTTTCGCGTTTGTTGCTATAGTCTTCAGCTCTGCTGGGATTATTACTCTCAATCACCACCATAAATGTCATTATTATTGTCGTTGTGCTATAAAAATAATTCAAATTTCAGATGTTGCATCATAACTCAGTGTTTCCAATGATGCCTGGAGTTAATGAAGTGGTGATAATGGAATAGAAAAAGTAGGAGAGGTAAGCAGAGAGACACGTAGAAACTCATTATTTGCTCAGTAGTGTAAGAAAGAAATATGAATAATTATAAAGGAAAATTTTGAGGAGAGGACATTGGTCAAAAGGGAAGTTTAAATCTAATGAAAATTCTGCCCATTTACTTGTGAATAAAGGGATTCCTTTTCATATTAATTTACAACAACTGTCAAATGCATGTGTAAATTTGTTTCAGAGCTTCCGTGATTTTACAGAAAAAAAATTGTAAATATAATTAACAGTATGCACTTGTACAAATTTTGTAGACTGCGTACAGAATAAGTGGGGAAGGGAAAATAAAATAAACACTGAATACATCTCATTCACTCTCATTTTCCTTTCCTCTCTTTCTTTTCTATTGGATAACCTCTGTTTCATTCTTTTCTTTTCTTTTTTTCTTCATCTTCTAACATTGAAGTATGTGCTAATTTTGTTTGGTATTTAAAACTTTTGTATAAGTGTTTCTGACTATAACCATTTTGGTAGCTTAAAAGTATCAGTGCTTGTTAAGTGTGCTCATAAGCATTAAAATCAGTACAGTCTCTCCTGAACTCTGCTGTTCTTTTTTGTGATTTATTAATCCATTGCATCTACTATTTACCTTGCAGTTGCTTTGTGTAAAACAGTAAATAGGCACTGTCTTATTTTAATATTTACTGAATTCCTTTATTAGTATCTGTAGCACTGAAGCAAATAAGGTGGTAAATCAAATAAGGATATTTTTTAATATTCCTTTTTCTCAACTCCGAAGCTAATTATAGTGATTGCATTGTTTTGTCAGCTTAATTTCACCATCCTGTATGCTATTCAACAGCAATAAAATGATAGCAACAAAAATTACTACAGAAACATGACATGTGGATTATGAAATTTCTTTCTTCTCTCTAGATTATAAAATGTATATAGGAAAGTATAAAGTAAACAAATATTGACTAACTTCTTAATTGAAATATTTTTGTGTGAAAAAATAGAAAGCTTTTGTTTACTAATTGGGGCAGTGTGGCAATATATTTTCCCCCAGAGTCATACCAGACAATAAATGAGGACTGGAATTCAAAGGTGAGCAGCACTTAATATATCACTTGAGAAAACATGACCATAAATATTGTAATGTAATATTACGCCAATATCTGGAATATAGGTGGGAGGAAAGAAATACAAATTATAAGTAGAGTGAACATAGAACAAAAATTAACACTAATAGCTTTAAACAAACTATGCAAAACTCTTTTTTTTTAAATGTAGACCTTTAATCTTTTCTGGTGATACATTGACAGCAGCACACACAAAGTTAATGGGAAAATTGACAATGGCAAAAACATCTTTGAACCCTTTGTGATGTCTGCTGAATCTTTCCTCAAACTATAACAATTGTTAATTCAGATCAGGTCTGTCAAGATGCCCAAACAACAACAGAAACAAACACTAGAACATTAGTTCAGAAATCTTGAGTTGTCTTTGCCCATATATGTACTGGAGCAGAATCCTGTTGCCCCCCCCCCCCTTCCTGCCACTTCTAATATTCTCTCTTCTAATCATACTGTTAGGGATGTTGAGTTCTCTCAATTTTTAAACCATTCTATGGGTTGCAATTGCATCTAGTACATAAGCACAATCAATTTGATCATTAAAATGATCAATTGCTAAAACTTCATCAGAGAAGAGAATTTTCCAATTGTCTTTTCTGCCTACTGCATAAGAAAAGCTAAGCTTTTAATGAACCTCTGCATCTTCGGTTTTGCTATTGGTTAGTACTCGTTGTGAGTGCTGCAGTGAAGTTCTTTCAATCTACAGTCACTTCTTAGCACTCAGGGCATTGTTCCTTTCCAATTGCTCATTTTTGCCATTAATATTCATTTTCAGAGAGTATTTCCTTGTAATCTTTCTTATACAGTCTTTATGAGATGTGATGTCCTAACAAACCTGGGATGACCTGTACATGGACAGTCAGATACACTCTCGGTCTTACCAAATCATTCAATTGTGTGATTCACAAACTTTCTGTTGTGGTTATTGAGAATATCGAAAATGAATGTTGTTTTTCCAACTAATGCAGTTTCACCATGACTTTTTTTTTCAAAGTTTCCTTAGACCACTTAACACAATGGTAGATACAACAAAAACACTTTGGCATTAAAAATTGACTCTTATAAAAGATAATGTCCTAATTTTTAGCAATGGTATCTTCAGAAGTTTACATTTCACAGTGGAAAAAAACCTAACAGTATTTATGACCATTTCTAAAATTTAATTCAATATTTTTGGTGATTCTTGAACAAATGACAATGCTATCATGTTCTTCAGTGTAATAGATATGTCATAATAACTTTGCTGTTTTTAGAAATATATCCCTGAAAATATTTAATTTAATCTTGTTTTTTCAATAACCAACAAGTTTGTTTCTTGATACCTTTGAGAATTCCAGTCTTCAAATTTGGATGCAAGTGTTATTGAATACATTTTATTTTTTGAAAGCTAACAATAGTTTTCTGTAAAGCTTTGTTTTTGACACTACATTGTTTTCAAGATTGGTTAAAGGGGACTATTTGCAATAGCTGTAGCGTAATAATTCTTTTTTGTATAATTAGCTCACATTGTCCCAAATAATTCATTGTCTTACATTGTGGTGGATACATTCAATTTGCTTATTTGAGCATGCAATGTGTACTGAGGGGACATCCTATTATCCACTAATTGGAAATCTACAATTATTTCGTTAATTAGCACCTAGAACATCAATTTTTGATGAAATAAATATTACTATCTCCACAAGTCTATTTAAAATAAGTCCTCCTTTTTTACTGAACAAAACATTACATGCCATGATTTTCCTCACCTCTTGAAGATAAGTACTTTCAAATTGATAAGTCATATTCAGAAATATCCACAGAAGAAATTCAGTCTGCAAATTCATTGTTTAACACTTCGCTCATTTCTTACCTACGTGCTTTTATCTGTGGCTGAACTTAAATTGTTATTCTGTGAACTGTTCAGCTATTTTGCTGACTGATTATTATTTTTAATGATTTAAGCGATTGCTGTTTCATGATTAGTCATTATATAATATAGTTCAGTAACAATTACAACAACAAGAACAGACACCAACCTTAAATAATAAGTAATTATAAAGAATATTTATTAAAGGCATCTATATAAAAATGTTATTGGTTGAATGTGGTTGTACTTATTAAGGGGGTGGTTGTAGTTACTGCACATATTTATTTAAAAAATTTCTTTATTCTTCTTTTCACAGAAATATACTAATAATCCGTCCAGTGTGAGTGGCTTCCCCTTGCAAGCAGGGTCATGCAATGGTGGTGTGTCATTGGCTATGGGAGGAACTGTTGCAGTGGGCAACAAATTAAATCCTGGATCACTTCTTGTATCTGGGAATGAAGTTGGACACCTCACAACTACCAAGCGCCTCAAAATAAGCTAACAGTAACGCAGTGTTGTTCTAGAACAAATGAGTGTGTGAAAGCATCTCGCCAACTGAATTTTCTGTCGTTATTCTTTTTCTCTCTTCATGTCACCATGTGGTAATATTATTCAACCCTAAGGAGGTGTAATGATGGAACTTTACTCTGAATTTTATATTTTGTTATTTAATTTGTAAGGATTAAAATTTTAGTTACAGGACTTGTTTACATAAAAAAACAACTTTGAATTTAAGAGATTTAATCATTGTAACTTTCATCATGAACATATGTTGGCACAGACACCAAGCATTACTTGAAAAGAAACTTCTTCTTCTTCTTCTTGTATTATTTCATCTTATTAAAGTAAGCTCTTGTTAATTACTTCAACTCATGAGAATTTTTCTCTGTTCAATGAATAAAGATGTTCATTCCCTTCTTCAATAACTGTTTTCTCAAACCTGCTAGCGAGTGATGTAATGTGAATGATTCCTTATGAAGATAAATATGTATTTTCATTTGAAAAATAGTTTAGTTTTGATAGGTGCCTGGAGGGTGAAGGACTTTGAATGAGATGTAATAGTTGGTTATTTTATTACTCAATAATACATAGTGAAAGTTCAGTGCCATGATTCTGTGAAGAATCTTCTTATGCTTTCCCAGCTTAACATCTTCACTGCCACTAACAATCATGAGTAAATAAGCAAGTCCTTTCAGCTGATTACCACTAGAATCCTACCTTGTTTACATTTAATTCCATTATTCGGATTTTCATTAAGGCAGAAAAAATATAATGAAAATCACGAAATGAAGTGATTTATGTGACGAATATCATTGCAATTTTTTAAATATTTAAAAAAAATATTTTATTGTATTAGTCACAGAGTAATAAAAGTGTGTACATTTGTATATATAAAATTGTACTATTGTGTTATCTCGCATTCTGCAAAAGGTTTCTGATTGAAACTTTTATTTCTCCAATGCACATATTTCTGATTGATTGTGAATATTATTTTTATGTTAAATTAATCAATCAGAAATGAGAATAAAACAAGTCATTTAATCTCTTATGTTCAAGAAAATATCGTTATAAATAAACTATTGTTATTTTCTTTTATTAAAGTTTATGTGCAATATTATATTATGTCATATTTGTGTACAATAAGTGTGTATATTCTCTATGATTTAGTCACTGAATTTAGATTACAAATGTGAAGTACTTGAATCATTTTATTGTTAGTTTTTGTTTCTTCTTCTTTTTTTGTAATCATATCCTCTCAAGTTCTGTCACCAGTTTCCTGAATGCTCATGAAAGTTCTTTATACCGTGATAATTATTGCACTTTAACTACAGAGAATAAGTAATGTGGAAGCATAAGGAGAAATGTGTATCTGAAATCACCTCTCCCTTTGAACAGTGATCAAATTTAACCTGACCAGTCAGTTCTATGTGGCTGATTTAGTGTTGAAATTAATAAAATATTTTTGTTCTTAAGTAAATAATTTCATAATTTTGAAAATAATATAAATTGCTGTAAATTAATGTGCTTATATTTGCACCTGCCCCAGTATTTTAAACTGCAATGATTTTAAGTACACTGTAAAATGAACAATTACTTCCTGCTGCAATTTTGCTCAAAAGTCCATCCATCCATCCATTAAATATCTTTTGAATTGTTAAAGATACATGTAGGGTGCAAAATACATTCCTTGAAAATAAATTACAGTACAATATATTATTATACAAACAGTTTGACAAATTGTTGTTGAGCTCTTGGATTAAGTACATGCTGTGATTGCCTTTTGAAGATAGAAAAGTATGATTCCTAAAGAATGCACACTTTTAATGTTGTGACATCTGTGTGACTATGATATGACCCTATAGAAATGAGGAAGAGCTTGTATATTTGACTGAGACTGAAGATAAAATGTCCAGTGAAACAAATTACAGTTGAGAGAAGAGAATGTCTAGCGTCATGCTTTTATTTGAACATTTGATCTCAATTCATAGTTTTAATCCTCTGTTGATAAATCCATTGAATTGCTTCACTAATGATCTGGATAGTATGTTAGAAGACATTTGTCATTAGGAAAAAACTAGTCATTATTTTTGTAAAATAACAGTTATTTGCAATTCATAAAATTGGGTCTATCTCTATAATCTGTCTATTTACCCAGATAGACGTGGTGTCAAAACATGTCTGAAAGATTTTTAAAGTCTGCATTCTTGTGGAAACTCCTGATTTTTTTTAATGCTGATTGTGAATTCTGAATAGAATGGCTGTTAGTGCCTGCATTTGTGTGTGCAATTAAATTCCTATAGCAACTTTTTCTCTTCATGGGAGAAAGATTGTGTTTGCACATTCTTGTGAAGGGAAAGTATTAGTTTGTTTTGTGAGAAATTTATCATTGTGTATAAATATTTTTAACATGTGTGCCATATATATATATATATACATAAACGTGTGTGTGTGTTTGGAAGGTTGATTACCAAGTGATTTAATGAAAACCAATATTTGCTATCTTGTAAACCAGTATGAAAAGCTTTACCAATCATTACTGTTTTGGTAAAATGTTCATCAAAATGTATTGTTAGTTCCAATGTAATGTTCTGAACTTGTGGTAATGCATTTGCTTGTACCAGGTGTGTATTATCTAGTTAATTTACTAATTTTGTTTGATGGTTGTGATTGGTGGGTCTGATTAATCTGTATCTTTGACTGTTCATCATTTTTTTGTGTGTGTTAAATATAGAGTGAAGTGAGGAAGTTATGTGTTTTTTGATGTACTGCTGATACTTGTACACGTAAATGTTCAATATTGATGAAGGCAACCTCCAGTGAGCAGCTGGCATTTAATCAAAACACTTAGTGCTTAACATTCAATTTTGTTGATAATGGGAAGTTTCTAATTTTAGTCCATCAAAATACAACACAAATTGCACTTCGTTTGTATTTCAATATGCATTTGAGTGATCATGTTTACCTGTAATTGTTTCTGTATATATTATAACATGCATACAATGGCCTGGAAGAAGCAAAGAACCATTTAGTTGCATGGGAATTGATTATAGTACTGTAACAGACATCAAAATGGTTTAGTAAATGTTTCTGTGAAGTCATTTTTGTACTATTATTGATGGGTAAAATTATATATTACTCATTGCCATGAAATACATATATTAAGTTTGTGTATTGAGTGCTACACTAGCATCTAGTAATGGTTTCTTGGAACTTTATATGAAGATATAAACTAGTCATGAACTGTTTAATGAGTATCATTTTGTATATACTTGTATATAACTGTGTATGCGTATATATGGTATATTTTATGTACTACTGTGAGTACATGTATGTGTGAATGGAAAAGATTTACTGTTCAAAATTATTTTAGTAAGTTATTTTTAAGCACATCTGCTGTGAAATATTTAATTTTCTCCCATTGTCATGAGTGCTCCTTAGTGCACTTTGCTTCTTCCATTCAGGTTATATGGGCAGTCTTTGTATTGTTTGAGAGGAAGACTTGACTTATTCTACTTGCCGTTGGCCATAATTGTGTGTGCCATACTGACATATCAAGGGGAAAATACAAAAGAATATTGTCAAACATCTGTGTCAAAAACAGTTGAGTAAGAAGATCTGGTGTTTGGCACTTATTAAATACTTTGCTTTTAAAAAATGCCTTGAAAGAAAAATGTTATTTTCTTCATTATTGTGGTTTCCATGTGTGAACAGGCATTGTATTTGAACAATGGTAGTGCTGTTTTGTACACTTGTTTGGTACAGTGGAATGTAAACAATTAACCACAAAAGCAAATTTGTTTCAATTCCCCTTCATAGCATTTCAGTATCTGCTAGATATTTTCCACATCCCAAGACTTTCCTAGCTCTCTCTCTCTTTTTTTTCCAATATTACTATTATTATTACTCCTATTGTTTTTAAAGGAAATTGTTGTTAAAGAAAAATTCGTCAGCAGCAATGTTGAATTTTTCACTTTATCAAATTTAAAGGAAAAAAAGCAAAAAAACTTTTGACAACCACTGAACACAGTAGCATAACGAAGTGAGTGTGGACCTATCTGCAAAACTTTTAGCCTTTATTAAAGTGTATAGCAAACACAAGTAGTGTTAGTTCCTTAAGTAATAAAAATATCCTTTGACAAATTCAAATTCATCAGTCTATGATTAATTTTATGAAATTAAGATTGATAAAACCTAAATGAATTGCTTACCTTTATTGACTTAGAAACATGGTTACATAAGCTACCGAAGCGGGAAAAATCGTTCTTTTGAGAGATGCTGATTTTAGTCTTTTATTGCATTAACAATCGCAAAATATCAAGTAATTAATCTTTCTTTCAATCGCAAAGCCTACGGCTTTAAAGTAGACCTCTTTTATCTGGGCCCACCTACATTGCGGTCCCGGGTCTCCGGCCCTTTGATTGGGAAAGTAAGAAAGAGCCCTGAGATGTTTGAGTCAATCCATTTTAAGTTGTCCACAATTTAATAAATTGGTCGCTTGATCATCTCGAAAAAATTTTCATATTTTGAACATAAATTTCCTTATATTTTGGCTGTTTAAAACATTTGATTTATTTTTATTGTATCTGGCTTACAAATGGCGGCCATTTTTGTTTTATGCCGTGCGCCATTTTTCGTGTTTGTAGATATTTACTCTTTTCTAAATTATTCAGCTTTGGGTTGTTCTAGTATTATAGAATAAAATGCATTGGATTCAGTATACTCTGGCCTACAAATCGAAATATTATATACCTACTCTGGCGTCGTGGAGAAAAACACACAGACATTTACACGTATGTACAAGTTAATTTACATGTATGTACAATAACCAACTTCTGCTCCGAACCTACACACTTGTATTTTCCTGTGGATACCCCACATAGCTAGGGAGGCCCCGCCTCCTCTGACGCTACTCCCGCGCCGCTACCGTGACCTCGTCGCCCGTGCAATAGGCACGACACGCTCCAGCCTGGGCATAAAGTTTTGTGCATCGCGCGAGGTTTCCAGAATAAAACCCACCGTCTGAGCTCGTCGGCTCGATTTTATACCATAGTGCAGCCGTCACGTGACCGTCCTAGGTGTGGGAGGGAGGCTCGCGTCTACCACATGACCTTCCCGGTCAAGCTGGCGTCCCCTTTGTCTAAAAGTATCCCAAAGCCGGGGCGCCAGCTATTCATGCTTGCAGGTATGCGATACTTCCGCTCCTTCTCCCACCCATGGCCGCCACCGTAACTACTCTCTATGTTTTTATTTGAGAGATATTTACAACCAAATTTATGGAACGCGAATGAACCAGGTTCAATTTTCAGAGAGTAATTTCTCAAAAAAGGAATAGCATCCCAGCCTTCATTTTTTCTGTGTTTTTATACATAACAGTATAGTTACTTTTTTAAAAATATCATTGGTAACTGACGTACCCCTTGGAAATTACACCCTCTTAAAATTGGAAGTCTGGATTTTTTTCAAATTTTGAACTAATATCTCTGTTGGGGGACCAAATAAAAATCTCAAAATTGCATATATGCTAGATCGCTATGTTACCAAACGCCACTAAAAATTTCACCTGTTAGATTTTACTCGAAGTATTTTTTAAAGAATTGTAAACTTTCGCAAAAAAGGCTTCATTTTCACATTAAGGATACGTTGTGACAAGCAGTAATCATTATTTTGAAGTTTTTTTAAACCAAAATCTACTTTTATTTAAAATAATTATACTTTATCATTAATAAACATAAAAGTTGCCTAACATATTTTGAATATTACTTTACTTTAAAACAAACTTACATCTTGACATCTACGTTTGTAATTGAAAAAAATGGTAATTTTGATGTTAAAAGCTGAAACATAATATAAAAATAGTTTATAAAAGATAACATAATACATAACAAATAAATTCAGCGTTTTGTGTATTTTTTTCGCGTTTAATTTTGCTATGGAGAGAAGTGAATTCTGGGCACGTTTTCATAATTCTCTGATCCCTACCCTAAGCCATTGAATTTTGAATACAGAAAGAAATGAAGTTTTTTTTGCAAGGACTACTAACAAAATATTCGCTCCGGTTTAATAAAATCTATTTGCAAGGGTAAATCAGCTATAAATTTGGGCTCAGCCCTTATCATGTCCTTCGTCAAGGAATACAACTTCTTGCCGTGACAACATGGAGAACGATAATTTGAATCACTATATTTCCCACTGATTTATAGGAGACGTGCACAGATAATCAAGTTATATTTATGTCCAGAAGCAAAACAAGGGGCCATCTGAGCATTTGCTCAAAGGATCGGGGAAACTGAACGAAAAACCTGATCGAGATGGGTAGTACATGGCACTGTGAGTAAGGAGTGAGATTACGACAAAGAAGAGAAAGAATAACGATCGCGTACTCCCCATGGTTCGTTTGATAATGTACTACTCCGAAATTCGGCCTGTTATTTATCGGAGTAATCATCACGATAACTACCGATCATAGCAGCCGGCCGCTAGAATTCTCCTCCAGATGGCTCAATACGACCTAACAAAAAATTACGCCAGGGCCGAAAATAACGCGCACCGTTGGGATCAGTTGGGATTCGCACCCCACATCCATCCGGTCTGAGTCGACTCGGAGACTAATTATAGCAGTTGACGCGCTGGGAAATACTTTATCAATCCATCAATTATGATTTTTGTAATAATTGTTCATCTGTTTTCCCTGATTTTACATTTTTTTCTGCCTGACAAATTAGTCTAACACTAACATGAAACAGTCATCGTGTTGGATACTCGGAGTGACACGAAATTTTACCAGCTTGTTCAGAATTAACCCCACACGTTTTCTTGAGCCCTCAGTTTGCTAAATGCGAGATGAGTGGGGGAGGATTTTTTTGTCGACAGGACTATTATATGAAATTTGTGGCTCTTTTTCGATACAAAATAGTTTCTATTACACGGGAGCGAACATGTCTGGTTATTATTATTTTGTCAACAAAGTTTGTTGCTCTCATTTGTTCTGAGTTCAACGAATGTTAGTAAAGGAGTGAGGGTAGGTTGAATACCTACCCTCACGTGCTCGTATAATACCTTTCAAAACTCGTAAATATAATTTTTTTTATATGCTCCATAGAGAATTCTGACTGAGCAATTTTGAAAAATTA
Organism: Teleogryllus occipitalis; assembly: GCA_011170035.1. Classification (NCBI taxonomy): domain Eukaryota; kingdom Metazoa; phylum Arthropoda; class Insecta; order Orthoptera; family Gryllidae; genus Teleogryllus; species Teleogryllus occipitalis. The sequence goes on along the minus strand of BLKR01000784.1, from coordinate 27,439 downwards.
AATTACCTATTGAGATACTGTCAATTGTATATAGTTCTGCAGATAACGAATATTAATTCCTTATTGATAATCTAGTTACTGAGAATATTTTTTTTGTCCAGTGTATGTATTTTGTTGATTTTTATTAAAAATCATTCATTAATAATAAACATCAACGGGTCAAACTGCATTATATTTATTGTGAATCCGTTCCTCTCTCCTAATGTTCCCTTAAAACAATTTTATACTTGGGTTTTTCTAACGTGGCATCTGAGGGTATTATCTTCAAGATGGAATATAGCTCGACATTGTGCGTCTTTCTCGGTCCTGCCGCTAGTGTCGCTTGATCTGTAGCACTGCTTGATACGGTCGCGATCATGTGACATCTTGCGACAGGACTGAGAAAGACGCAAAAAGTCGGGCCTTATTCCATCTTGAAGATAATACCCTCAAATACCACGTTAAAAAAACAAGAATAAAAAAGATTTAAGTCTAGTTCCGTCTGGATTTGCCACTTAGCCCACCGTTCAGCGGCGGAGTTTCGACACTAGCTAAATAGCTAGGTAGAAATTCAGCCGCTATCTACAGGAGAATTCTAGCGTCCGGCTGCTCAGATCGGTAGTTTTCCTAGGTTCTCTGATAAATAGTCCCGACTGACGCGGTGCCTCGTTTTGGAAGAAAGAAACCACGAAAGCCTCCGTGTATGTTAGCACCGGGTCTCACCGGCATGCGGGGAAAGAACACCGCCATCTCCTGGAATAAAACATTAACTACGCTTACAGAATTCCAGCAGTTGACGTGCCTGGAAACATCAACCAAACAATCAACTTCACCTTCAACACAACGCTCCGATGATTAATTAGACGTCCAGCGGTTGCAATTCAATGGATGCATGCAAGAACCTGATGTTTCATTTTTAAAGTTTTGTGATATAGAGATGTAAAGTTTTCAGGCTATAATATTAATGGTTTTAAGATTTTGAATTACAATTGATTTTTATTAGGTGGTAAAATATTACAGAATTATGTCTGCAAATCATCATTAGTTTGTTTTTAGAAATATGGTGTACACAGCAATTTTTATAAAGTTTGACACTAGCGTCATAATATCATGTAAATACATAAATATCATGTAGTGGAAGGCCGTGTGTTTGTGTTGGATAGGGTGTTGTGAAGAGCTGTGGATGACCGTGTCTGTGTACGTCGGTTTTCTAAAAATATTGAATGCATGTTTGTTTTCAGATATGCTGATATTCAGGTCTAGGAAATTGATCGATTTGTCTTCGTTCTGTAGTGAATTTTATATAGGATGAATGTTGTTGAGGAAATCACTAAAGTGGTCAATTTGTCTAGTCGTGCCGGTCCAGAGAAGAAGGTTGTCTACGTAACGGTGCCAATATGTGATGTATTTGAGAAGTGGATGATTTGAAAAGAAGATGGTCTATTCGAAAGAGTCTATAAAATTATCTGCGGAGACGAGAGAGGGGTGAGCCCATAGGAATTCGCGAAGTTTAACTGAATTTAAAGTATTAATTAAATTAACTTATACATTACTTTGCCTTTAAAGACAAATAAAATATGGTACGTTGAGTTGGAGTTTTTCATATTCAATCGTGAAGAATATGTGGAAAAATACGTTTGTAAAAGATGGCCAGGAAAAATTTCGAGAAAATATCTTCGTCCGTTGTAAATGGATCTCTTCCTGAAATGCAAGAATTATGAAGAAGAATGAAACGTAAGATACTCGAATTGCACATCTTCCGAAAGTACCAGGAGGTAGTCCTGGAGGCTCCCGCAAGTAGTTTTGATTGATTGATTGATTTTTTCATGTTTCCGGGCGCGTCAACTGCTCAGGTCATTAGTCCCGTTAGTGTAGTGCATGTTTTTTTCCCGGGAGATGGCGGTGATCTTCCCCCGCTGAATGGCGAGATCCGGCGCCGACCTACTGTCGGCTAGTGGGGTTTCCCCCTAACCAGGACTCTGCCACTAGCAGGGCACCGCCCCAGCCGGGACAAGCTCTAAGCTCCCGACCGGTCTCCCGGAATATGTGGTAGTGTAGTGCATGTTAGTGTAAGTGTGTGTGTAAAGGGAGAGGATAGGACAAGGAAGAGGAAGCACAGATCGCGCGCGGTCCGTGGCCCGTTTGGTAGGGTACTGCTCCGGCATTCGCCTGGTGTTGATCGGAGAAACCACGGAAAACTACCGATCAGAGCAGCAGGCCGCTAGAGTCCTCCTGAATTCGACCTAGCTGAAAAGCTAGTGTCGAAAATCCTGCCGCCGCACAGTGGTGCATTTTGGCGATTTCCTGGCCAAAACCTCTGAGAGCTATAGTATGTTTTCTATGACGACCAAATTTATTTTGGATTATCTTTATAATGTAAGGGAGCTGGTAACATAATACCATAATAATGCACTGCTTAAATCTGTGAAATATAAATATATATTTTTCTATATAAACTTGGTTAAATTTTATCAATTCACAAAATTGATTTTAGAACACCGTAGGGATTACTTACATATTAACTGATAACATTTGGCATAAAGAAGGATTGTATTAATGCCATTTCATGCCCTCCGCCTGAGAAAATTCATATACAGTGTCCGAAGAACCGGAAAGGAAGATCACAGTTTTCACTAGGGTACATTTCTCCCTATGGAGATATTTGGCTCAGGCAAATGAGACAAAGCATATTTGTTCAAGAATTTTAACTTTCTTTTGGGAACACCCCTCAAGCTGGAAATGAAAGGAACAGAAGATCTCAACAGGCGATTAAACATCTCCTGAATTGGGTACAGTCTTGAACATGTTCGCGAGAATCCTTCTCCATACCGTCTTATCTCTTTGTGAATAGATTCTATGCATTATTACCATGAATATTTGGAAACATATTTCTTGACAGTATCCAGTGCGTACTAAAAAAAAGTTGTTTGGAAAGCTCTACATTCAGACCAGATTTCTTTGAATTGCATTTGAATAAGTTTCTTGACCATATTCAAATTGTAGTTGCAGTATTATTTCATAAAATATAATACTAATTTTATAACAATAACAATCTAATATGAATGGTATGTAACTTAGGAGTTAAGTAAACAAATATTACTTTACGATTAATTTATTTTTGATTTATTTTTTAAAAGTGGTATGATGAGTTTCTTTGATATCACGTACGTATTTGACCTTTCATGAACCGCACACACTTCCTTAAGACGAGTTTTGATGACACATATTATGTACATATTACTTTATGTACAATTTTAATGAAATAAAATGTGCGTAATCCAGTCCAGAAGATGTAATGTATATAAATATTATGTTCATGTAATATTAGTGAATTGTCATAATCTGTTACAAAAATTAAAAATATTAATTTTTGTGTTTATAATATTGAGTAAATTTGTTATTTCAGTAAAAGGGATCAAAATTTTCCGCTAGAAGCAGCATTGTAAAAGCAGTTCTCGTTCTCGGGACGGATCTCGACGAGTCATATTCGGCGATGACGCGTGCTTGACGAAAAGTTAATTCTTTGTATATACTAATGGGGCAAGTTGGGGCATGATTTTATAACTGGATTCGAAAGAGGATAGATTCAGCTAGTAAGTGAAATTAGAAACATCGCGGAATTCCGCGAAATTGGTAACTTTCAGCCTACGTGAACTTATCAGTAACTAAAATTATTGTATTAATTTCATGCATTTTAATATTTCATCCCACGTCGGTATTATGCATTAATGCATTATAAAACAAACATGAAAATACTCTACAAACCTTCAGGAAGAGAATCCATACTGCCAGTTTTCTCTGCACAACTTTGTATGGCCACCACTTATACAAATAAAGACGGTCTCTCTCTGTTACTCTCGCACTGCAGGTCTACCGAACGCCGCGAAGGGTAAGTTCGGATGAATACTGGTGCCAGGAGAATTGACCCAGAGACACGAAGTGGGCAGAAACAGATGCCCCCAAGTATACAGTGTGTCGTAGTATTTGTAAAAGTTCAGTAAACGCGATTTCATTTTTGAGGTTTTGGCCAGGATTTCGGGAAAATGCACCACCGTGCGCCGTGGGGAGTGGGAACCTAGGACCTCCCGGTCAGAGGCGCTGCAGTGACATCAGTTGATGCACTGAGCTACCGCTCCCGGTCCGCGAGTAGTCAACTGTACCATACCACCACCACCACCCTACCTCAATGCCGTGCCGCGCCGCGCCGCCACCCAAGTGGCCGGGCTGGCGGTCGGGCGGGCGGTCGGCGCGGAACCCATCATTAGGCGCGCAGGGGGCGGGGCCGCCTGCCCGCTAAACCCACATCGGGAGGGCAACGCTTGTTTCGGGCCGATTCCACGTCATTATTTATTGTCGGTAAATAAGAAACGTCAAAATCTACTGCTTTTGCTCCGAATGCGCACCGCCCCCGCCCCCGCCCCCGCCCCCGCCCCCGCCCCCGCCCCTCCCGTAACATCGGGGGCTTAACTAGCTTCGCCCGCTGCCCAATTTTCACGTCGTCGGTGAAACTGTCGTGCCATTAGGCAGCTCCTCGGCGCGCGGAGGAGAGGCTCTCAGAAACGCCACCAGGGCTGCGCTCAGCGAAGACCGTGTGCCGCTTCGGCGCGACTCAAACCGTCGCTTTTTTATATTCATTTATTTAACGCAAGAAAAACAATTACAAAAGTTGTAGCCGCTTTTGAGAAAATGTCATTTAAGTTTCTGTAAATGAGAAATTTGAAGCTCTTTCTCATAGAAAAAATTTGAAGAAACTAAAAGCATTTGAAGCTTTTCTACTCACAAATGCAATTGTGCATACAAATCGCTGGTAAAACAAATATTAACGGATTGAAAGATATTTCAAAAAACTGTGTCTTACAGGGTTCTGCGCACTTTTTCTTGTGCTTTGGAATCTCTATCCCTCTCGTTTACCGCATTTGGTTGAATTTAAGATACGTGTTTTGGGCAATATTTGATCAAAACTTCGTATCTGAAACATGAGATAGTAATGGCGGTGGGTATTGTGTGGTTTGACTTTTTCCTCTGCATTGAGCACAACACTACAAAAACACGACATGTTACATTGTATTCATCGTGGACACCTGCCCTAGTGCTACAAGTATGATGATGCTCAAGGGTTCAGATAAATCTGTGAATTCAAATAACAAAACAAAATACTTTCGTCTGACCGCATCATCTTCTACTGACCTTAACGTATCAGAAAGTGATTTGTATACTTGGATTAAAAATAAAATGAGTCAGTACGTCTGTCTAAAAATAGTGAATGACAGACCTGGTAAAAGTGTTTTTATTTGGCTTGTAGGATTGCGCCATTCGGTTTATCGGCCATGAGTCGCAACATTTCCTTCTCGCAAAATAAAATGTTACATTTACGAATCGTATCATAAACAACTATTTTAAGAATTATTTTTAATAATCATCCATAACAACTACGAGAACTATCACTTATTGTTTTGCTCTTGGTCACACACACTAACAAAGATTTTTATTCTGTTGGAAATTGTACCTCAATATGTCAATTTGTTTGCGTTTTCTCGGCAATGAAAGTGAAAAAAGTTCATTTTGTGGATACAATATTGCAATAAATACTTATTTACATATTTTATTTTAGTTTTTTAGCTTTCCTTTATGTAGTGGCATTGAAGTAATATATGGGTCTCGATAGTAAAAATATCTCTTTCTCTCCTAAGAATTCGACCTTTTAACTCTTGTAATTCTCATGCGTGAATAAAATCTTACTTTGCTCTCTTGAACAATTAATTACTATTAAGAAAATATCACGGAGAAAGAGAATTGGAAACCTGCTTTATCAAAATGCATCTTTTCTGTTTTACATACATTTCATTTATCATAATCTTTCGAAATCACGTTAATGATATGTGCACATAACATATTGCGCATGCTTTAACATATTCATCATTTTGCAAACTTGTGCGTAACATCATCATCATATAAAGAATCATGAAAACCTGAGGATAATTGGTTCTCTTGTTATTTTCTGCTGAATTACAGTTGGAGGGTGCCATACCACTTGAAAGCATCCTGAAAAGGTGTAAAAGAGGAGATATCGAAACTTACGAATATTCACGAGAAACCACGCTTTTCAGTTGTCGTTTTATTAATAAGAGTGTGCCTACGCAAGCAAACCCAGAATATCCTCAGAAATGTTAGGGTTCCTACTCAATTCTCGTGAATGGTGGTAAGTTCCATTTAAGTTAAGCGTCAGAACTTTAATATTTCTCCAACCATTTTAACACATGTATTTACAATTGTGAGATAACTTTATCCCAAAATAGACAAAGACTGTACAACTAAAGCTCTATCTAAACCCATACTGTTACCTTTCAAATATTTGACTTGACGATGAGCTTTACTACACCTGCAAATTGAATGGAAAACTAGCGATTTAGGGAAGGGAAGGTTTTTCCTTTGGCAGCGCCCTGAGATTGACGGGCGGCAAGTTAGTGCTGCTGCCTAGCGGACTTTGGTGGCAACATGCGGACGCGCACAGCCAAATGTTTCCAGAAGGGAGCAGAGGGGAAGGCGCCCGATGTAATCCTTATGAAGAGGAGTGTTACTTCTAAAGGGAGACATCGATGTTTCCGCAATAGTTCGTCAATGAATTACTGACGCGGAAACTTTAAAAAGTAGTGCACAAACAGCTAATATTATAAAAATTTTACATTAAATAATTATGCAATCCATTTTTACTTTCGCGCATACTGCTTACCTAGTATAAAGAAAGTATTGTAATGTTGTAGCGGAAAACGGCCATTTTCGACAAAAAAATTCGTATTTTGGGACCTTGATATCGAAACAACGGACAATTTTTCCTTCTATATATTAGTAAATAATTTCCTCTGATACATTATATACTCAGATTACGCATTTTGGGGGTCTTTAATACAGAAAAATTTGTTTATGGTAAAACGGCTATCTGTCGAAAACGTAAACCGCAGGCAGGATTTTGATGAAAATTGATAATCATCGATCGATCTTGATTAATGTCACGGCCACATGAATTTTAAACGGATATTTTGATTTTGGGGGGTACTTTATATGAAGGCTAAATGGCATTTCCTAAATTTGCTCAAAATTGGCTCCAAATTTTGTTACTTTTTCCTCGTAAATAGCAACGTACACTTATAAAAATATCACAGAACCGATATTCGTTGAATTCCCTAAGTTTTCGAAAATTGTAAAAGTTATCATTTTTCGGCAAATTTCTTCACCTGCAATATTGCAAGATTTTTTTTCCCTATTAATATCTGTTCTTCAAAAGTAGTTCTTTAAATAAGATCATGTACTACAATTTGTACGAAATATGAGTAGTTTTCACGTAATTTTGGGTGAAATAAAATCAATTTTAAAAACAATATTTTGTCAGAAACGGCTACAAATTTTTTCTTTATTTTTTTAGGGAGATAGTGCAAACGTAGGAGCTTACAAAAATGGTACACGTCCGACATTCGTTGAACAATGTAAAATTTCAACAAGTGCAAAAGTTCAAATAATGCGAAAAATTGTGTTCTGTTGTAGCACCACTAGTTTTCTAGTTTTGTGTGAACTTGTAAATTTCGTAAAAAGGACTGTATCAGTTGAGACTCATCGGAGGAATTTCTTGGTATAATGACGAAGTCTGGCATTACATTTGTCGATGTCGGCGTTCCTTGCGCCTGCTTCGGTCACCCGCGCGGTTGGTTGCGACTTGAGACAAAGGTACTCGTGAATTCACAAACGAGTTAAATTTGGCTGAAGAATTTGGGAGTTTAATATGAGAACATTCTGTAAAACATTTTTACAAATATTTTGATACCCCTGACGTTATTTGTATTTTCTTAATAATAGGCGTTTTAATTATTATTTCGAGATGTGCTGATTAAAACTTTTCATTCAATGCATCATCGTTTATTACAAGAAGCTGAAGGCGCTATATTCATAAAGATTCGATTTTTTAAAATGGTGAATTCATTTTAGCATATCTACTATTTGTTCACACCAAAATGCGAGACAGAAGGTAATACTAGTAAGGTCTTCAAGGAAGATTGCATTGTTAACGGTTTATGAGAATAGGATGAAAAAAGTAAAGGACGAAATACAAATGCACTTTCAGTCAATAGAACGTTTTTTTGTGTGTGTCTATGTTATGCGAATATCATGTCGAAAAGCGGACAGTAACGAGTGGTCACTGATAATTTAGCGAGGCATAAAAAATCAAACTTATAAAAACATTTTAAATTGTAAATTGCTTTAAATTTATACTTGTAATTGATTATAAACAGACACAACTGGACAGAGAAGACAAGCGCATGTTTTGCGATGAAATCATTTGATGACGACGCTTATTGCATCACCCCGAATTCGTTGTTAAAAGAAACTGGAAAATGAGTTGTTGAAATAATTGATAAAAATTGTAAATGTTACACAATAGAAATGGTCGTGATTAACAGAAGTAGAATTTAGACGATCATCGAAAACTATTTTTTTCTACATATCTTTCATCTCACAGAAATTCACGACTAATATACGATTCGTACTATTGCGAAATGAAAATGCAAGTAGTTATCTTTAAAGCTGATAAAATATATTTTCAATATTATTATGGCATTAAAAATCGCAAAATACACACTACATTGCATTCATTTTGTGGGCGAGAAATACAATACAAAGGAACGCCAAAAAATTAAGTATATTCAATTTTTGTATTGATGGATACTCAATATGTATTTTAACATTAAATAAATTAATAGAATGACATAATGTAAAAAAAGGGTTTACTTTCTTTTCTGTTCGAGCAACGAATATCTCACAATTCCTCGTATATTAGTCAACCGAGATTTACTTTGTACAGCTAGCCGCAAACTTTCATTTCTTTGAATCTTTTTATTGTTCATTCATTCATTCATTCATTCATTTGAAACTTTTTTCAAAATACATATGTCATATTTTATAATCTCACAGCATATGAAAAGTTAATGTAATGCAAAAGTATCGAACTTTCAATAATAAGAGGGTTGCTCCTCAATAATTAAGGGACACCAGAATTAGTTTGTTAGTTTGTGAAGTATGTGAATTCAAATGATGAACTAGCGTTATGACGTAAAAATAATTCCCTCAACATAAATAAAAAAACTCAAAGAAGTGAAAATTTGCGGTTAGCTGTGCAAAGTAAACCTCAGTAGATTGATGTACGCGGAATTGAGAGATATTCTTTGCTCAAGCATCACAGTACTTCACAAAACGCATCGTAAAACCAGACTAGACTTTTTTTGTCATTCCGATAATATAAACACTTCGGAGAACTTGCTCACCTGAAATGAACGAAATGGATGCGGCATTCTTTGCTTTCAAAGGAAGACACTTCGGAATGAGTTCACGATACCATATTTTGTTACTTTAAAAACATCACGCGTTCGTCATTGTTTTCATCTGGAGTTTCGTTTTGGAATTTTGCAGATGATATTCGGTATTTAACAAAAAATATTGATTTAATTCATTATTTCTAAACGATGCAATTGAAAATGATAAACACATGTAGGTAAACGGGGAAGTGAAAGCAATGTATTTGAACGAGAAAAAAAAATAATAATAAATTTGAACTTTTTGAAAATTAAGTTTATTTACTGTGGCATCAACAACTTGGTTAACTGAACTATTTTTTCGTTCAGCATCTTGTAAATTTATATCTCATCTCAGTAAACTATTTTTTCAGACGTCTTTACGTTCAACAGCAGCAGAAATTGTAGCTTTATTTCTTACAGCAGAATGAAAAGATGAAACACGTATTACACTCGACGTTCCTTTTGAGCGGATAGCAATGTATTGAAAACACGGGCTTCAATTATTGTACTCGTCCTATTATGGTACTCGTCCTCGAATTATTAAACTCGTACTTCTATTACTGATCTGTGGTAACGAAATCATGCATTCTTACCTTCTTTCAGTTTATGCAGCTGAAACTAGATGCATTACTTTACAATTATTGTAATTGAAAATGTACTTTTTTCACGCAACTATGAAGACAGTTGAATCCAATTACAGAATAACATTTTCCTTCATGAACTTGTGGGAACGAGTAAACTCAAAAAACCAGAGGAAGCCTTACTAACGGACAAACGACACGAGCCGATCCTATTGCGTCATCCTTCCTCGTACTTATTATTTTCAACGTAAAAGCCTATAGCACCAGATATTCATCTCGCCGCACATGACGCCCCTGCTGTCCGAAAGATTCCCTCACAACGATTTCTCTTCACGGTTCTCACTCATTTCAGATTCTTGCGACAAATTAAATAGCGCGTTCCATGGAAACGTTGAAACACAAAACTGAATTTGAGCAGCTATTGCCAGAAAGCATGAAAAACCTATGTTCAAGAGACAGAACATACGCAATTTTATTGAACGGGCTGAAACTAATGGAATTATTTGGGAAAGGAACATACAACATCGTGAAAGGATTATCTCGTAAAGCGAGCACTGGTAGTATTCCAGGAGCCTTGCGATTCGTGTCGGGTGCGGCACCTTTATTCCGTAGAGCCGCGCGGCGCGGGACGACCCAGCGCTCTGGTCTGCTCGGGCGTTACTGCGACCGCTCGCCCCTTGCGCTCACGCACGCACCCGCCGCCCCCCGCCCCGCCCCGCGCGGCACGCTCCACCTACGGGGCCGGGGGAGGGGGAAGCGCGCACCCCCTCCGCCGCAATTCGCGCTGCCACCGCCCGCCCGCCGCCCCACGCCGGGTGCCCGCGCCGCGCGCCTCTGCCATCTGTCGGCGGCTGGCGGAACCAGCGCGCCGGGAGAGGGGGGCCGCGCGGGCGGGGCCGGAGTGGGGGGCGTCGGTGGAGGGGGCGTCCGCGCGTCGGGAGAAGGGGCGCCGGCAGGATAGGCATCTCGCGGGAGAGGGGGCCCGGCCGCTAGTGAAAAAGGGATGTTTGAAGGATAAGGCCGGCGGGCGAGGGCGGAGTTAGGCAGTCTTCGCCTCGTTGGGCTCGAGGCGCGTGGGGATGGTCGGCAGTCAGTCGCGAGCCGCGCGCGCAGCAGGCCACACGTCGTCCGATGCGAGTGCGCGAGTGATGCAGTGAGCGCGAGCGGCGGTGCGATGCGCTGGTGCGGGGCGTGGTGCGTGTGCTTGGCGCTGGTGGCGGCGGGCGTGGGCGCGGGCGCGCGGAGCATCGCCAGCCGACACGACGAGCGGCCCAAGGACTGCGAGTGGGAGCGCTACGCGGCGGCCGACGCGGCGGCCGCGGGCGGCGCCGCCGACGAGGAGGACGCGTCCGCGCTGCTGCTCGGCTGCCGCGTGCGCACCATCGCCGGCACGAGCGGCCTGCTCGGCAACCTGTCGGCCGCGCTCGTCGACCGCATCACGGCGCTGCGCCTCGTCTGCAGCGACGTGCTCTTCTTCGAGAGCTCGCTCGACGCGCCGGCCGGCGGCGGCGGCGGCGGCTTCCTGGCGCCGCTGCGCCGCCTGCGCGACCTGCGCGTCGAGCACTGCAAGATCCGGCACGTGCCCGCGGGCGTGCTGGCGGCGTCGCGCGCGCTGCGCCACCTCACGCTGCGCACGCACAACACGGACTGGTCCGCCATGACCATGGAGTTCCACCCGGACAGCTTCCGCGGCCTGGCCGAGCTGCGCAGCCTCAGCCTGGCCGACAACAACATCTGGACGCTGCCCGACGGCCTGTTCTGCCCGCTGGCGTCGCTCGCCGCGCTCAACCTCACGCGCAACCGCCTGCAGGACGTGTCCAAGATGGGCTTCTCCGACTGGGGCAACGGCCCCACGGCGCCGGGCAAGTCGTGCAACGCCGGGCTCGAGGTGCTCGACCTGTCCGACAACGACATCATGACCGTCTCCGACAACGCGCTCTCCAGCCTGCGCGCCCTGCAGAAGCTCTTCCTGCAGGACAACGCCCTCACGCAGCTGGCCGACCGCGCCTTCGTCGGACTGCAAGGTTTGCAAGTGCTAAACGCGTCCAGTAACCAACTCGTGGCGTTGCCGCCCGAACTGTTCCAAAGCACGCGAGATATCAAAGAAGTGTACCTGCAGAACAATTCCATCAGTGTGCTAGCGCCGGGTTTGCTCGAGGGCCTGGACCAATTGCAGGTGCTCGACCTGTCCGATAACGAACTGACGAGCAGTTGGGTGAACAGAGACACGTTTTCGGGCATGATACGCCTGGTGGTGCTGAACCTCGCGCACAACGACATTACCAAAATCGACGCGCACGTGTTCCACGACCTGTACAGCCTGCAGATCCTCAATCTCGATCACAACAGCATCGACGTGATCGCGGAAGGTGCGTTCTCCTCCCTGAGCAACCTCCACGCGCTCACGCTGTCCCACAACCATCTCACGCTCATCCAACCCTACCACTTCACGGGGCTGTACGTGTTGAACCAGCTGTTCCTGTCTAACAACCGCATCAAAGACCTGCACCCGCACACCTTCGAGAACTGCACCAACCTGCAGGACCTGGGGCTGAGCGCCAACGAGCTGACGGAGGTGCCGAAGGCGGTCGGCAGGCTGCGCTTCCTCAAGTCGTTGGACCTGGGCGAAAACCGCATCACCAAACTGTCGCCGGCCGCGTTCGAGGGCCTGGACCAGCTGTACGGGCTGCGCTTGATCGACAACGCCATCACGAACGTGTCGCGCGACGACTTCGCGCCCCTGCAGTCGCTGCAGATCCTCAACCTGGCGCGCAACCGCCTGCGGCACGTGGAGGCGGGCGCGTTCTCGGCCACCCCGACGCTGCACGCCCTGCGCCTCGACGGCAACAGGTTGGCCGACCTGGGCGGGCTGCTCGCCGACCTGCCGGCGCTCATCTGGCTGAACGTGTCCGACAACGGCGTGCAGCGCTTCGACTACGCCATGCTGCCGCGCTCGCTCGAGTGGCTGGACATGCACAAGAACCTGGTGAGCGAGCTGGCCGACAAGTACGGCGCGCGCTCCTCGCTGCAGATCAAGATGCTGGACGCCAGCTTCAACAAGCTGAGCGAGGTGGACGACAACGCGGTGCCCGACAGCGTGGAGATGCTCTTCCTCAACGACAACCTCATCCACACGGTCAAGCCGAACACCTTCTTCAAGAAGACCAACCTGACGCGAGTGGTGCTGTACGCGAACCGCATCGAGAAGCTCGACCTGTCCGCGCTCGCGCTGCAGCCGGTGCCCGACGACAAGGAGCTGCCGCAGTTCTACGTGGGCGGCAACCCGTTCTACTGCGACTGCCACCTGGAGTGGCTGCCGCGCGTCAACCAGATGAGCTACCACGGCGTGCGCCAGTACCCGCGCGTGCTCGACCTGGACTCGGTGCAGTGCCGGCTGGCGCACGCGCGCGCCGGCGCCACGCGCCCGCTGCTCGACCTGCGCCCCGCCCACTTCCTCTGCCCCTACGACTCGCACTGCTTCGCCCTGTGCCACTGCTGCGACTTCGACGCGTGCGACTGCGAGATGACGTGCCCCGACAACTGCACGTGCTTCCACGACCACACGTGGGCCGCCAACGTGGTGGACTGTTCCAACGGCGGGCACACGTCCGTGCCCGCCAAGATTCCCATGGACGCCACCGAGATCTACCTGGACGGCAACCAGCTGGGCGAGCTGGGCAGTCACGTGTTCATCGGGAAGAAAAAGTTGGAAGTGTTGTATCTGAACGCGAGTAACATCGCCGCCATCCACAACCGCACGTTCAACGGCGTGAAGTCGCTGCGGGTGTTGCATCTGGAGAACAACCGCCTGCAGGAGCTGCGGGGCTTCGAGTTCGACCAGCTGGCGAACCTGAACGAGCTGTACCTGGACCACAACGCCATCTCGTCGGTGGGCAACCAGACGTTCTCCGTCATGTCCAAGCTGGAGGTGCTGCGCCTGGACGAGAACCGGCTGTCGGAGGTGGCGCCGTGGGAGCTGGCGGCGGCGGTGGGCGGCGGCGCGCGCGTCTCGCTCGAGGGCAACGCTTGGGCGTGCGACTGCGCGGCGGCGGCGCAGCACGCGGCGTGGCTGCGCGCGCAGCGGCGGCGGCCCGCGGAGGGCGAGGGCGCGGGCGACGAGGTGGAGGCGCTGGCGCGGGTCACGTGCTCGGGGCGCGACGGCGCGCGCCACGCGCTGGCCGACGTGCTGCGGCGCTGCGGGGGCGTGCCGGCGGCGGCGGGGGCGGGCGCGGGCGCGGGGCCGGCCGGCGCGGGCGCCGCCGTGGGCGCCACGTCCGCCGTGCACAAGAGCCCGTTCCTGACGGGCGGCGCGGGCGCGCTGGGCGGCGACTACGTGCCGCTGCTGGCGGCGGCGCTGGCGCTGGCCGCGCTGGCCGCCGTGCTGGGCGCGCTCGCCTTCGCCTTCCGCCAGGACGTGCGCCTGTGGGCGCACGCGCGCTACGGCGTGCGCATCCTGTGGGACCCGGCGCAGGCCGCCGAGCCCGACGACGAGCGCGACCGCCTCTACGACGGCTACATGGTGTACAGCCTGCAGGACGACGAGCTGGTGTGCCGCGCCATCGCGCCCGAGCTGGAGCAGGGCGGCTACTCCATGTGCCTTCACTACCGCGACCTGCACCTGGTGGCCGGCGCCGCCAGCTACCTCACGGACAGCGTGCTGAGCGCGGCCGACGCGGCGCGCCGCGTGCTGGTGGTGCTGAGCCCCGGGCTGGTGCGCGGCGAGCTCACGCGGCCCGACTTCCGCACGGCGCTGCAGGCCGCGGTGCAGCAGACCCGGCTGGCGCAGCGCCACCCGTGCAAGCTCATCTTCCTGCTCACCACCGACCCCGACGCCCTGGGGCTCGACCCCGAGCTGCGGCTGCTGCTGCGCGCGGGCACCTGCATTCTGTGGGGCGACCGGCGCTTCTGGGAGAAGCTGCGCTACGCCATGCCCGACCTGGCGCCGCTGCGCAAGAAGAAGAAGAAAAAGAAGAAGAAGGCGTGCGGGGTGAAGTCGGCGCCGGTGTCGGCCGGGGACCTCAAGAAGGCGGACGGCGGGCGAGGTGGGCGTGGCGGCGCCAGCGCCCGCTACACCGCCGCCCCCACGTCGCTCGACGCGTGGTACAAGTACGCGGCGATGGCGCCGGCGCCCGCGTCCGCGCCGCCGCCCCCGCAGCAGCAGCAACAGCAGCTGCTGCCGCCGCCGCTCGGCCCGCCGCCCCCGCCGCCCCTCGCCGCCCCCCAGCAGCAGCCGCCGCTCGTCACGCCCACCCCCACGCAGTCCACGTACGTGTCCGAGAACTCCTCGCAGCGCGTCACCGACCTCGAGGAGGACGACGAGGAGGAGGAGGGCTCCACGTCCACCGCAGACAGCCAGCACTACGAGTACGCGGCGGCGCGGGCGGCGGCGGCGGCGGTGGCGGCGGCGGCGGCGGCAGCGGCGCACAAGCACAGCTACGTGGCCGTGGACCCGCGCCTGCCCGCCGCGCACCACCCCCGCTTCCACCCCGCCCCCGGCGCCCCGCCCCCGCGCAAGGAGCTGCCCGGCGTCGCCGCCGGCCACGTCTACAGCACCATCCCCGACGGCCCCGCCCCCTCGCCGGCCTGCCCGCACCAGCACCAGCACCAGCACCACGCCGTCGACGGGCCCGGCAGCACGTGCCGCGCCGCCGAGCACGGCGCGCTGCCCGCCCACCAGCCCAACGGCAGAACGTACTTCGTGTAACAGTGCTCCCGCGGCCCGCCCGCGCTTCAGTGTGCAGTGAGTGCGACCGTGTTCAATACAAGACTGCCGCTTTCTTGGAAAGCGATTGCTTCGAGACTAGGGCCCCGAATCAGTATCCAATCGATACAAAAAAATAATAATAATAATGAACAGTCGCTCGGCGACCGCGTTTGTGATATCTTTCCTTCCCGGTTGAGTGCGAACGGATCGGCCCCCTCCCCCCGTACCTCAGGGCCCGAGTGCATGACGGACGCTGCTCGCCCAAGGTAGGCTCTCGAGTACTTAAGAGACAGCTTTAAACGGTTCCTTCGACATGTTCATGTGTGTTGTTGCAGTATGTATGATACGAACCTTGTACATAGACTTTTTCGTGTATATTTAGCGGCGGCTTGTGCTTGCCCACTTCTTCGCCTGTGTAAATAAGGCCTATTTATTGTATTCCTCTCTTATTTATGAGACCCTCATGGCCAGATGTTACCAAGGTTTCTCATCAACGCACCGAATTCGCGAGTGATGGACGATATATTTACAGTCAAAGAAAAAATAGCGAAAAAGGATTTTGAGTTGTCGACTTGCGAGGCACAATGGCGGCAACAGAAATTTCACGTTTAGATGTGTCTGTATTCATTTTGAGGTTAGATGTATTCGTATCGAATTCAGTGATCGATATTAGATGTTCATTTGTAACTTGCATTTGTGTTTACATGTGAATAACAGAGGAAAAAATGCATTACTATTTCTCAAAGAATAATTCAACCTAAAATTCTTCCGGTATTAAGGAAGATAAAAGACTGGTGAAAAGACTCAAGAGCAAAGTCCATTTACTTCTTGCCAACTCAGGCACTATCGTTGTATTAGTTGTTAAATTTACTTGAATAGCTCTTTTTATTTATCAGGTTATTACAGCATGTCTCGTACATTGCTTTACTAAATTATTCCTTATGTTAACACTAGTCGACTATCTTACGTGGTATATGATTTCTCCGTATTTATCTTTAATGCAAATATTTTAAATCATGTACTGCATACGTAAGAGACAATAAGATCTTTGATTTCCATTTTGTATTATACTTTGTCTTGTTTTATGTATATAGTAAATGCTGCCAGAAGTCTTCTCTTTTTAAAAAAGAACTTCACAAAATTGAATAAAAATAATATAATTTATATGATTTTGTTTTTATTGATAGGGCATATCCTTCCTCTAAATTCATCCAGTGATGTCCTTCAAAGCCAAATACTCCACATCAAATACTTCCAAGTTCAATTTTTTAGGTCTTCTCGTGAGACAAATCAGTAGCATACAAGAACGTAATCAGTGAGGGTGATTTGGAGTTGTGTTCACTGGCTGGAGGTGTGTCTGGTAAGACCCGTTGCTTTCTTGGTCTAAATGTTAAGATACAATTCTTACAATGTAAGATGAATGTGAGGAGATGACATTGTATTTCTAAATCATGGTTTCGTTTTACGTGTTCGAAAATGCATGAAAACATATCTAATACCGGACGTTCGTTCCTCATTGCATAGCTGGAAACCGAAATGAAATATTTTGAAACCCGACGACAAAATGTGATTTTGGCCTTTTTACTCGGAGCGAGGAAATGTTCTGATGGGTTCGTATCAGATACTGCAAACGTGCTCGTGCAATGAGTTGAATGAACTACTCTTTAAGCTTATTGCTATAAGTAATTATAATGCCTAACACTCATTTGCAGGACAGTTTGGAAAATTCAATAGCAATGATAAAGTTAGATCAATACTGGATTACTCTTATTAATGATCACAGCAATCTCATTGTTAATGATAGTCTAATATAGTATTTTATCTACTTTCTGTTCAAGTATTTTGTTTTAATAATCATTCATTATGAGGTTGCAATGAATAGGTATGACAATGTTTCCCAGTAATAAAATTGCCATAAATGAATATTACTTAATGGAATATGAGATTAAAAGGAAGGTAACAATATTTACACAGACTAATTTCTATTAGACTGTATTCCTGAATTTCACTAGTCTTCTTGAAATTGTCTACTTTGAAAATTTAGAAAATAACTACAACTACATTGTTATAGAAGTTGAATTCATTACGCAAATTTCTAATTTCACCGAGAATGTGTATGCTTACATTTGATAGCTCACGGTTGATAATTATACCGGACTGATTGATTGCTAAAATTGTCTATGTGGATTAAAACAAATATTTGTAGTACTCTATTAAAATGTACGACATCAATTAAGTTCAAGCAATTTGTGACTAAAACCGTGATCGTATCGTTTCTGTATCGTACGAGACGGAAAATATTTAAAGCTTAAACAATAGAACACTCGAAAGGATTCACAACGTTGGCTTTGAGTCGCAATACGTAAAATATTCTTGATAATGGAGTCTAGAATCGAAATACCCTTCCAATATTGTGACCCCCTTTTTGCGAAAATAAAATTTGCAAAATATACACACCGATCGCAGGAAAAATTTCATAGTACAAAGTTCAATTATAGTACAAAGAATGAATTAAATAAAATAGAAAATGAATTACGTATAAAATACTTTAAAGTTTGTTTACAAATTTACACTAGAAAGTAAAGGGGATCAACAAGCTATTTCCCCTTTAAGAATTTCTAATATTCGTGTTGTACTACAAACTACAAACAAAGGATTGAGAAATACCGACATGTCATTTAAAAGATGCATTAGATGAGTTTAAATTCTGTATTGAAGGCGTTTTTTTATTAGTATTTACAAACATATTGGTCCTAAATCTATTTAAACATGGAATAAAAAAGAATAATGACAATGTCTGTCGTACTATTGTGATAGTAATGATTGACTATTTGTTTTTTCAACCGGTAATTCTGATTTCTTGAGATTGAAGCTTCTGCGATTAGATATTGCAATATCATTCTGTAATAATTCTCTTTTGAGGTTTGCGTTTTCGTTGACTTAACAAGAGAGCCCTAAATTCCCCTTTAAAGGAGTGCGTTTTTGAGCACGAGTGTATTAAATTGCACTCAACAACAGACGCGACATTGCCCTCGACCTTGTGACTTAAATGTACATTCGGGTTGAAGCGCCCTCACAACGAAGTTTTTCAGCCTGGAGCAATAGCGTAACGAAGTGAGCGCGGGCTCGCCCGCAAAACTTTTATCCGGGCCCCCTTTGTGGAAGTATAGCAAACACAAGTACTGATAGTACCTTAAATAATAAAAATAACCCCTTTACCGGACCCCTTTACAAAAGTGTACAGCAAACACAATTAGTGTTAGTATCTTAAATAATAAAAAATAACCCCTACAAATAGGCCCTCTTTTACCTGGGCCCGAACGTTACGCCACTGGCCTGGAGGCGCTTTCGAAAAAGGCGCAAATGGACCTCGCAACTCCCTCTGCGGGCAGCGGTGAATGACAGTGGGCTGTTAAGTAGACATGTATGAAATCCACGCGCTGTTTTTGCGCCTCGCTTCTCGTGTCATGCGATTCACTGTCCCCTCAACTGTTATAGCTTATTCTCTCATAAAACTGAAATGTAGCGAAAAACAGTTCAAACAAATGGGGAATGGAATATCAGCGACGAAGGGCTAGAAAAATGAGATGACCCCGTTCAAATATCGAGGTGCGAATTTTTGGGTGTTTCATTGAACAATTCGTTCAACAGATCAAATAACCCGTTTAACTTTTTCATCTGCCTTTTCATCTCCTTAAAATTATTCAATTAATTTGCACTTACAATGGTGATATCTTTTGGAAACATTATCTAATTAAAGTATGTTTAAATCTCGTTAAAATTGTCACGCGAATTTGGGGTACCTTCTTGATGTATTAAATGAGTGGAAGAAGAGCTGTTAAAAAATGAAATTTTCCTTCACTTGCAATAGAATTATGACTTTATTTCTGAAATTCTCGGAATTTGTGGACGCATAGCAGAGAAAATTTTTCACCGTTTCCAGGGATGAAAATTCCTACCCCGAAATGGTTGTATAAAGAGATGTTTTTCTTCAGTCTAAGAGTACCACAAATGAACACTATTGGGATAACTATTGGGAACACTATTGTTCATAATCCTTGCTATTGGACGTACTTTCAATGGATGAGAGAAGTAAATGGCAGGAAGTTTCAGGAAAAACAATCTTCATTCTCCAAATTAATAATTTTTTGTGTCAACGAATACGATATGTATTGAATTTAATGAATATAGATGCCTAATTGAAGCATTAAAATGATACATCAGCAGATTAGTTTTGGCTTATCTTAACGATTTATTTAATCGGTTAGGATACCATAATGTATCATTTTCAGTTGAAACTACATATATAATGGCAATCAGAAGCTTAAATTATATATTCGTGGTATTAATTAAAATTAGTGAGTTGTCTAATTGCCCAATTCATTCGTTACTTCAGAGAACATCCGAAGAAAAGTATTAGCCACATGACTCCTCGGCTAGATACTACGACTTCTACATTATCGATGAGAAGTTCACACGCTAAAAAAAAAGGTTTAAAATGCATTTAAATTTCACTAATTCTCATTGGTGTTTATTAAAATATTTTTTCTGAAATTCGTATTTACTTTTGGCACAGAATTGTTATTTTAGTG
Source organism: Teleogryllus occipitalis (assembly GCA_011170035.1). Classification (NCBI taxonomy): domain Eukaryota; kingdom Metazoa; phylum Arthropoda; class Insecta; order Orthoptera; family Gryllidae; genus Teleogryllus; species Teleogryllus occipitalis. The sequence continues at coordinate 7,242 of BLKR01000784.1, read as the reverse complement.
CTGAGATTCACTCTTATTTGACGTACAATGAATGCAGTTAATTGAGTATCAAGAAGGGGCACATTTCTAGTAAGTTAAGTTAGCATTCTTCACTAAGTGAGTATCATATTTTACTTGATATATAAAGGGGGGAGTTGAGATGTAATCGTAAGTTACACTAATACAGTTTCGAAAGACTGTTAATTAATTTTCTTACGGGCACGTAAATCAACAGAATACCGAGAAAATCCGTCAGGATCATTCAGGTGATATTTTGCCATCTGAAATGAAAAACCGGAACTTTTTAATCATGAAAAGGAAGATTTCTAAGAGCATTGTGCTACGCATGATGCGGATAATTCAAAATTGGTGCCTATGACAATCTTCAACTGACCCCTCTACATACGAACCGAACGCCATCCATAAGCCTGAGTTACATGCTAGGCTCCATACATTTGAAAACACGGTATCAAATGGCATTAGCGAGACGTCTAACAACCCAATTCATCCGTAACTTCACATATCCGAAAGAAAGCATCGGCCAGGAGACCCCTTCGCTGGTTACTCCGCGCGGCGAACAAATGTTGTGACTGGCGACGCGTTTAAATTACGCTCGTCCGCGGGACAGGCGCCCGCCCGCGATATTTTCCGAAAGTCGCAAGCGGTTATTTCAGTCGGCCGTATTTCGAAGCTTTCGTCGCGGGCCGGCGGAGGGCGGAGGCAGAGGCGGCGGAGGCGGAGGCGGAGGGCGGAGGCGGAGGCGGAGGCGGAGGGCGGAGGCGGAGGCGGAGGGCGGAGGCGGAGGGCGGAGGCGGAGGCGGAGGCGGAGGCGGAGGGCGGAGGCGGAGGGCAGGCGGAGGCGGAGGCGGAGGCGGAGGCGGGAGGCGGGAGGCGGAGAGGCGAGGGCGGAGGTGGAGGCGAAAGTGGAGGGCGGAGGCGGAGGCGGCGGGAGGGCGGAGGCGGGGAGAGGCGGGCGGGCGCGGGCGGGCGGGGCGGGCGGGCGGGCGGGCGGGCGGGCGGGCGGGCGGGCGGGCGGGCGGGCGGGCGGGCGGGCGCGCCGGCCGACCGCGCCTCCCGGGCGGGGGCCGGCGTGATGCGGCCAACTGCTTATTACGCTGGCATCCGGCGCGGAGCGGAGCGGAGCCGAGCCGTGCGGGCGGGCGGGCGGGCGGGCCTCGTCCCGCTCTGCCCGCCGCCCGCGGGCGCCCTCCGGCCGTCCACGGGGGCCCTCTCGGCGTCCGATGGCCGTGCGGTTGGCCAGCGTAGAAAATAACGTTGGCTCGTTTGATGAGGGAAGTAGAGCTGTCGGTCCCTTGTCGGAGAAGTAGTTTACAATATATTTTTCCATTGGGAAGTAATATTGTCGGACGCACATCTCACAAATTCTTCATCGTGAATTGGTGGAGGCAGGAAAATATTCGGGTTGGCAGGGCCTCCCTATCCTGCTCGCCGCGTCGCATCGACTGCCCCCGCATCCTTCCACCGAAAGCTCGGCCGGAGGCGGGTACCCTCTGGACGTCCACACGGGCGCAAGGCATTCGAAGAATATAAAGTTTACTCGTTTCATTAGGAAAGTAAAGTTGGCAGTCCCATGTCGCTAAAGTTCTTCATAACGCTTTTTTTCGATTGGGAAGGTTTTGGGACGCATGTCAGAGACATTTTTCACCGTTAATTTTCGAGCGAGGTGAACTTATCTGGCTTACGGTGGCACAGAGCAGGTTCGCCTCGTACTCGCCGTCTTGCCCCGCACGCCCGCGGGTGCCTTCCGGCTGGCCTCAGGGCCCACAGCGTTCGACGGGCATGCGGATTGCCAGTGTACAAAATAACATTAGTTTGTTTGCTGAGGAAACTAAAATTGGCGGTCCCATGTCAGTGAAGTTCTTCACAATACCTTTTTTGGTTTGCGAAATAATCAGATGTGCAGCAGAAGCATTTGTCACTGAGAATTTTTTGAGAGGAGGGAAATTCATAGGGCTGGTGAAGAGCGGGCTCGCCTTGCCTTCGTTGGTTTTCGGCTGGCCGCCGCCGCCGGCCCGCTCGCTGGCTCGCCCGCGGGTGCTCTCCCGCCGTCCTCGATGGCTGATGGCATTCGATTCCCCACCAAACGGTTTACCAGCGCGGAAAATAACTTAAGCTCGTTTGCTTGGGAAAGTAAAGCCGGCGGTTTCATGTCAATAGGATTGTGCAACATTCGATTTTGAGGCGAAGAAAATTGCTTCACTGTTTACGGAAGAAGGCAAACCTGGCGTTTCTTTGCCAGCAGAGCCTTCAGGGCCGCACGCACCGATGTAACCGAATGGTCGCCCGCAGTTTACCAATGTGCCAAGAAAGACCGAGCATGCGTATACTTGAGGAAGTAATGCTGGGATCTCAAGTCGACAGATTTTGCCTAAATGATATTGGTCTTAAGAAAAATCCCATCTCATTACATAGCGCGGAATGCACGTGGCGAATCTAGAGTCCACAGAAAAATTTACTGTGCACAACACACGAGAAAACTTTGTTTTTATCTGTGTGGAAACCACTATTTCCATGTGTAGATTGTTAATCGGAAACACGCAATTTGCGGGTTGCGAATCGTAGTGTAAATAGAACACTGAATATCGCATAATAAAACACTGCGATTACATGAACAAATGTGGCTGTCGTCTCGGGTATTGAGAATTATTTTAAGAGTTAGATTCCGAGTAGCATGAAAGTATCACATGCATTCATACGAAAGTACGGCATTCACATTTCGAAATTCTCATACCGTAACCGTATTCATAAACAAACTTCGTATGCCCAAGACTTTATTTCAGTTCTATTTACACAAATAACTTTTGGGTTTTTTATGACTGTTCGCCTCATCTCGCTCCCCACCTCCTCTGTGGTAGCCGCTGGTCACCCAAGGCATTCGAGCGCCTAACGTGCGGTTCGACAGTCTGCAAAATATCCTTCGCTCGTTTACTTTGAAAAAGTTGGTGATCCCTCGTCGGCACAACTTCACTGTAAAATTTTCGAGGGAGGAGAAAACATTTCTCTTTTGTTCGGAGGGAAGATAGTATTGATGAGGATATGCTATATTGACGTACTGGTGAGGTGTTTCTGATTTTGTACGAATAACTCAGGTTAGTTTTATTATCGTTTTCTTAATCTCTTATTGATTCATTAGCTTAACAGCTTTTAAAGACTTATCATCATTACATTTTCATTGATAATTTCAAGATTCTACTATGTGTCACACAAATTCCCCTTTCCTACCCGATGCTTGACGTCCAATCTGTTAATTACTAGGCCATTGACGTCTGTTAATCGAGTAGATAAAACAATCGGTGAAGACAGTGCCATGCCAATATAATATATCAACAATTATTATTCCTTTGTAGAAAATCCCTAAGGTTTTCTTGCAAAACGCGAGATTTTCCAGCTAGGAAGATAATACACTCGGTTGTTTCGATAAGTGAATAAAGCGAACGATTCCGTGTTCATGAAATTTTGCACCATTTATTTTTCGATTTAATCGAACACATAGAACACTTTTGTTGTTTCGAACAGAAACAAACTATTGGTTCCATGTACGCTCATTTCGGAAGTTAAGTTGAGCTTTAACATGCTTGATACTTCTACTTCAATGATTGCTTCACCACGTTTCAGAGGAGAATCTGAAGGAGTATCGTGTTTGGGGAGAACTATTGCAGAAAATATGAGTGCGAAATGCTTAGTGATTTGCTTAAATCATTCCCGGTCAACGTACTATCTAGTTTGATGTAATTCATTGCACAATTTAATTAATATTAACTGCAAATTGAACATTTATTTCATTAGAAAATATACTAATATATAGAAAATTGCATCGTTTTTCAGAGAGGTATTACTCGAAATCGTTCTAGTGCTATGCATTCCTCATTCCACACATAATGTGCCATTCACGGCAAGCAAGAGAGGCCTGCAAAAGGCATAGTTGTTGGAAAAATTAGAAGTTATAATTAGCATCTGCAAGCGTCTAATGAATGTAGAATAGCACAATGGGGAAAAATTCCGTGACTTTTGCTTCTTCGGATAACAAATGAAGCGATTGATACCGTGACAGCAGAGTTCTGACTTTCGCAACAGCACATGCCAGCAAGTAGTACAAGTTCCCGGATAAATTTAGGAGTTATAAAGTCGGCAAATTTACCCTTAAAAGATAATGGTCAAGTTAGAAGGTCAAGTTCTAAAGGCTCACCCCTTACAGTAAACGGAATTGAAATTATAGTTTCTTCATTTTACATAGTAGGCGGATCTTAAGAAATCATCTTGAGGTTTGGAAGACATTCAATACTAAAATACAGAAAAATGCGAAACTGAAAGGATAAAACAATTCTACTTTCTAAATTGTCATCTTTAAATACTCATACTTACGAGTAAATAGAAACGAAAAATAATCGATTAATTTTCTTAAAAATTGAAACTCCCTCGTAAATTATTTCTCTTCGAGAGTACGTACATTAATTTCTTAGAATGCCTTAGAGTTGTTAGTCCCCTTTTTTACAGTGATTTTAACTAAGCCAAGTTATTTTAAATATAAGTTTTTTAGTGTATGATATTTGCTACATTTTAGTTTAACTGTTAAGAAATTCATATAGTTACTCGCCAAACGGCCATAGACGCCACCACTAACAGATTCTTTTCCCTGATATCCCAGATTTGGCGCATAGATTAGAAGTATAGAACACGTTAAGAAAAAGTCACATTGTAACAAATAAACAGAATGACACAAAATAAAGTCGACCGAACCTATACATCTGGAATCGCATCCGGAACTCAGAAATTTCAGTTAAGAAACTGCGTGATACGATGCAAGCATATAGTCCACCGCACACATACTAAAAATATTTGTAGTTTCCTTTTCGGCCGTCGGAACGAAAGCTCTGCAAGGCTCTTCAAAAAGTATCTATTAAAATATTCAGTTCCGAATTCAACAGTGTAAGAACAAAACTTAATATCCGTTATGAATACGCCAAATTAATCTTACGAAATCAGAGGGTTTTGTACTGCAACAATAATCATGAGAATATGCATGTTAGTACACATACGCTGTTGTACATAGCATCACTATCGTTTTGTAAAGAAATTACTCTTAAAATCGATAATTATTTTGTAAAACGACACCTGCAGGTTTATAAGACACTAATAAGAATAATAATTATTATGCCAATGTTGAAGTAGTGTGCAATATTTATTAGTATGCTATAGTATTTAAAATGTCTATTTTTTCATGCAAAAAAAGTTACTTAGCAAATTGTTGACGGGGAACGAAGAGCTTGCCTTTCAGTGTGCCTAGTATCGGGTCCAGCAAAATGCGTGGACTCATTCGCGCGGGGATTTCATTCGGTTATACAAATTAATGTATTCCAAATGAATATTCGCTAAATATGTTACATTCAAATAGTTCATGCGCAGCTCTTATTTGTATTAGAACGTAGTTATTATTTTTTTGTAGAGTAATATTTTAGACTTAAAATGTGTCTTCAAATCGCTTTTGACTTTTCGAAGCTTCTGAACTCACTGCTTAATGATGACTAATTCCATTATGGTGCGAAAGAGTGAATTTCCAATTTTGCACACCTCACCACTGACGCAATCCGTTTACTTGGATCTTCTGCAGAACACGGCAGAGGGTGCACGGGTTGAACAAGGGAAGGCGGTCCAGTCTTATTCGTTCTTGACCAGACTCCAGTTGTGAGTGCAATGTTCGGTATCAGTGAATTTTTTTAATAAGGGTTCTGGATGATTTACGTCGCTATATTTACGTGTGCACTTTTAATAGCTTTATATGTGTGTCGGCTGATAGCCTATAATTTGAATAGTAGTGACTCCAGGAAAAGGTATACCAAGTTTTTACCAAGGAAAAGGTTTTACCAAGTTTACGAATGATTTAGTGAAGAGTCAGCACCGTGGAAGGAAGCTAAAATCCGGAAAAAATCCTCTCATATGTCTGAATTTTTAGAGCTTAAACACATAAGTCAACGGTGTTGACTAAACTGTTAACTTCTGTTCATACCTGTTCTGTTGACCAATCTGAACTGTTAACTTATGTTCATACGTGTTTACAACTTTAAATTATGCCAGAAATGTACACATGGTTTTGCCATCCTAGAGAAGGATTATTTATTCCAATTAATCGATTACTTGTTACTTTTCAGCCAATTAATCGATTAAGCAAAATTTATTTCTGAAATATAATTAATCGATTACAATTAATTGAAAGAACTTTGCCGTCACTAATGACAGAGTTTTAGGCGAAACCAACTTATAAAAAAATTGTTCCAATCGGCTAGTTTATTTTAAATGAATGGTATTTGAAGCCCAGTGGGCGAACTTGTTCAATTAGTTTCGTAATGCTTATCGTTTACATTACCTTGTATCTTACAAGAAAGCAACTTCTTGAACCTATGGACTTTGTATTCTCTGACCAGATACATACTGTAAATTGAAACGTCGGGAAGTTTTCATGAGCAATAAATGCTTGATTTTCCACAAATATCAGTGGAATTTATTACTCTTCGGCGTTTTTATCTAATGGCTTTCAATAAGAGTAAATCACATCTCAAATGAAGGGCAATCTGAGGTTTCATTTAAAATTGTATTATCGATGTTAACCAAAGACAGTATTGTATCTGTTCGGATTTTATCTTTAATTATATGAGATAAAATTGATGTTCATCCTTCAGAATTATTACGTTTAAAATGAATGAGCTTTGAAGTTTCTTCAAAGAACTTCTAGAACAATACTGAAGGAACAAATTAATAAATAAGAAAGAGCAATGATCTAAGTTAGCATATCGACGGTGCTTCATTGAAATCCGTCTCTTGCTAAGATTTTGACAATAAGAAAAAAAGAAAAGTTAAAAAATGCGTAAGGTAAAGAAGAATCAATAGTCTTTTGACATTGAATGAATTATTGGCGTGTATTGATTTCTACTGTAGAAGCTATTACCGCTCCTTTGTCTTGATTCTAGTTGAACGCTTTCCCTACCCAAAACGCTAACAAAAAAAAAAAAAAAACATTCTAAAACATTAAAAATTCAGAATACTTTATTTTAGTTGAAAAAGAAATACAGGTCAAAATAATTATTTCCTTTTTTATTTCAAAGACCGTTCATGTGTAAAATGGCAAAATAAAAAGTAATCATAAAGACAGTATCATTTCATTTATTATTTGAAATGCTGATTATTCGAAACGTCAAGAACTCCAACACTGCACTTGTCAAAAGCTTATATCTCAACATTGTCCATTTC